>JBBDHG010000116.1:4647500-5247500 GCA_037951165.1 Lophius americanus
ACAGCATAAACACAACAGATACTACAAATCCCAGAATGCACTGTGATGGCCAATCAATCAATCAATCAATCAATCAATCATTAGCGGCAGCGTTTCTCCCTACACCCCTGTTATCAGCGTTCATCCAGTCGCTCTGATAAACATTTACTAATCCTTAGAGCAGAGGCTCTAAGGATTAAAACTAATAAATAAAACTAATAAATAATAAAAGTAATAGTATGTAGAACGCACGTTTACATTAAGATGCGTTCACGTCGTCAACATGTGTCGTTGCTGCTGCGTTAAAAACAAGAATACACATGAAGTTGTTCACATTTAATATGAAATACACCTTTAGGCTGTTCATGTTTTTATACTTTTGTTTTATTGTGACAAAAGACTGAAATGTCTGAATTAGTCCGGCCTTTTGCCGAGAAACATATAAAGTAAATTTTTGTTGATGTTTAAAAAAAACCCGATTGATTTTAGTTGTAATTATTAACTTAAAATATAAAAAAATATATGTCAAATATAAGTAAAAGTATATGTAAGAGCATACCTAGAGAGTTTAGGAACCAGATTTTATAAACAAAAAAAATGTCAAAAGACTGACAAGGGATACAATAAAAAACTCCCTGCTATCCCACTTGGTGTATCATCGGATACGGCTCTGATCACACTGAGAAATTTGTAATAGTGAGGAGTTTAGTGATATATTGAACAGAAACACGTCTGGTGCTGATGAAATTGTGTGGAAAGCAGCTGGTCCTGATGGCCTCAAGGGCGAAATGATTCAATGCTGCAGTGATTTGTTGTTCTCTCATTTATCTACTCTATTTTACAACAATATATTGTTAACAGGGTATTTCCCCCCCCCCCACCTCTTATGGAGAGTATTTTGATTCTCAGCCTGGTCAGACAAGGACGTGTTTTGAGCTCTTTTTTTCTCTCTATGTTCATGTCAGGGACCCAAACCCTCCTTGAGAGTCCTGAATATCAAGGATTCCTGGTTGGACCAGAATTGGCAGGGAAGATGTTTTTAGTCGTGGCTGAAGATCTATGCATCTTTGACGACTCTATAATCAGGCTTCAAAAGAAAATAAGACGTTCTCCACGAATTCTCATCTTCGTCAATTCTGATGGAACTGAAATTATGGTCTTTAGGAATGGATGTAAAATTCAAAGATATGAAAAATGGTTTATGGATGGTGTGCAGATTTAAAGAGCAAAATATTGTTATTATCTCGGTTTGCCATTTTCCACGCGATCGTGATGGACACAATTTACAGACACTCCGGCTGTTAAAGCCCATACGCTTCTGTTCTGTACGAAAAGGTTTCTGTTTAGATGTCCTACTATTTCTTCATCTTTAAAATGGAGGCTGCACAACCCTACAGTTAAACAAATATTATTGGGCTCCATGTAAACCCGTTATCAACAAATCTCTCACAAATTTTTGCAAATTTGTTCTTAATGTGCGTAAACATGTGTAGTTTGCGGTGAGTTTCTGTGAGTTCTCGTGTCTGTGGAATCCTCACTACAAACAGCATGTGTGTGGTTCTCGCCATCTGGATGAATTGTCTAGTGCAGGGGTGCTCACACTTTTTTAGCAGGCGAGCTACTCATAAAATGACCGAGTCAAAATGATTTACCTACTACAAAAATGCAAAACATATATTTATTTATAAATATATTGAGGATTCTTTATATCTACAATGTATGTTGATGTACATACATAACCGCATGAGCGAATATTGCACAACACAACACAATTAACTATGTACATTTTTTCTCGTTACCCGAGTTTATTCTGATGACTTGCACTGAATTGAATCGGCCAGGGATGAATAGTCCGGACAGTAGCTGCTGACAGCCAGCCTCAAGCACACTTCCAAATGTTCATCAGTCATGGTGGAACGGTACTTGGACTTAATGATCTTCATGTGGGAAAAGGCTGACTCACATAAATAAGTGGAGCCGAATAATGCAGTCAAAGAGGCACATTTCTTCGAGTTGGGGTACTGTACCTCTGTGAGTAAGTTCCAGAACTGTCCATGGGCTCTGGACTTCAGCTCAATGTCTGCTTGTAGTGTCAAAATCTCATCTTTTATTCCAGAAGAGTTCAGGTTAAACAGTGTTGCAATTTTTGATGCGAGTGAATCAACCTCAGCATCTTCCCGAAAAGGATAGCCCATGAATGTAGCAACTGGCTCGAGCAAAGAAAAGTCTTGAAGCGTTTTAGAAACTCTGACAGACAATTGTCAATCTGCTCTGTGTAGCGTGAACTGTCAAGTTGCACACAGGCCTTGCCTTGCATCTCCAGCTCTGACGCCAGGTTCTGGAAGTTTGCCAAATCATGGCGCTGCAGCTTTGAGGAGAGATGTTGCATCTTTCGTTTGAAAGCATTAACTGAGCTGATCATATTGATCACTCATTTGTCTTTTCCTTGCAGTTCTAGATTAAGGTCATTCAACATGTTTGTCAGATCGGTTAAAAATGCCAAGTCTAACAGCCGCTGACCGTCATTTAGTTGCGTGTATTCTGAATGTCCAGCTACGTGGAAAAACTCCTTAATCTCCGGACAGAGCTCTCGAAATCTTTGCAGGAATTTCCCTCGACTAAGCCATCTCACGTCAGTGTCTAGCAATCACCTGTTACAGAAATTCTGTTGGGTCAAGTTCATTTCCATTTTGTAAGATCATTTTGCCGCTGACAAATTAGTCGGCCCAAAACTTTTCAATAAAGTAACTATTCCAGGTGATAACGTTGAACCAAACAAGTAGATTAAGTTAGTCCAAAAATAATTACTTAATACTGAGACAGGCACATATATCCAACCCACATGGTTAGGGAATGTTATGTTGCTCATGAATCAAAATGACATAATTTGACATTGATCGGAAGCTCATGGCTCTATTAAACCCTCCGGGTTTCGTACAGGGTTTTGTGAAAACATATTTGCACATGGAGTAATGGATTAAAATGGAATGTTTAACAAGAAGTCTTGTTTCAATTTGCACTGCTACACACTCTGTAACATAAACACATGCACAGGCACACATACACACACACCCCTGTAAACTTGCATTACAGCTTATCCACACACGAGTATAAACAACTTGCACAGGTCTCCCTAATCAACAAATGAGTTGCGTTGCTAGCTGATGCTACACTGGCTATTGACAGTGAACTAGCAGCACGGGTGGTGGGCTGGATGTCTAATAACCAAGTCTTCATTTCAATTTCACAACTCACTGAACAGCCTGCTCAGCTACAGAAGACTGATATGACACCAGACTTAGCAGGAGTCTTTATTTGTGGCTGCTGCCGCTGCTGGGGATGATAATTGCGAAGGGAAATAAAGAAAAAAAGTCACATTAAAGCGTACTCTACAGGATTTGTGGAGTGGTGTTTGTGACAGTCATTTCAAGGTTTTCCCACCCTGTCTGGCTGAGTGGAGAGAGAGCGGCGATGATCAAGCGTGCTCGAGAGGAATGAAGTGATAAAGTGCATTAGTGAGAACAAAGTGGTGAATGGAGTCAGTACGAACACGTCTTGGCAGAACCTGAAAGAAGGTGTTGGGTTTAGTGAGAGCTTAAGTCAACGCTCCCAGTCCACTGGCTGCCTTTTGCTTCTGTTTGGAAATGTACTTAAACCTAGCCTTTGACAAATCCAAAACTCACTTGCAGCTCTTTATATTTTGGAGACACGTGTTAACTGGCGATTGATCAATATTTGCCGTGCCGCCATGGTCACGCCTTTCGAGTTATGGAAAAGCCTTAGATGACTTCTCATCGTTAATACGTTCAGATTATTTCAACCAAATTTTACATCGAAATGATCAAATCTCTATGACCACATTGTTAAAGTTCAACACTCAGAGGTGGACAAATGTATTCGTGCAAAAATCTAAATGACTTGACTTCTGGTTGAGTGTATGTCATGACTCTAACAGGCTTTCTTTTTGTAGTACTTGTTAAGGAACACGTCTTGTTTCAAAGTTCTGAGTGAAGCAAAAGGCAGGGATTGATTTCTTTTTTTATTTGTCAGGGGCTCTTCTGAGTCACTCTACAATGTCCCTTCCTCAAACATCTATAACCCCATCTTAGTCCCATTGAAATGTCAAGTGGAGCTGGAAAGTGACTTTGCATTCAAACTCTACCTTTTAGGCTTTGTTTTTATGATACATACAAACAGCCATCCCGAATATGGACTATTCAATGCCTTGCTCTTCCTCTTTGTCTTCTGTTCCTGGCGAATCCATTCTTTTAATCTCACACAGCGAGACTCCAAACCTACCTTGCAATGCTTTCGGAAAAATTTACCCTAAGGTGTTGGACTATTGGGAATTTCCGTTCAGAAAATACCCTTCAGGTGCATTTACATAGCAGTGTTCCACCTGAAAAAATATCTGCTGTGGGTTTTCACGCCTGCAACTGCTGAATCCTCATCACCAGGGACATTGTTCTAAGAGTGCGTGCAGAAATAACGACATTTTGTTCTTTCATGGCTGCAACTGGAAAGGGAAAAACCAATACGCTACTACAGCATATAAAATGATCACAAGAGGGAGTGACCCTGTGGAAGAAACAAATGCCTGGTGAGAAGTGGGGTGGCTTACGCCCAGACACACCGCATTCTTACCGAGTGGAAGAAACAAGCACTCTAGTCTGAGCGAGTCTCTCCCTCCATGAATGCACCTCCATTCTCCCCGTCTCCCTCTGCTCTCCACAGCGCCCGCCATTTGTCTTGGCTTTGAAGCAACACACACACACACACGCACACACACACACACACACACTCACACACAACCACTGAAGGAAGAAAGTTTATTTGGCATTTGGCCCTGCTTCTCCTTGACTATTTGCGGCGTAGCAGAGGAGCACACTGCAGCGTGGGCGGCCGCTGAGAGCATGTGTGGGCGTTTCATCGCGGTTATAGAGATGCGCTGCAGTATGTGTGTGCCTTTCCCCGGGCCTGGGGGCATTAAAGAGACGGTTGAATGTCTTTCAATGTGGAGAATCTACAGCAGACTTCCTTCCCCTCAGTCAGGTCCAACTTGTTTTCACGACCGCACGTTCTGCCGTTTCCCTAAACATGATGGCGGCTTCATCACTGGCCTGTCAGACGTAGATGGAGCGACTCGGCTGTAACTCCTGTGTCAAAGTCAAACCTCTTTAAGCTGCAGACATGTGAAGTGTTCCCTCAGGCGCAGCTCGCTAACCTTGAATGAGGAACTAAAAAGAGGAGGTACGTTTGCCGCTGCAGGGATTATTGTGACAACTCCAGCCGTTGTTTACAGAGACCAGGCAGCGACATTCTAGTGCTGACTAATATTTACCGGAAATAGGGTGTCACTTTGTTTTTTGGATGACATTCTTTCCTTTTCTTCTCTTTTTTACAATAGAAAACAAGTCCTCAAAAACAGTCGTTGCCAAATACTGGGTAAGGAACCTCTTGCCAGAAAAATATTCTGATGCTCTTCCCTCGTCTTCGGATCGATGTCTGCAGTAAACTCAGGAAATTGAACTTTGTGAGAGGTTTAATTCAATCAATGTACTCATATCCAATTCAAATAATATATACGTTAGCCCACATTAGTAGATGTAACTTCAAAGTTAATTAACAGTTTTGAGTGAACATCGCCAGGTGGATTAAGTTTGTGGTAGATTAACAGAATAAACACAGTTAAGTAAAGCCAAATAAACAACATTGTGTTGATTTACTTTGCTCATTTTAGTAAGCCGGACTCTCATGATACTCTCATGATCCATTAAGCATGGATCATGAGAGTCCGGCTTACTAAAATAATGCAATTGTCTGTAAAGTCAGGCGTACCCGATTCAGACTTACAAATGAGCTTTAGGACCGCCGGGACATCTGACGGTGTCAATCGCTTGTTGTTTGCGCCGCAGTATAAGGTCACGACGGCCGATAAGCAAGCTCCCTACAGTGGTCGGACGATCGGAAGGTTTTTATGGCGTGTCAGAAATTTTGGGGGACGAATAAGAGAGGTTCACAGCTGTCGGAGCGGTGCTAGCTATAAAGTTATCATTCTACACAGTCAAATCTAGCTCGCTTACACACAATTCCCCCTGCAAAATTGACCAGACAAACTGTCCATGGCGTTCTAGACACCTACGAGTCCAGATACGGGGTCTGCTATATTTTTATCTTAGCCATATTATTAAATTATATTTGACACTTAATGAATAAGAGTAAAGGTATTCCCGAAGTCCCGCTCCCTAGCAACACTCTCCGGCTCACCCAGATTCCATGACCTCAGGTCAAGTTTGCCTTATAACTCTGCGCCGCCTCCTCCACAGCGGACTGATATATAATAATTATAATAACATTGTATCCTTTATTGAGTACGTACAGCCGTACACAGTACAACACAGTGAAATTACTTCTCTGCGTTTGAGCCATCCCTCAGGGAGCATACAACAACCGCATTCCTGCAATTATTTCACACTTTCAGCATATAAAATAAAACTAATGATGTAAACAGCATCCATGTGTCATTCCTCAGAGTGCGTGGTAGGCTCATATAATGAAGAAGAAGTCCAAGAACAGGTAAAGGGAGATCTGCTCCTGCTTTTTTTTTAAATAAAACCAGGAGTTCTCATATAAGCGTGGGAGATGTCTATCTTTTTTCCTCATCCCCCAAATCAAATCTCAAACCCGAACTCTCACCGTCAATATTGAAAAGACGTTTTCATCACTTCCCAGCGCACTCACCCTGCATTCATATTTCATTAATTTTTCAGCGCTGTGAATCATCCTCTCCTCAACTCTCCTCCTTTTGTCTCTTCCCCGTCTTTTTTTTTCTTCTGCGCTCACACAGCGCAAAATCAAGATCCAAAGGAGCTCTGACAGTAATAATTAAAGAGTTATTGATATTAGCACTGACTGGCCATTTGAGTGCCAGACAAAATTTCTCTCCCTGCTATGATTGCGTAAGCTTTCCTTTCATTTGACTAAATACTGCTTTCTGGGTTGACTCAATCACACAGAAAAATATACACTCACCAAAGGCCTGGAGTGCTGACGCGGTACTTGGAGATGATGCAAAATATAAAGGCACAATTTAAGCTGAGAAATTCAAAATGCAAATTACCACTTTAAATTGTGCTGAATTCATAAAAAGTCACTTTTTTTGAGCTTGACTTCAGACATCAACCCTGTGTCGATACAAATACTGATGCAGCTCCCTGCACCTGTGGAATAATAAGAGGTGTGGAATCATAAACATCATGAGTGTGAAATCTTCACCACATGCAGTATCCCATCGAGGAGATGTGGGAATCTCCTTCCCACTGCTCAACCAAACTGGCCAATCAGGTTATCTATCATGCCAGCCACCCATCTTTCTCTCTTTATTGATAAGCACGGATTGACAAATTTCTCTCTCTTTTATTTTCACAGTTTGCCATCTTCCCCCATCCTGTACACAAAATGTCTGTGTTTCCCTTTGCATTTCTCGCAGCTTCTCCTCTGCAGCTCTTATGTCCTCCCTCCTATCTTTCTCCCTGCTGTCAAAGCACATATTCTTCCTCCTCCACCAGCTGCGTGCAGCAGAGGCCCGCTGTGCCAACTGCCATTTGATTAGCCTCTTTCTGGCAGCCACAGTAATTTGTGGACATTTTCTCGCTCCCTTCTTTCTTCCCGTATTTCTTTTTCCCTTTATCAACTGTGCCTCGGATGCATCATCATGACCAAAATCATCATCTTCCTTGCTCTAAATCTGTCAGTGAGGATCCTCCCACCTTTACTTTGGTTCCTGAGCAGTTTCACCTACTGTATGCCATTCTGGCTCATACCACATTTCTCTTTCTCCATGACAGAAAAAAAACCAAGCAGGAATGTTTCCCGCCTTGATAAATACTTCCCCTTCCACTCCCTATTCATCCGCTCCGTCTTTGATCTTAGGCAGATGTTTCTATTTCATGAGAACCCCGACCGCAAACTCATCCTTTCATACGTTGAGTTAAAAAAGCCAAATGCCTCACGCTCCCCAAATATGAGGCGGTAAGGGACTTAAGCACCTGATCCCTACAAGTGCAACAAAACATAGTGGAGAGAAAATCTCAGAGGGAATCAGGAGACTGGGTTTTGGTGGAGAGTTGGGAGAAAATGAGCCTTTGGACGGAGAAATAGAGAATGTGACACCTGTCTCTGATGGGACAAAAGTGTGCACTCAACAAAAAGGTTTCTTTTTCATGAAATTATTTCATGTTTGTTGGAGGAACATGATTAAATCATGTTGGATTTCCATGAAATTCCGGAACTTCACTGTGACGTTTTTTAAGTATTCAATCGACGTGAACTGAGATTGAGTTTCTGTTTGCCTTTTGGGCACCATTGACAGAAACTCTCCTGAAACTTCACTTTATTTTCAATCAAAGGAGATTGTTTGGATTAATCTTATTAGATCATGGAAAGTAATTCCACATGATTAAATGGGTTTCTTTCAGCACAAAAATAAATAAAATATGTTGGGCCAACTTAACTTATTTAGTTTTGATGAACTCTACTTTAGTAGGGTTGTATTACCGCAGTAAAATTAGTGGGACCGACCATTTTTAAATACATCTGGACTGATTGTGAGTAAAAAGTTTTGCATGCACATTTATGCAAATCTGAAACTAATCCAAGTAACTGCACAGAATTAATTATATTAACCCACCTAAACCAATTAAAAAAGTTACTTGGACTGAATTCAAGTAACTAAGTTGAATCAACCTTAGTAAGTCAAGTTGACGGAAGCCAAGTATATTGAGCAAGGCCAAAATATTCCTTTCCAGTACTGGAAAGATATCAATTTTTAATGAGATGGAAATACTTTGCATGTTTCAATTAAATTAATCCCATGTGAAATGTACAAAATACATGAAATAAAAAAGGTTGCAGTTGATGTGGGGAGTGCTTCCTCCTGCACTCGTCAACTGTAGCTGTCAGCTCATATTTCTCAATCCGACACCATACACTGATCTCTCTTCCCGCTGACTCCCCACCCACGCCATTCGCTTGTCCATCTTTAGCAAGAGGTCACAAAATTCCCATAATGATGCAAGAAAGATAAATCCTGCACCAAATGTCCACTTCTTTACCTTTCACTTAACCCTCACTCTGCAGCCCTTTCTTTTTGCAAAAGATTTCCAGTCTCCCTGGAATAAATGAAAAAAAAACACCTAGAATACAAGCATATGATCTCCATTGACAGTGATTTGGGGTAATACCAGTAAAAAAAAACCTCTCCCTCTCTTTTGATCTATGTGTGTGTGCCATGTGCTGCATGGCACACACACATTCCATATCACTACATGACACACAAATTAATACACACACAGATTATTCACCTAATTCAATCGGAACATTTTTTAGTAATACAGAAAATGACCTTCTTGTAATTTGTCAAGTATATCTGACATGCTGATTATTCCTCAGGAATAAGTTATTCATGTACACCGAACATGGAAGTGCACAAAAAAAAAATCTAATTTATAAAATACCCAATACCAAATTACGTTCACAAATCTCAGCCGACGGAAAACGCATTAGGAAACGTCAACAGTACTTATTTAAATGTTCCTAAATAGTCTGTGAAATGTCTCTAATTAATATTAGTGTAACTAATTGATGGTATCGGTCTTTATTCAGGCAGGTAGGAAGAATAAGAAAGAAGATTTTTTTAATCTTAAAAATGCACAAGTGAGGGGTGGAAACAAGAACTAAGGTGATGTTTGAAGGACTGAACATGAGTATTCACTCATTCATTACCCGTCAACACTGTCAACTGTTTACATTATTAACACTGTCCACTGTTTACATTATTAACACTGTCCACTGTTTACATTATTAACACTGTCCACTGTTTACATTATTAACACTGTCCACTGTTTACATTATTAACACTGTCCACTGTTTACATTATTAACACTGTCCACTGTTTACATTATTAACACTGTCCACTGTTTACATTATTAACACTGTCCACTGTTTACATTATTAACACTGTCCACTGTTTACATTATTAACACTGTCCACTGTTTACATTATTAACACTGTCCACTGTTTACATTATTAACACTGTCCACTGTTTACATTATTAACACTGTCCACTGTTTACATTATTAACACTGTCCACTGTTTACATTATTAACACTGTCCACTGTTTACATTATTAACACTGTCCACTGTTTACATTATTAACACTGTCCACTGTTTACATTATTAACACTGTCAACTGTTTACATTATTAACACTGTCCACTGTTTACATTATTAACACTGTCAACTGTTTACATTATTAACACTGTCAACTGTTTACATTATTAACACTGTCAACTGTTTACATTATTAACACTGTCAACTGTTTACATTATTAACACTGTCCACTGTTTACATTATTAACACTGTCCACTGTTTACATTATTAACACTGTCCACTGTTTACATTATTAACACTGTCCACTGTTTACATTATTAACACTGTCCACTGTTTACATTATTAACACTGTCCACTGTTTACATTATAAACACTGTCCACTGTTTACATTATTAACACTGTCCACTGTTTACATTATTAACACTGTCCACTGTTTACATTATTAACACTGTCCACTGTTTACATTATTAACACTGTCCACTGTTTACATTATTAACACTGTCCACTGTTTACATTATTAACACTGTCCACTGTTTACATTATTAACACTGTCCACTGTTTACATTATTAACACTGTCCACTGTTTACATTATTAACACTGTCCACTGTTTACATTATTAACACTGTCCACTGTTTACATTATTAACACTGTCCACTGTTTACATTATTAACACTGTCCACTGTTTACATTATTTACACTGTCAACTGTTTACATTATTTACACTGTCAACTGTTTACATTATTTACACTGTCAACTGTTTACATTATTAACACTGTCCACTGTTTACATTATTAACACTGTCCACTGTTTACATTATTAACACTGTCCACTGTTTACATTATTTACACTGTCAACTGTTTACATTATTTACACTGTCAACTGTTTACATTATTTACACTGTCAACTGTTTACATTATTAACACTGTCCACTGTTTACATTATTAACACTGTCCACTGTTTACATTATTAACACTGTCAACGGTTTACATTATTAACACTGTCCACTGTTTACATTATTAACACTGTCCACTGTTTACATTATTAACAATGTCCACTGTTTACATTATTAACACTGTCAACTGTTTACATTATTAACACTGTCCACTGTTTACATTATTAACACTGTCCACTGTTTACATTATTAACACTGTCAACTGTTTACATTATTAACACTGTCCACTGTTTACATTATTTACACTGTCAACTGTTTACATTATTAACACTGTCCACTGTTTACATTATTAACACTGTCCACTGTTTACATTATTAACACTGTCAACTGTTTACATTATTAACACTGTCCACTGTTTACATTATTAACACTGTCCACTGTTTACATTATTAACACTGTCAACTGTTTACATTATTAACACTGTCCACTGTTTACATTATTTACACTGTCAACTGTTTACATTATTAACACTGTCCACTGTTTACATTATTAACACTGTCCACTGTTTACATTATTAACACTGTCAACGGTTTACATTATTAACACTGTCCACTGTTTACATTATTAACACTGTCAACGGTTTACATTATTAACACTGTCCACTGTTTACATTATTAACACTGTCAACGGTTTACATTATTAACACTGTCCACTGTTTACATTATTAACACTGTCCACTGTTTACATTATTAACACTGTCCACTGTTTACATTATAAACACTGTCCACTGTTTACATTATTTACACTGTCAACGGTTTACATTATAAACACTGTCCACTGTTTACATTATTAACACTGTCAACTGTTTACATTATTAACACTGTCAACTGTTTACATTATTGACACTGTCCACTGTTTACATTATTTACACTGTCAACTGTTTACATTATTAACATTGTCCACTGTTTACATTATTAACACTGTCCACTGTTTACATTATTTACACTGTCCACTTTTTACATTATTAACACTGTCCACTGTTTACATTATTAACACTGTCCACTGTTTACATTATTAACACTGTCCACTGTTTACATTATTAACACTGTCAACTGTTTACATTAACACTGTCCACTATTTACATTATTGACACTGTCCACTGTTTACATTATTAACACTGTCAACTGTTTACATTAACACTGTCCACTGTTTACATTATTAACACTGTCCACTGTTTACATTATTAACACTGTCAACTGTTTACATTATTAACACTGTCAACTGTTTACATTAACACTGTCCACTATTTACATTATTGACACTGTCCACTGTTTACATTATTAACACTGTCAACTGTTTACATTAACACTGTCCACTGTTTACATTATTAACACTGTCCACTGTTTACATTATTAACACTGTCAACTGTTTACATTAACACTGTCCACTATTTACATTATTAACACTGTCCACTGTTTACATTATTAACACTGTCAACTGTTTACATTATTTACACTGTCAACTGTTTACATTAACACTGTCAAGTGTTAACATTATTTACACTGTTCCCTGTTCACATTGTTTATATTATGGTCCCTTTTCTCACCTGAAAACTGTTTACATTATACAGGAATAATCTTTTGCACAGGAACTTTAATACTTGCCTCTTGTTGTTTTCGGTTTTGTGCTGTTTATTATTTTATTATTTATGTTTATTATTTATATGTTTTGTCTAAAATACACACAAACGTATGCAGTCCCAATAAGTTGTTTCATCAGTGTACTTGTACATCGCAGAAACGACAATAAAAAACTTGACCGATAGCGATATATAGAATTAAGTGATAGACATGAGAATGGTTCGCAGTTCTTCATAAAGGCAGAGTTATTAAAATAGACATTCTCAAAGGTGTGTATCTCACTCTGTTCTTTTTGTCTGGGTATTCAAATACCGGTGTGTATTGTGCGGTACAGCAGCAGTGCAGTCTGACAGCGTGAGATGGAGACATTCCTTTTCACATTTGTCAAAAGCTATGTCTATAATTATTCTACACAGCATGTGAGGTTTCTGTTATGATTTGTTTCCTATCTGCAGAGCCAGCCCTGTTGGCAAGCAGCACCTTTAGAAAAAAAAAGAAATCAAATCAAATAATCCTCTTTAAAAAAACACCTGTTCCCTCTGCCAATTGAAAGGTAAAAATCACAGCAGGCGAGTTCTGGACCTTGACGAATGGAGCTAACTGTCAGCACTCAAGAAACAGCGACTGTCTGACAGTCTGTGAGGCAGACGGAGTTGGAGAGGTGACTCGGCGTACAGCAGGCGATGTTAGGAGCCTGTACTGAGGGTCTGAGGCGATCCTGGAACTGACATCATCAGGGTCGGACTAACCAAACAGCTCAAATTTGTGTAAGGAAGATATTATGTTTTCACAGTGAAAGGAGTTTCTGTTTCATGACACGTATAAATGAATTTACCAGACTTACGATTTAACTGGACCAACACTTGGATTCGTTTGGAGATCGGACTCTTTTCCTTTTCTTCCCTTTTCATTAGACATGCATGAACTTTATTCCATTATTTATAAATGTATCTTATTTCATCATTTTTGTCGTTTGTTTGTTTGTGTCATTCTAAGTAGGGGGGTAGGTAGGTATGTGTGTATATATGAAGTAGGTATATGTAAATGCGGCATGTGTATTTATATATACATATATATATATACATATATTTATATGTGCGTATGTATATATATATGTGTGTATGTATAGGTTTGTGTGTTTGTATGTATGTACATACGTTTGTATATATAGCTAACTAACTAACTAACTAAGCTATTTATCTATCTATCCATCCATCTATCCATCCATCCATCCATACAACCAACTATCCATCCATCCATCCATTCAACCAACCATCCATCCATATATGCTATCCCTGATTGTGGTTTGTTATAAGTGGTGTACCTTCAGTAAGAAAGGAATTATTCCCACTCCTCTTCGTGTTCCTCATTACGAGTCCCTGACATGATACAAGCGTAGTTAGTCCAGCAGCATCACAGCGGTCAGCAGTGACTCATGGAAAATCATCATTAAACCTTCGCAACTTCCATGTTTTGACACTCTGACAGGTCATTAGTTGCTTTGAGACACACAGCGTCTCTTTTTCTCTGTCTTATTAACAAGTTGTATTATAGCATCTCATGATTGTGTGGCGCACGATGTCTCCAGTGGCGACCAATTAAACCTGTGAGAAGATGCTTCAACGAGAGGCTCACAAATACCGTCTTATGCTTTTTACCCGTCTGAAGAGATCAGTTCAGTTTCAAGTTTTATTCAACAAACACCTGATAACCAACGCGATCCACTCTTTACTGCTGCTGGGCTGTTCAGCCATTACTCGTTTCATATATCGCTTCTTTTCTCCCTTTTTTTCATTTTGAGTTATCTCTAGGAACATTCAATTTTCGGTCCTCCGAGCTCTAGATTCTTTAGAACCTAAATCTGAATGTAAATTATTTCATTGGAATATAGTTTGAAAAATTTGAAAACAAAAAGGGAATTTCTTCTACTTTGGAAATGTTGGTTACCAGTAGCGTCTGCTTTACCTCTTTTTCATTAAACTAAGACTTTTTTATTATATTGTGAAAGCACTCCTTGAAATGTTCAACTCATAGATGGGATGTGATTAGATAAGATAAGATAATATAGGATGAGATAAGATAGAATGAGATGAGATAGATTGAGATAAGATAGAATGAGATAAGTAAGACAGGAGTTGATAAAATTACATAAGATAAGTTTGGACAAGACAATATAAGATAAGATAAGATAATGTAGGATATGATAAGCTAGAATGAGATAAGACAGTAGTGGATAAAATGACATGAGATAAATTTGGACAAGACAAGACATTATAAGCTAAGATAAGATAATATAAGATAAGATAATATGAGATAAGATGAGATACAACAAGGCAAGGTTAGATAACAATATTAATCCCAAAGGGAAATTGTGGGCACTTATAATTCGTAAATTTAAAAATATAAATTGTTTTATTTTGACAAATAATTAGATTAGTCAAATAATCTACTCTTATAATTGTTATGAATCTGAATCTGAATTAATTTTCATTTAATGCCAAGTTCGATATGGGAAAAATCCACACTGTTCTACCAATGTCCCATTTGCTTGCAGATCAATCAGATCCAGTATCTCTGAGTCTCCAAAGATACTGGGTCCAGTATGAGACTCCTGAGGAGAGGCGGTGAACATTACTGGCCCGACAGGGATTGTGATTAACAAGAAGGAGCTGTTCTCCATGAACGAACTTTTGAAAATGATGACAGAAGTATCTGAGTCCTTCCTGTGGGAAAACTGGACTGTAAACTAAAACACTGGACTGTGTTTGCCTTCTAATCTGATGTTGAAGCTACTTAGATGTGATGTCATCTCAACCAGGAAGGTCATAATAACAGTTTTTGCCTGGTCTTCAAAAAACTTCCAAAAACTATTCTCATGATTTTCATTTTTTTTTTCAGGCCAAAGACACGAAAGCACTGAAAAGCAGGCTAGTAACCCGTGACTGCTAAAGCTACGTAGCGTGCATTAGCTGACTAGCGGCGCTGAGCTGTGGCAGTGCGTCCTGTGCTCATACTTCAGCTCTTCCTTTTATCTGAAAGAAGACTATGTCAATTCTTTTCTCTCAGTTCATGTTTTCCTTTCATGTCAGACATATCATCCACACAGTCCTCCGCTATTATCCCCGACTGTAAAGGGCTTTGGATGTTTCCTCAAACACTGCATTCTCTGCAAATACTCATCGTTGTGCCGCGAGGGAACAAGCGAGGACCCATGAGCATAGACCTGGTTTATTTCTGCTACTTTTTTTCAGACTGTTCTTGTTCAGACTCAGGATGCCGTTGAATGTTTCCGCTTGTGTCGACCACAATAAGGCACACAAGCGTCAGAGAGTGACTGGAAGTAAGAACCCATGCCGTTCTTCATCGAACCAGTCGTCTTTAAAGGAGCAGTTTTTACCCTGGAAACTGTTCTAAATTTTCGATGATGCCAGTTTTGTCATCCTTGTTATGGTTATTGTTCATGGATCAAGTTGACCCGCCATAAAACAAAAATAAATATTAAAAAAAATATCATGTAATAATTATCTAGTTCCATTTCCTATCTCCCCCTCAAGCAATAACGATAAAAAATATGAACAATCATTTCGATAAGCTTAATATTAATAAGAAAGAGTCATCCACGTACCATCCATACGATGTTAGCAGCTGGGTCGGTGGTTCTCCATGTCGAGATGATGAACCGGGGAGATATATGTTGTGCATTTTCTAGTTTTGGACATACATGTTCCTCCTGGTACTGCCCAAGCGGCCGACCGTGTGGGACATTAGTTGTGAGTGGTTGAGGTGGAATGGAAGACAGACTTGGGGACTGTGGCTGTTGTTCGTAGAAAATCAGATTAATTCCTTTTCTGTAACAGCTTGTCTTCTCCAGGATCCTGGGGGGTTTCTCGAGATTATCCCAGCTGACATTAGGCGAAAAGCAGAGTAAAGCCCAGACAAGCCGCCGGTTTCTCACAGGACCGACACGTTCAGACAAACATCCATTCCCACCAACGGACAATTTAGAGTCACAAATTCAACCACACTGCATGTTTCTGGACCTTGGGAGGAAGCCGGAGGACCCGGAGAGAACCAGCACAAACTCCAGGAGAACATACAAACTCTGCACCGAAAAGGCCCCAGAGGTGGGTTTGAACCAAGACCTTCTCGCTGTGAGACAACTGTGCTCCGTCCAGAATCAGATAATCATTCATCCATTCATATTTTCATATCCGCTTATCCTTTTCATGGTCGCAGGGGCAGGAGCCATCTCCTTCAAATTCAATATCAAATCCAGAATTGGTCTCCACATTATCCTCATATTATCCTTCACATGCTTTCCCGTCCTCCACCTCCCCATCTGTCTCCATCTCCTCTGATGGCAGCTTTTGTTCTTGCATAATAAAGCTTCAGGCCAAAAAGTTGGAGCTTAAAGAAAAACGTTCTCTTTGGTTTTATCGAAAAATAATCAAACCAGTTAAATTTGACCCGAGGGTTAAAACTGCATGAGGGCTTAACTCAGCATATAATGTCCATATAAGCAGGTTAGCAGATGGTAGGAAGATAAACTTAGAGTAGCATAGTACAAAATAACATTGTGACTGTTACTGTGTGTAAGTGATCTGTGATTACACACATGAAAAAAACAATATTTTATTCTCGCCTGATTTTTTTTTTTTTTTTTTAAAGCGTTATAAGCATTATAAATAAAATGTATTATCATAATTATTATTATTATTATTATTATATCACGGTAACGCCATGAAACAAAACTATCACTTAGTTTGGTCAGAAACTCTTTGATAACTACTGCTGAAGACATTTTTAACAGTTTGATTGATAATGCACCAAAATGTGGCAAAAATATATTTTTTGGGACCAAAAAGGGATTTTGGCTGCAGAATACCAACTTTATCCACTAGGGGAGCTATAAACAAATATTACAAATTTTAATATACATTAAAAGACAATAGGATGTTTATGTCACATATGTGTATTTCTGCGCAAACATAGTTATCATTATTAATATCATTATTATTATTGCTGTTATTGACAACAAAACTTTCTGATATATTTGGGTATATTGATTTAAAAATACAGGTAACATCTATACACCAAATATTAGATGAATGTGGTGTAGAGATTCACATTCGTGCTTAAAGGAAGTTTTGGTGGAATGCTTTCAAATCGGGGAAAACACCCAGTTGGCATCGCGGAAGACATTTAAAAGGGACACCATCCGTCTTTCAAATCTACAGAGGCCTCACCTTTTTTTTGTGTTCTACAGTGACAGCCAAAATAAAAATCAATGTGTCTGGGCCAGAGTCGGAGCCTGCTGCGTTAATGTGAAATCGATAGCTAATGTCACAGCCATTTTTCCTCATCTACCAAGCAATAGAAGCCGAGAGGAACACAGGATCTGGTTTGCGCCACCGGGGAGTGGCTGAGGGTCATTGGGCTGAACGAGAAGGGAGCAGCAGGCAGGGGGCATCTCGGGGTTCACTGCAGAGCGTATAAAAAAATATACTGTGATACACTCATCTCTTTCTACGTCATTCTCCTGCAGTCAGTCATCTTGCCTCAGCTGATACGGGATTAGATCCTCAACATCCATTTCTTCAGCAAATCATGTGGACATATAATTGAATAATGAAGGTAAAATAAGGAAAAGTAAAAAATTTACTTTGAATAAATTGAGTAGAATGTTCATAATTATGTTTTTGTTTTTTGCTGTATACACTACAAGATCCAAAAAATACAATTTTTGTAATTTCTAGTCAAACTATCTAGCTAATGCAACAAACGATCACTCAACAAGTAAAATACCAGTCAGGTATAGAGACTTGTTTTTAGACAATGCATCTTGATTATCTCCTTCTTTATGAATAGTTGATGGTCTTAAATCTTGAACAGTATCACCAATAAACTACTTAGAATGAGATAAATGCTTCTTAATTGAAGCTGACGTTGACATGTAAGGTTAAAAAATCAAACAAACAAACGTAAGAAGAAGAGTTTTGAGTGAAAAGAAAAACACTTATATTTGAGGGTTAAGCTCGTCTTCAGCTTTGTTTTAGGGACGAGCAGAGACTATTGGTCAGCGAACCTCAGTGACCTTCAGGGAGTAAATGTCTGCAGGAGGTCGGAAATGTACGTTGATGCTAACACATTTAAAGATTTAAAGATAAATTAAGTGTTTAAATGAATCCTGAGACTCAGTGGAGGCCGCTAAAGGGAGGCCAGATTTAGCGGGTATGTCTCTCATGTGCCTGTTAAAAACCGAGCGGCGACATTTTGGACCGACTGCAGATGTTAGAAGGAAATCTGGCTCCCGTCAAAATAAAATGCATCGCAGTTGTCCGGCTGGGTCGTTAAAAAAGCATGAATAAGCTTTTCAAAATCATTCAACATTAGGAAGGTCTTCACCTGAGATAAATGCCTCAATTGATAAAAGCTAGATTCAACCTCAAAGTTTATGTGTGTCTACTTTGAAATCACTTTCCATTTCGATGCCAAGGTTTGAAACAGTGGATTCCAAAAATGGCTGCTGGGACTACAGGTCCACTAGCTCCAAACACTACAAACTCATGACACTCCGGCTTTGATGTCCTTCAGACATTCCATCAATGATTCTAAAGAACCAGTATCATTTATTTTCTGTGGCATGTAAATATGTGAATCATCTGCATAGAAATGCTAGGAGCTACTGTGCTTCTTTCAAATCAACCCGAAGGGGAGTAGATACCAAGAAAAAAGGATCGGCCCAAGAATGAAACTTTGGAGGACTCCTCGAGGAACAGGGGCAACGGATGAAAGACAATCCCCGAGGTTAACAGAACCGTTTATCGAAAGATTTGAATGCTCCTTTTGAGCTATATCAGTAAAATATAGTTCAAAAGGAGATTTACCAGCTCATCTCAGGATGTGTTTTTGCTAAATATCACATCTTATTTCAAGAATTCCTCACTTGTTATATTGGCAGACGTTTCAACTTATTACAAGCAAAAAAACAAATCATATCTATTATTTATTTTAAATATTGTTGATGCCGGATTTTCCCCCCCCTTATCTAATCAGTTGAAAATAAAAAATTGTATTGAATGTTACTTTGGATGTCCATAGTTTTTTGTTATTCTATATTATAAATGTTGATACCCTCCTGCCCAGCGAGGGAGGAAGTCACCACCATAGAAAAAAACAACTAAAAAAACCTTGATTATCTTACATCTGAGCTTCAGCCTCCGCCAACTCTTGATTATCGTGGGCCGAGCCGATTTGTAGTGCAATTTGGCACCTCACTGCTAGATGCCACTAAATTTTACACACTTCACTTTTAATCAATTCCCAGTGTAATCAGTCCAATTATGACGATCTTGGATTATTGCTTTGAGGAAACTCCAAAAGAATAGTCTCGAGAGTCACATAAACACATCACACCCACCGGTGATCCGGCGGAAGGAATATCTGAAGGCGTCATAAACAGAATAAACAAAATCATAAAGACAAACATAACACCGCAGGCAGAACAAACTCAAGCATTCAGAGTACCTCCAAGCCCCGACAATCAGAGCAGAGGCTTCACATAAAACCCGGCTCCATAATAATGTGGCGGTCCTTAAATATTTATGGGGCAGCACCTACAACCCCACACCTTTCTTTTATTATTATTTCACTGCAGAATTGATTTGCCTCTGGAAATCTGCAACATTTGGAAAATTACAGGGCCGCTGCTCATCATTCGCCGTTGCTATCTCGGTATCATAACCACCAGGCGATACCGGGTAAACAAAAATCTTCACTGTGTACAGAACTGCAGGCAAACTAATGTTTGGCGGCGGGAACGCCGGTGCCTAACCACTGTGATCGCTGGGAGGAGAAAAGGTGTCATTTTAGAAGCCAAGGGATTGGCGGTCTACTTTAAATTCGGTTGCAAAAAAACAAAGCCCGACGTAGTTCTAAGGGACATTTCTGTTTTCTGTTTTTATTCTAACTTTATTTTTCCGTGACAAAAAAGCGAACGCCGTCTGTGCCAAAGTTGGCCGCCTAAAATAGCTTTGTTTTCTCTGCAGGTTTTTATTTTCAGCTCATGTTTGCCTCCTCACTGGAGTGGCTGATTACCTTCCAGTGATAAATTCACAGCGCTCTAGTAAATAATAACATTTAACACTGAATGAGAAAGTGGCTCGATGACACATCTCTCTCTCTCTCTCTCTCTCTCTCTCTCTCTCTCTCTCTCTCTCTCTCTCTCTCTCTCTCTCTCTCTCTCTCTCTCTCTCTCTCTCTCTCTCTCTCTCTCTCTCTCTCTCTCTCTCTCTCTCTCTCTCTAATGACGTTCCGTCCTTTAGGAAAGGAGAGTCCCAAAAGTCGGACATGTAACGAGTGTAATTTGGAATGGCGTTAAAAAAAAATGAAGAAATTGGTCTTTTGAAGTATCCCACAGATTAAATTACTTTCAGCATAGAAGGTTGGGAAAGGGAAATTGAGAAAATGATTAAAAAATAAATGGAAAAAATGATTTCCCATTCTGGATTCTGTCACAATGGAGGGAGAATGCGATGGGCCGACTGCATGGCTATTTGTCTGGTCGGGTCCAAAGCGAAACCTGTTGTAGCTGCTCATTATAAAACATTAGCAATTTATCCTCGGCTATCTCTCACGACCACGGCTACCCGGGGACTCCTGGGCCAGATTACCTAAATGAAATAATCCTAATCTCCGTTTGCAGTTAATTATGTCCACAGGAAACAAATCCCAGCTAGGCTGCCGCCCTTTCAGCTCGGCGAATTGGACCTTGTATGATACACAGCCAGTGACCTTGAAGCTCCGGAGCTCTGTGCGTTTTGTATGTCGTTTCCAATTTCAGGATATATCAGGTGAACTGGAAAGGAATCACTCTCCATCAAAACGATAATTAAAAGAATATATTTGGCATTGCATATGATTTGTATTTCTTACTGTGGTCCACGTCAGCGGTCCAGCCGCCCTTAAGACCTGAGGCTGGTAGAAAGTGTAGATGCTTTAAAACGCAAACTCAAGACTGATCTTTTAAGTCAAGTTTTTTATTCTTTATTTTTTCAGTTGGTCATTCATTTGTCTAAATCTGAGTGAAATATTATGATTTCATGATTTGTTTCTACATTTTAGTCAGTTTTTGTTATTATTATTATTATTATTATTATTATTATTATTATTATTTAATGTTTAGGGGGAAAATTGTTTCAATTGTACAAAAAAACTGTTTTTCATTTATTTTAATTTATATGTATATTGTTATTTCTTAGTTTTAGATTGAGTGTATATATATGTATGTGTATATGTATTTATATATATGGGTGTGTGTATATATGTATATATACATAATGTTTATCTAAACATGTCGATAAGAACTATTATATAGTATTGCGTAATTTTAGTCACCTTCAAAATATCTGTCTGTGGTGATGCTGTAACGACTAAATTTCCCCTTTGAGGGTTAACAAAATTTCTATCCATCCGTCCATCCATCCATCCATCGTGGATCAAGTATCCAAACAGCGACTTTCAACAACGTGACTTTTAAAAGATTCAGTGAAGCTGACACGACGCGAGTCGATCGGGTTTCTGCCCTCGTTCTGGTTTTGTGTCCAACCGTCCTTAGACTTCTGCTGCCGTTCACATTGTTTGCACTCATCTAGTATTGTTTCAACCAATAGCAGATCAGCAGACTTTGCCGTCCACCTCTGCTCTGACCTGTAGGTGCTGCTGTTGGATCATAATCTGATTTCAATAATGGAATTATTTTCTAAATATAGTAAAATAATTCCTAAATATAACTTAAATATAGATATACCGAGTATAAATTGCGGGATCTCTAATCATATCCTCGTATTAGTCAGAAAAAGGCCCCAGAAGCAAAAATGTTAGCAAACGTTGAAATAAAGAACTTTAACATTGGAGTAATTGAGATCCATCTACTTGCACAGGTCCTTTTTTTCGTTAGTGCCACCATTGTTTCCTCTACTTTTATGATCGATACATTTTTTTTCAGAAGTGAATTATTGATGCTTTATTTCAAACAATGTATTAATTATTGCTTGAATTAGATTGAATCAATATTCACATTTCCCACTCACAATGATCATTAATCCGTTGTTTTGTTGGTGTTCATAGCAGGCAACAATTGTATCCAGAATAGTAGTTGTTAAAGAAAACGATGCATGACTGATAAAGATGAAATATAAGTACCGCATTTGACTACTTAAAAGAAGTGAAATAGAAAATGTACTTATATACTATCCGCGACCTTCTGCTGGGGGGGGGGGGGGTCCACTCTTTTGAGAAACACTGAGCTAGAAAATGACTTACTGAACACCTCTATGCCCTCTCCTTGTACCAGGCCACGTCCTCGTCGCCTCAACCGCCACAGTCCATTTTCCATTATTGTATTATCTGCACGAGAGCCTTGGACACTACGTATGTGTGTGCGCGTGTGTGTGTGTGTGTGTGTGTGTGTGTGTACTGAATACTGGATTGTGAGGCATAGTTGCCATCCATTAGGAATAAGTCTTCCATAAATTGCCACATCCACACTTCACCAATAACTTTATAATTACATTTGAAAGTACGTGTTGACCTCTTAGAGGGACTCATCGGCCATAAACATCAAGGTCGGGTGATATCCACGCGGGGTTCACTGACAGCTTCTTTATATTCCAGCCCGAACACACTAAAAAAGAAGGCAGGCACCCAGCGTTCACCACTGTGCATAAATATATGCATAGTTTTATATGTTATATAAACTAAACCTAAGCCGTAGTTCCCGTCAGCAACAGAGGGGGCACATACCCGAAAAGTTAAGTCCAAAACAGTGTTTTTCGTTAAAACCAAAAAGCTCCCCATGTGAGTCAAATATGAACTTTTAGAGTCAAATATGATAAATAAGATAAATCTCCTCCTGCTGATTCATGTGTATCAAATTTAGACAAAAAAAAAGTAGTGGGTGGTTATGGTTGAAAAACAAGTATTCATAAAAAGAGCTCCCCCTAGTGAGTAAAATATAAACCATCAGAGGAAAATAAAAAAGATCTCCACAAGAACATTCACATGCTGCATATTTGGAGAATATGGGACCGACGCTTGAGAAATAAGCTACGTTCTGCTATCTCGAGTGTAGCTTGATATTTTGCATCGTTCTGCGGCGACTAGCCTTTCTTTTTCCTCTTTGCTTTTTCCTCTTAAGAGTTTCTTCTAACCGCATCTCCTTCTTCATGACTACTTGTTGTGTTCTATTCACAGGACATTTTGTGTTGCCATGCCAACTCAGACGCTAAGTAGTCACTCTGCGCGGTGAAGAAAGCTGCAAAGCAGACGAGACCCGGCGAACCCAGAGAGTGGACCCACTCTAAAAGGAGTCGCGAGGCTGAATTATCGGGTCCAAATCAGGATCAAGTTGTACAGACTGCCCACTTAACACATAATGTTGACGTTGCATCTAATAATTATGACTTATAATGTCATAATTCCTCATTTGTGACTCATTGCTATGACAGTCTAGTTCACGATAATGACTTCTCATCTCGACTTCTCATCTCTTTCTCATTCATTCATCTCAGACTTTCATCTCCGCCATAAAGAGAGCATCTCTCTCTTGATGTTCTGTTAGAGAGAGTTAGACGGATAGAGAAGGTGAGTTGCCACGGGTAACTAGGCCTATAGGGTTCAGGTATCGGATGATTCCTTCTCAAAAAAAAAAAAGATCCTTATAGCTTCCACCTGAAGTCCCTGTGAAGGACTATAATGTCCTGACTGAGTGGGACTGGTTGGAGGACATTAGTCTTTTACAATAAATCCATGATGGATTAATTCCTTAATTGATCATCAACGAATTATCCTATGGCTGCGCGGTGCATGTTTCAACATCAGCATCAGCATCAGGTTATTACCAACTGCTGCATTTTAGCACTTCTAAATGAACATGGTGTTTGGCACCGGATCATTATTATAAAAACAATCAGATATTGGTTCAAATTAACGTATTTCAGCCAATAAATCTAAAATTTTAGACTAAGTGATGGACCTGCCAGCCTGCTGACGTGTGTGTGTGTGTGTGTGTGTGTGTGTGTGTGTCTTGAATGTGTGCAGGCTGAGAAAGAGCAAGGGAAGCCTGCATAAGGAAGTGTTGTTTATGTTCTGGTGCTCCTGGCTCGCCTTGCACCATATCTGTTTAGCATCCATCACGACCTGACGTCCTCGACAGGTTAGCGAGAGATAGCGCCTAACTGGTGCTTGGAGAGGACAGCTGAGATACAAGCTGTGTGTGTGTGTGTGTGTGTGTGTGTGTGTGTGTGTGTGTGTGTGTGTGTGTGTGTGTGTGTGTGCGTGTGGGATACAAGGCAAATAAAATATCATGCCTTGTGTAACTACCTTGACACTCATCCCATAGATACTACACCTATGATATTGTTGACAGACAAGAAAAGCAGTACTTATAGAGGTGAAGAGGTCAAGGACAGAGAGAGAGAGAGAGAGAGAGAGAGAGAGAATGAGTAAGAGAGTTGGGAGTGAGTGACCAAATGAAAGAGTGAGTAGGGTAATGCATACAAGTGTGGAATAATATAAAACAAACACAAAATATATTTATTTTTCCTTATTTGAAATGAATGTAGCCTCAAAATGAGTTACTTTTATGTTGTGTTGAACCACTGTGTGCTGTAGGGTAACTTTATGCGTCACTACGACATGACGCAGGAGTTTTAATGATACACATTGGGTTTATATCCGTGTTAAGGCCTCTCTGCGTGGAGTTTCCACGTTTTCTTCCTCCCAGCGTCCAAAAACTTGTGGTGACTGAATCGTAGGTGTTAATTAACAAATCAACACAATTTAAAAAGAAGCTCCAACATAAAACTAACGTCAGCCTTGATAAATCCTATTTTAGACATAATTTCACGAGGTGAAGATAGACTCAGGTTAGATTCATCAGATTAACTAAAGATGGTTAAATGGCCTAAAATTAGTTTCCTTCATAATGAACTAACCTTAGATTACAAAGTACATTTACAGATTACATGGCGGTGTAATCTGATGTCGACACTTCCTTGGTAGCTTTTGCAGTGGGGGCGACAGGATGTAGTTCTCTGTCAGAGCGAGTACAAACTGAAGAAAGAGAATAAAACAGATGTAAGATCTTTTCCGACGAGTGTCTGTAAAATCCGGGGTGATCCCAGCGGTGATTTTTAGAGAGGCTGAATCTCAGAAGGATCTTATAATGATGTTCGAGGAGAAGCCAAACACAGACGCTGGAGAACAGATGTGTAATAAAAGGATTTAGCAACAGAGTTCTGAGCCAGCAAGATAACTCCTAACTGAGCAGACCCCCAGGTGGAAGTGTTGGGGGGACTTACAACATGCGTCTTCTATAGATTCTTTATTTTCCCAGAGGACAGCTAAACCGTTTGTTTCAGTAGGGACATTTTCTACGTCTTACTTAGTTTGTTTTCTCTCTGGTTATTTTAAGTTGACATCTATCTATCTATCTATCTATCTATCTATCTATCAGGCGCACTTGCATAATCTTAACAGTGTACCTACTAGTGTGTGTGAGTAATCTGTGATTTAAAAACACACAAAACGACATTTATATGCCTGCCTGATTAGTTTTTTTGAAAAAAAGGCTATAACATCATTATATCGCAGTAACACCGTGAAACAAAACAAACAACACATTTACTCAGAAAATATTTGATAGCTTCAGAATTTCAAAAATGTCCTTTTATTCTATGCAGTTTTTGTATGAAAGGACCAGGAGGACTATCATTTTGAAACAGTTGGATCGCCACTTTACCCAAAATGTGCCAAAAATGGGATTTTGACACCAGAGAGATTCAGGCTTCAAAATACCAAATATGTCCACTAGGGGAGCTATATGCACCAACTACATTTGTAGTTGGTGCATATAGACATTTGTCTGTGACATTTGTCTGTGACATAAACGTTGGGTTTTATTAAAATCTATTTTTGTGCACGGTTTTAAAAAAAGGGAGTTGAAACAAAGGAGGTGCGCAACTATGCTGGTAAATAGGTATCTGAAGAATGTTGAGGTGGTGAAAGCAGTTTTTTTTCTTTTTTTTATTCCTACAGAAAAAAAATTCCTGATAAAAAAATAATACTAATCCACTTTGTATTTAGTTTGTGGAAAATACTCAACTATTGTAATTTATGTCATTTTAAAAACAGGGACATCATTCTGAATGGAGCGGTATCTTTAAAATGAATAGTTTAATCAGGACTGATGTTAGAAAAACGTATCACGTCAGTAAAAGTGTCAATTAACATTTACATGCAATATTTCAGGAAGGAGATGTACATCTTTGCATAAAATAATTCTATCCGGTGTATTTGTATAATCTAAATTAATTTAGTTTCAATGTCGATAGCATTGTACCTACTAGTGTGTGTGAGTAATCTGTGGCTAAATAAACACAAAACAACATTTTTGTCCCTGCCTTATTTATATTCTAAAAAAAGGCTATAAATGTAATGTTAATGCTAGTAAACGCATTGACCCTTAACATCACCATGAAAGACACACACACTCTTAAATACATCATCACACACGCGACAACTGCAAACACACACACAAACACACTCCAGCGCCCTTCAATCAATCAATCACTGTTATAAACAAATATAAACCCAAATTCTTTTTTGCTTTTCACGACGTGGCATCCGGAAAACCCAATCACGGCTAATAAAGGGGGCTAATGAACTCGTCTAATTATGCAGATGATAATCATGTAACACAATCTTGTACTTTGACACACTTGATTTATGGAAGCCTTCCCCTTCCTTCCCCCACAACACTGATATCACCCTCCACCCACAAACCACCACCCTCCACCCCTCTCTCACTATTTACAATCTGTACATGTCACAAAATACACGACAAGGTACTCAGGCAACTCATGTTATCACACACTCACACACTGGCACACGCACACACACACACACACAGCTTACAGTGTTCAATGGAGGGTTGATACAGAGACAGGAAGGCTAACTTGATGAGAATTGGAGTTGAGTATTAATATAAACATACACCTCACATGTTCATGTTCATTCTTAGGTTATCAGTATGAATCAAATCTTCATCCCCTTCTCCCTCAGATGGAAAAACAACATCTGCAGATCCACCAAAAAGGGGCCGATCCCGGATTGACTTTACGACTTCCGAACCTTTACGAACTTTGCAGACGTCCAAAATGTGGTTACAATAGTGACATCATGAAGTTCCTTGGTTCCTTCCGTGGATTTTGTCTGACCGTAAAGTGAGCCAAAATAATAATAATACAATGTGTCTGCCTGAATGACTAAATTGTAACACAAAAACGGTTCTGTAACTGTTCTGTTACATATTCAGATCATAAAAGATGCAAAACCCCCACTTTGTGTCGGATTCTACTGTTTGTACGTGTTCAACACTCTGACACCTGAAAAAGAGGCAAGCTTGGCTGCAAGCCCAACAAACAGCAAATCACTTGAGTGCCAATGCCAGACAGAAGCTTGGACTGCTTATCACCATGGAGACAGGGTTCTGGCCCAAAGACAGGATAGATAGCCAGCTATTGAATGTATGGTGGTGGAGAAGACCAACAAAAAGAGAAGAAATACTGACACCTGTAAAGGTTCTAACAGGGTAACAGACCGGGCTCTATGATTGTGAACTTAACGGGTCAGTTGAGTTTACCGATGAAGCGTGAATGTCTTGATCTTCTTCTTTATTACCTTTACTTCTATTTGTATTTTCACTTTACTTTGGAGACTTGCCATAACTGAGAGTCTTCAGCACATAAAGCATGACATAAAGCCTGTGGTCTTGTGACCTTTTTCATTTATAGGTGCAGTGCGTAAATTGTATGGGCATACATCATTGGATTAATGGAATATAATATTTAAAAGTTATGTGTTTCCAATGTATAACCGTGGAAATAAAAATGCTCAGGTTAACTATACGTAAAAATCTTTTCTATCTCCAGAAGGAGCAGGTCCTCATCCTTGGAGGCCGCCATGTTGGGCTGCCATATTTGACCAGTAACCTGACCAGACAAACTGAAAACTAATTCTAGAAAGAAATTATTCACGCTTATAGGTTGATGTGGGGGAACGAAACATTACGGTCCGAAAAACCCACAAGGAAAAAGTAGACGAATAAATGCTGAGTATAACTGTTTTGTGTTTTGATCATACTTACTATTTATCACAGGAAAAGGAGACAAAGTGTGAAACCTTGCAATCAAGCCGTGTTCTGAACTGGCCTGTGAATATGTTGAGAGGTAAATAGTCAGGTCTGTGATCTCCGTAGAGAGAATCACAGACCTTGCTCTTACTCTGTTACTCTCTGGGACACATTTCTTCGGTGCATTGCAAAGCAACCGGCTTTGGGATTGGCTTGGAAAGGTTCAGATGGAAGGTGTCACATGGGTCGGGCCGTATGGACCGAGTACTTCCTGTACAATCTACCCCCCACAAAGAACAGGGACACCATGCGTCTGTTCATCGGCCAACAAAGTTGACCTTTATTTACCTCTGAATGGTTTCATGAGTCGTGGGTCTTCATTTTTCTTTTGATGGAAAGGTTTCATGCTTTTTATTCTGCTAAATAATTAACAACAAATTGATAAAAAGAGAAAAAGTCTTTCACGGTAAATCAATTTGAAATATTTATTCATTCAAACACTCCAAAATCACATGAAATATTTTCACATGATTAAACAGGTTTCTGTCAGTATAAAGAGATTAAGTCTAACTTATAATGCTTATAATACATATCTTAATATACTTGGGTTGGGTCAATACAATTTTGATTCAAGGTTGATTCCATAGTTATCTCAGTTCTGGTTATTTTATAAGACTTATTCCGTCTAATTTTAATTTTGTGAAAATGCCATACTAAATGTAGCTTTTTAATATAAATTAAATTGGTGCACTACAATTACTTGGTACTATAATAATCTTATTTTATCATGTGGAAATGATTACTATGATTTAATCAAATTAATCCAAATAATATATTGAGTGCAAATAATTTCAACAGTAACGTAAATATTACTTTCAATACATTTTGTACAAAACAAGACATGCAATTCAAGGTCAAGGTCAGTGGGGTGAACTACTCACCCTACTGACCTCAACACGATCCCTCCATTCTACCCACTCATACCGCCTACTCCTTCCCCGGACTAAGCTCAGCACCGGGTGATCGGGCCATCTGTTCTGCTGCCCCTCGTCTGTGGAATGCCCTCCTGACCATCTGAGGGCTCCACAGACGACTGACACATTTAAAAAAGGACTTAAAACTTTCCTTTTTAGCAGAACCTATAACTTTAATTAACATTGCTGCTTTTTGGTCAGGTTTTTATATAGTTTTTATTTTTTATTGATGATTTTATCTGCTTTTACTTTGTAGCACTTTGAGATTTGATTCAAATGTAATGTGCATTATAAATGAAATGTATTATTATTATTAAATGCAGAAACTTAATTGTATCAGTTTGTATCATCTTTATCTAATTATGTATAAGTTCAATTGTTTAAAGTCGTACATGATGTTGTCACATTTATCTTGCAAACATGAAAATACTTCATAAGATATATATGTTACTCTGGAGTAAAACATGTAAAGATCTGAGGTTTAAACGCATATTTTAAGAAAAGGCACGTCATTGTCTCAATGTTTAATCACGGCTTCTTTAGACTATAGACTGTCTTTTACATACAATTCTTTATAGCTACATTTTCCACAAATGAAGGACAATTTAATCTATATTTTATATGTCATTTGAAAAAAAAAACTAATATTTGTCCACAGTAACGGGAAAAGAGATGCATTTTATACAGAATAACATATTGTTTATGATATATTATAGTGCCCCTAGTGCCAGATGTGCAGCTAGAAGTCCCGAGATCAGGAGGGTATGCAGCTGAAGGACAAAAACTCCACGGTTAACCATGGCAGGAAACAGTAAGTGAGAACCATGAATGCGGCGTCCATCGCTCCTCTGGCCATAAAAACATCCGGCTGATATTAGGAGGAGTGGATTATGATCAACGGACTCAAAAGAAAGAACCTTTCCCGTTTCACGTGTGGGGATAATTTGTATAATATAAGAAAGCAGTTTCATCACAGGCAAAATAATGAAATACGGCCGAGGCGGATATTCAGATGTGAAATTGCTAATAGGTCTTCATCACTAAGAGAGAGAAACATGCCTGTCACACGCAGTTTAATATTCTCCACAATCTGAAGTATTGATTTCCCATCATCACTAAAACCACTATAATCACTCTGTGGATGATTGTAATCAATTATGCATACACTAATCAAACACGATCTCAACATTTCTAATTGCCTTCCCACTGATCTCCATGGCAACTAAGGCTCCTAAAGTTTCCTTTTCCGTTCCCAGAGTACAATCCCACTCCCCCCCCCCCCCCCCCCCCCCCTCTAATTTCCCCCATTAACTCTTAATCAGATATTGAAAAGAGCAAGTAATACCCTCATCCATTATTAATAATGCTTAACTCAGGCTGTTATTTCAGTGTCTGCTCGCTCACTCGCTCTCATCCGTGTGTGTTAACACACAACGACTGATGCTGGTGACGCAGGGATGTTGAAAAAACGTAGACAAAAATTTATACGAGGAGGTGGAACTGGACGCAGAAATGATCTGCTTCAGTAGAAATTCACTTTATTAGTGCTGGTGAATGATGGCTATCGGTATTACTAAAATGTTTATTATTGTTTTGACTTTGAGATTCAGAGTTTGTATTTATCGCTCTTTATCCCATATGTATAATATAAGTTACTTAGTTTGTTTTTTTATTCCTTCATTATTAGTACATATATTACTATCCATTATTTCATACTATATTTTTGATATGAATAAACTAGTTGTAATATTATTACATCTAGCAAGAGTAGTTATATAATCCTTACTACTAGTAATAATAATAATAATATAATTATTATTTTGTTATTTAGCATTTTGATAAAAATAATAAAGGGAAAATATGTAATTATCAAATAAATATTGGTCTGATAATTTTGTATTAATACATGTACATTTATGTATATACTTAAGCATATATATAGACATAGTTATCAAATAAAGTAGATATAAAGTTTATTAAAAGTAGATTCATTGTCATCAAATAAAATTTAGAGTAAAAACTGTTTTCTATTTATAATCTAGATATATTTATATTTTCTTTAGCGTGTACATATATACATATACATATATATACATATATACATATATATTAAATAACACAGAATGTTATATATGTTTTGTAATACTTTTATTATTTATTTCATTTATATTATTATTTTATTTACGCACTTTAACAGACATTTAAGCCTCATGCTGTGGTAAAATTTTTAAAACATTCTTTTACTCGGCTGACACAAAAACATGATCCTTTATGGATGCCATTAATTATGGAGATCATCCCCCTTTTTTAATTTCCCCTTAGACTAACATTTTTCTTTGTCCAATTAGGAGTTCCTGGTCTCCTTCAGCGGGAAAGCGGCTCCAGCAGTCTTACAGCGTTTTAAATGTCAGCTGTCATGGGGCCATGAGCACGGAGATAGAGAAATTCATGTATGCAGAGTCAGCCCTTTCTTCAATTGCATTGTTCCGATGATTTTTCACAGGTGACACTGTGAGGAGGTGCTGTGGACGGGAGCGTCATCAATTCAGACAACAACAGGAGATATGGGGCCACAATATGGTTCCGGTCAGAGTCTCCACAGTTTCGCTTTTCTCCAGTGAAAGCAGAGTTTCTAGGAGCGTGTGTGAGACTTACAGAAGTGTATGCATGCCCTCTATGTGTGTGTGTGTGTGTGTGTGTGTGTGTGTGTGTGTGTGTGTGTGTGTGTGTGTGTGTGTGCGTGTGTGTGATCATCCTGCCCTTTCTTTAATCTTATTGAACCCACATTGACATTTGCACAAACATCCCAGCCCCCGCCGTTCCATTCAGCTACACTCCATCATGAAGGCATCTAAGCAGTACATGGCTGTTAACAAGGTCTCCCTTCAGCTCTGAGTGTTGATTAGGGCCAGGTAGTCAATAAAACCACAGCCGGGGCCCTGGCGTGCCACACGCTACGGTACCTTTTATCAGTCCCCCCCCCAACAACTTTAGCATCGGCAGTAGTCGATTGCTGGGAGAGAATAATCCATAACTGGAGCAGCAGGGTGTCGGAAGGAGCGCGTGATTAAGAGCGAACAGTCAAGCAGCGTTAGCACCAACATCTACCAAGCTGGGAGAGTCACTGGGGTCCTGATATCATCAACAGACTGTCCTTACAGGAGACAGATACAGGAGCTACAACTTGTACAAACACACACACATACAAACATACAAACACATACATACATATACACACACACACAAACAAACGAACAGATAGCTGGATTGTCTGAACCGTACAAATGATTTAATGTCAACAATCTACCATAACATTAAAACCAGCTACCTAGTTATGTGTAAGGCCCTAGGTGTTCTATCAGAACCTTTCTATGGGATCGGATAACATGGGCAGACCTTTGACTCCCAAGCTCCTAACTGGGCCTTGAGTGCCCATGACCCTGTCCTTCCTTAGAGGGTGGGGGTTTTCCTTCCACATTGGTAGGGACTCACGACTGCAGACCGCGAAAACCAAATGATTCAATGCCACCCACCCAATCAAATTCATCCATTCGTTTTCCTTAACAACTTATCCTGTTCAGGGTCATGAGGGTCACAACCTTCACACAGGGGCGTGTGAAGGTTGAAAGGTCATGTGAAGGTCCGACCCGTCTTCCACATTATCTTGTCTAATAAATACAGAAAATAATTCAAGTTTCACTTTTTCTCATATTCATCAAACACATTTCAAGGGAAACATACACAAAGGAGGTGGTAACATCATCCAGGCAAAATGCAGACATCTATTTAGACACGGTTGTCAAACCTGCGACCAATCTTTCTGATCTATGTATGTGCTGGTTGAGACATTTGGAGGGAAAATTCACATATTTGTTGCCAAATCATTTGAAAAGATGTCAATTATTTCTCAATTTGAGGTCTGAAGTGACTAAAGTGTCTGCCTTATGACCCTGCCATGGATTGACGGATGGATGGACGGATACAGAAGATCCAGCAGATAGATAAACACTATATACAGTATATATACATTGGTACCTCCGTTTAAGAGCTTAATTCGTTCCGAGACCTTGCTTATCTGAATATCCCAAAAATCAGATACAAATCATTTTCCATGTTATTTTTTACAGAGTAAAAGTAATTTTACTCACAAACAGCATTGATAAAGGATAGAAAATGTCGGCAGATTCTGGCTCACTTAACTTTGTCTCACTCGATTCCTTCCAAACGTAACTGGACACGAGCGCGGATACTTCCTCTGTGAGTGTATGACGCTAACCGAGAGGGAGTGTATATATATATATATATATATATATATATATACGTATAAACATGTAGATGGTACTGCATGCTCTACCTTTTGAGCTCCTGGTTGTTCAAGTGTTTTTCCGCCATGATATGACAAAAAAATATTATAATTATTGCAATGCAAACAGAAAAATATATCAGACCACCCTTTCTGAGCTTTTTACCAACAGAAAAATGTCGTTGACTGATGACAATGGAGTTCAAAGCAGCAAGTACCCGCACCTTAAAAATTGGTCGGGAAGAATTTTCCCACACTTTAAGGTCTAATAGAGCTTTCTGGGTACGTCGCGGCCGTGTGTGCCCTTTACAGCAAGTGGGCTTTGTATTCTATGTCTGTGCCGTTGTGTAAAGCACCGCCACCTGCCTCTCGTGATGGATGCCCCTCTTTGTAGCACAGGTTAGAAGGTACCCTTGATGGGATAGGCCAACTCTTCATCACTCCCCAGCCTATCCCGCCAACCCTTCATTGTGACCCTCTGCACCCCCATCTATTCTCCCACTCCCATTCTAGCCACACATGATGAATGGTCTACACACTAAAAGGTATTCTCAGATATTTGGCCATTTATCCTCTGCCACCAGCATTTTTTCACCTTTTCATCAGATTTCTAACTCTTTTTAACCCTCTTCTGCTATCCATCGCTCAAGGAAACTCATTGTTTCATGAATCTTTTCATTTTCTCTCCCAATTGGGTTTGGCTCATCTCTGCTGAGTTGTACAAAAATCTTTGTTCAGTTCTAGAGAAAAGTAGTTTCATGAAACACTTTCTTTTTCTCATCAGGTTGATGGTGTTTTAAGATTATTGACAACTACAAAGCCGGCTAAAATATACCGGCAGAAACAATTAAGGAAGTACTTAATCTTCTCATTATACTAAATTAAGTCTAGTTACAAGTTAAACCTCTGGGAATTGGATCTATGCATTAGGAAGCATAAGCAATGAAAGTCCGTTTTCAGCACCGGTGCCCCGTTCTCTTCATAGAAAGTCCGTTGGCACCGAGCTCATGTGACCCTTCTTGAACAAGTCTGAAGATGCCACTGTGAACTTTTCCAACAATATCCAGCAGGACCGGTTTGCCAATTGGTCAGAGATGGTATGGGGAGGCATAAACTTGGAGGTACCAAGACTGCTGTTTGGTACCATCATGGAATCCTAAGACCCATTGTCAAATCTTATAATGGTGTACAAGATCTTGGGTTCCTCCTGGTTGAGGACAGGCCTCATGTGTCTGAGTGTGATCAGTTACTGGACCTGAGAGCCACTGGTATGTTATGGATCGGTGCATCACATGCATCCAACACCTGATGCCCTGACTCACTTCTGGGAGGATATTTCCTGGGGGACCTTTCCCCATCTCATTCGGTTCATGACCAGACATCAGTCTCAATGAATCCCTAACTCTTAAACATCTCATTCGTCGAGGTCCGGTCTAGGATTCGTGTCTGCTCCTATTTCTTCTTATCTACTTTCACTGCTTCATGTCCTGTTTATGAAAACCCCTTTTTTCCACCCCTTGAGAGCAGACCGTACCAAACCGGAGGGAAACTTTGAAAAGAATCTAAACGAACGGAGCCTCGATATCTTAAGTGTGTCTTGATCATCTAAGCGCACATTACTCTGATGTGTGGGTCGAAGAACATTAATCTCTGTTTACCAGTAGCTGTCAGAGCAGATATCTTGGGATTTATGCACATCCTCGCTTCCTCACTCCAGCCTAACTGCTCCTTTCATTGCTCCACCCCCCCCCGAGTTAGACGGTAAGTGAAATGCATTAGTGTTCAGCCTCACACCTAGCCATTACCACTGAAGCTTGTTACTGGTTCACTTTTTACTGATGCGATGAGCAGGGGGGAGAAAACATATCTTTAGGATCCTGGAATTGAGTCAGGGCTGTCAGCAGGCTCATAAAGAGGGGCGGCTTGATAAAAGGAGTAATTCATCATCAATTTTCTTTGGCACTGCTCTGCAGAGACACATTTTCTGCTCCTCTGGCATGGAGAGAGAGGGCTGCCCTGTCCTCCGTGATTAATCTGAATAAACACGGCAGCGTTTAATGTAATGTTGATTGCTGATCAAGTTCAGATCCATTACGTTTGTCTGAAAGGGATGACAGTCTCCTTCCATTTTGCTCAATTCACCTATTTCTGCCCTTAGCTACTCACTCATAGGGCGGTTGTAGCTCAGTAGAAGATTGCCCCCCACCGGGAGGTTGTGCAGTCCGACCCCAGACCTCGCAGTCCGCATCTTGTAGGCTCCTTGAGCGAGAACCCAAAAATCCCAAGTGCGTCCTTTCTTCCAACCGCTGTTCCTCTGGTGTATTAATGATGGCGTAAATCGTTACCACTCCTGATGAGCAGCGCCGCCTTGCATGGCAGCAGCAGTCACAACTGTATGGATGTTTGTGTGAATGGGTGAATCCTGGCTTGTGTTGTAAGACACTCTGAGTAGGCGAGCAGACTGGAAAGCCTTAAATAAGTACAGTCCATTTACCATAATTGTCCTTTGAGGAAAGCGCTTGTGAGATCGTACGGGTGAAATCTATGCAGCCTTCTGAAATCAAACAATTGTGCAGGCTAAGCCAGGATATTAAAGAAAGCTGTACACATTCTTTCTTCCAGATACAATTGCTCCAAAACGACTTATTATATAGTCGACAAGCCCTGAATTCTTAATACACTGGCGCACTCTGTTTATTCACTGCCAACTAACTGAGCTGGAGAGAAAAATAATTTGAGACGCAAACAATTTACTGTAAATCTGAAAAACGGAGGCTTCGTATATTTGCTTTGGATTAGTGCTCTTTCTTATTGAGGCTGAATCCTGTGTTCAACAACAAAGCCCGCAAAGAATCATGTTTGTTTGTTTGTTTTATTGCAACCTAAAACCCTTTTTATGGGTATTGAACGGTGATATTATCTCCCTGAAAATTTGAAAAAGAAAGCCATACCTCATTATTTCAATAAAAACAGAATTTTTAAAGAAGGCAGTTTTGCTTTAACTGAGTTGATTACAATACAGATGTTTTCAATGAAGCCTGCACTTTGATAAGCACACAGAAATGTAATAATTAAAGGTGCAGTGTGTAGAATTTAGTAGCATCTAGTGGTGAAGCTCCAGATTACACATTAGCTCACCTCTCTCTATCCAAATATCTCTCTATATATAAATGTTATTTATTATTTAAAATTTTAGGAAAAAGCTGACACATCAGATAAAACAAATTATTGTGTGCTCTGCATTATACTGAAGTTGTTTTATATTTTGATGGGGTCAAAAGTTATTATTTAGAACAATTAAGAACAACGGAGCCTGAAACCTCGCCGTTAAAGAAGGTAACCGTGAAGATCAGACTCGTGAAAACCGCTGAGAGGTAAACGAGTGAAGTTGGGAATTTTGCACGGTGCAGCGAGCATTCATCACATGACCCTGTCCACGTCGTGCAGCCAACCACACACAGACATAAATCAGCTGCACTTTGCCATTCAGTTATTTTTTCCACCTCTTGATCCAAACACTCTTTAATAAGCTACCTCTCCTTTTTTTTTTTTTAAATACATTGTTGCACAACATCTTTTCCTTTCCTGCCTATTCTCTCCAACGTGTGTCAGGATCACATACAGCACATCCTTCAAGGTAGCTGGTAATAGTCAGGTGAGTGTGAGAGGCTATTAACAGCCCCCATGATGCACTGTCTGAATCCTTGTGTTTATCAAGCCGTCATGTGACAGCTGCTGCTGATCTCTGGGACCAAAAACATGATCCCTTACCAGCGCTGGAGCCTCTCTGGGCTCTTAATCTCCTGGGTAAAACCAGCTCATGACAAAGTGCTCCTGTGCATACAAATGGATACTCCGCTCTGCTCCCATTCCCTCAGGTAGATAAGTGTCTGTGGCTCCGGCTGCAGACAGACAACTTTTACTCGGGTCTCAAGGCAAAGACCAGCGGCTCTGGACCATGCAAAGGTCAGGGCACTTTTAATTGTTCGCTATCTCCCCACATGTGCAGAGAGGTATGCATTGAATATTCTTCCCAACAATGCACACACAAACACGCACAGGTCTGCACACATACACACATCTACACACATGAAGAGCCTGGGAGAAGGCGAGTTCACAGCCTGAGGCAGAGATGCCAAATGTGATTAAATTATATAGTTTCCATGACAATGAAAGAGTCAAGATGCTGCATGGGCTGACAAGGAGGCCAATGAAGTGGTACGCATAGAAAAATCCGGCATAAATATCAACACTCGCACACAAGAGGCATCCCTTCACTCCGGGACAACATTCAGTTTCAACACTTATTTAAATAAAACACGGGATCACATTCAAGTCACATAGTAAAACATGCACTTTGTAATTATTATCATCACCAAAATGTAAATTATTTTTGTTTTATATGCAAATTTTACCTCAGTTATGGTTGATTTCAGATGTATGACTTAGAAATATTCGTAACTTAAAAGCTGCTGACATTTTCTTTTTTTTTTTGATAATATCTAAGTATAGCTGTGTGCTATGAAAATGTTTTTATTTAAATGTTAAATACAGACTGCCCTATGCTCTGCTGAGGGGACGGAGGAGCAGAGCGAATGACAAGTAGGTCTGATAAGTGTTCTTATGTTCCACAGACGCGTATAAACGCCGTAGAGCATCTCTGAGTCTCTTCCTCCTGTGCACACACGATACATTGCACCTCCACAAAGGTGAAAATGATGACAGTGGCTTCAGGCCGTGACCTTTATTAGGCAGGATGAATGTAATGTGATTAAGGAGCAGTTTTTGGCAGGGCTACACTGGACTACTTGTGCAGGTCCGGCAGAATCAGGCCACATGGAAACACAGTGAATCCGATCCACCGAAGACATTATTTTGCCGACTAAATGATATTTCCTCCTGCACACAAGGCTGACAAAACTCCACAAGTACATATTAATAGCATCAGCATTTTTTTTTCTGCCATAATGTTTATTATGGGTATCAGGCCTTATATGCTCGAGCGTGGTTCTAAAAATCCCCGAGCAATTGAGCGGGTCTCCATAGAGCATCCTTTCAATTTGCTGTTGGAGGCACAGGTGAAGTCACATTCAAAGACAGAAGAGAGTAAAGAGTTGACCCGTTTATAAAAATAGCTACAAACAGAATGAAAAACAACACGCTTTTCTCCAACAGCTTCCAAAGCCGGGGAAATGCCTCACAGACAAGAATTTACAATCAAATCCAATTGTTTGCAATCCTGAAATGGCAAAGAAAAAAACACACAATCTGTATGATCTCAGATGCTCAAGGAGTTTGATTTCACATATAACAACATTTACATATTTAGTCACTATTATTGATCAGGATTTTTCTTCAGACCACACACTGAGGACTTTGTACGCAAAGTGAAGTTCGAATCAGGTGTCTTTTTGGGAATGAATCTTGTTACAGCCTCCTGGCAAAGCAAGCGGCCAAACTTGATATTTGGAACATTTCTCCTTCAAAAATAAGGAAAGACATCATATATACAATGTGTTTTCTACTTGTAATCATGAAATAAATAAATAAAAAGAGCCAAGAGAACAAGGGAATATGTGTTTAGTAAGATTTCTTGAAATGAGAGGCCGTATTTAGATAAAGGACATCTGGAAATCTCATTTTGAACATTATTTCACTTATATATGGAAATGATTTGTCTAAGAATAAGTTGGTACTGATCAAAAAATGATATTTGGAGATAATGAAGATGTATTTACTGATAACAAGTCTTTAGATCTCACAAAAATGCTACTTACTAAGTAAGTAGCATTGATAGAAGAAGACAATGCCTTCTATCAAGTGCAACGAGATATTTTGATTGAAAATTAGACAAATATACTGAGTAAGATTTTGAGTTTTTAAAGTGCCTTGGGTGATTTGCTATTTTTGAATGCACTTGTGCAATACTTAAAGAAGCTGGACACCATTGCACTGTAGATTTTCAATCCCAACTTCTTATAGACAAATGAATGCCACTTGACTGAACCTGTTTATAACATGACCCAGTGGCAGCATGTATACGCTAAAGAGTAAGGGACCAAGGATGGAGCCCTGGGGGGACACCACGGGCCAAAGCGTCCACTGAGGAGGAAGCATTAACCACGACGATTGTGAAAGCCCTTTTCGATACGTAGGATTTTTTTGGCACATGAAAGCATGTGAGGACATACGAAGGGCAGATTTATGTAACTCCATGCAACCAAAAAAGTCTAAAAAGGGTCAAATAGTTAAAAAAGTTAATCTAATTGAAATGTTTTATTTTCCCTTGAACCCAAAAATGAAATAATTTTATGAATCAGATTTTTTTTTTTACTGTTTAAAAACATGATTGACAAAATGATTCGTCATTTTATGGTCAATTTACAGTCTCTAACCTATTAAATCAAAACATTCCTTAAATAAAAAACTAATAGAAACGAATTCTTTTGGCTTTATTTTTTGTTTTTTCTTTGCATGGACATTAAACTTCTCCTTGAGCTCCTTCCTTTTTAGCTCTATCCATTTGAAAAAGTCAGAGCCGAGCTTGGATTAAAAGCTTTTTAGTCTCGCTGCTGCTTCTTCCCAGAATAATTTAGAGGGGAAGGAAGTGAAACTGTCTGAACTTGTTACATTAGGCAGAGTGTAAATCTGTCCTGAAGGTTCGGTTAATCTTGGACAAAGAGATTGCTTCTAAAATTTCATTGCAATCATTCATTCATCACTCGATTAAAATAGCCTTTGATTCCTTTCATAGATTTCGTACTATTTCTCTCGACTGTCGTAAGAATTCTTATCACGCGTTATCTCATGGCCAGGTCATTCTTTGGAACGAGATTTTGAATCAAAGTGAGTTTTTTTCCTGATTAAATGAAGGATATAAGTTTTAAAGGAAAATGTTTTCATTTCAAAATTAATGGAAGTACAATTACAACAGTGTTAAAGTGTAATTTACGACAGACCTACTGCATGAGGAAGATGTTAAATATTGTATCGGAACTCTTCAAATAGACTTCTGAAGTGTGAAACATAAATAAATGATATCGGCTTGAGAATAACATATTTTGAATTTTTTATCATCCATGTATGAATAAGACCAACGGTTGAAAAAAAAAAAAAACCCCAAAAAACCTCCTGCAATAATAAAAGTAAATTATATTTATTTCTGCTGGCACATACGGTGACCACGCTCCTTCCTGCTGAGGGAGGAAATAGTTCATGCAAAAGGGCAAGTCTGCATCATTAATACATCTAAAGGAGAAGAGCTACATTAAGCCACGAAGTAACAACCGTAAAAAGCCGAAAGATGTAGAGAAAAGTCCAAATATACTCTCTCTTTTCTCTTTTCGCTATGGTTGATGACGCCCGTGGGGCTGGATAAGTGGATGAGAACTGCCTTAGGCAAAAAAAGAAATGAAATCTTAAGAAGGAGGGAGTTGCTGGCTCTGCGTTCTCACTCATCCTCCAATCAAAACTCAAATCAATACCACACTTTTCACAGGAAATTTAGATTTCCTTATCTATTATTACCCAACCAAAAGACACACATGGCAGCCTGTATGCAAAATCTCATATATTCTGCATAACCAGTGTATCAAGCAATTTTATTAGTCTGACTTTTCATTAGAGTAGTGACAGGAAGAGGGAAACCAGACCAGAGTACGATATATTCACCTCATACTCATATTCACTATTATACTGTATCTTCATATACAGAATATCTCTTATTACTTGTCCATGCGTTTAGACCCGCCTACATCACAGGAGTGGTTTGGGAAATGTGGATATATTATAGCTGCATCAACAGTAAGTAGAGCTGGTTAATAAATCAAATATAAACGGTAACATATCTCATAACGAACTTTGATTTTATTCATGAGTAATATGTTTAATGTATACCCTAATAAGAGTGCTCACATCGTAGTGAGTCATGTACGTCTACGCCGAGTGGTGCAAACGACACAAGAGACCCTTCACATAGGGGCGCTTGTGCTTAAAAAGAATGTCGGGTCCATCATTTGGGCACATTTAGGTTCAGGTAAAATTATGCAGATGCAAAAAGTGGTTGTATGATGTTGCTTACTTATTATTGTTTGCTTTGGATTAATCGCTGAAGAGCAGTGGCGTGTGAAGCCATCCTCTGCTTGCTCAAAGACCAACAAATGGGCTGCAGAGGCATCCCTGGGGATCGTACCAATACACCCCAATTGAACTCACCAATTGGGGGCGGATCACTTTGCTTACTGGGGTAAACTATTTGCATACCAGGATTCGAACGTCGGCCTCAGGGGTGAAAACCAGGAATCCTAATCACTAGACCATATGGGACATACGAATGTCCCCATGTTTACATTAAAGTAAACACTTGCAAAATAATCACACTAGTGAGTATGAAGAGCACGAGAGAGAGACGATCTTCATGCTTACCTCGTTAAACAGTTAGTTTTCACGTTCAGATCTTTCCCGCAAGGTTCAAATCTGACCCACAACAACGCTTAATACAATGCAACATATTATAGTGTGTTTCATTGTATACTGCCAAATGTCAAAAATGATGTATCGACATTATTTTGACATTCTTGGATAAGCGGATATATTCTGCAATGCAGCCCTAAACCACAGGAAGTACACACACAGTGCTGTTCCCACAGCCCAGCAGCAGGAGTCCAGCACCAGAGAGCAGCAATGATGGATTCCTGGAACCAATGGAAACGGAACCCTCCAGAATTACCGTAAGTACAAAAATTGCTTTAAATGTGCTATTAATCGAAACAGAGGATAACTTTTCTCTCCTGCCCACCTCTGGCTCTTTGCTGCTCCCCTCCTTACGCCTGCCAACAGAAGATTGATGCCGTCCCCATCCTTACGTACAAATCAACTTCTCTCTCTATACAGTATTTTGCAGACTTCCACACCTGGCAATTTCCTCACAAATTTATCCCCATCCATAATGCATATATTGTTTTGTTCATGTCATGTGTTTTATTGTTGTACATTTGATGTAGAACATATTTCTCTGAGGAGCGTTCATTCTGCTGTGATGGAAAAGCAGCACTGGTGTTTTTGCACATCTGCCAACAGAGATTAGGGAATTGAGCAATTACTTCACAGATCGTGATTCTCTTTTGGTTTCAATTGATGGTACAAATATAAGACGATAAAGAGAATATTTCAGTCAAATTTGCGATTGAGTTATATTTCAACTGTATGCTGGCCTCCATTATCTCTGCAGCTTTAAATTCATTCATTCATGATCCATAAGCCTTTAATTTGACAGGCTATAAAGGAAATGCAAAATCAACCATCTGAGGAACAAACCATCAACTGATATAGTTTTTTTTCTGGGTCACAGATCGAGCTAACGCGTCTTTCTAGCTAACCGTTGGACAGATGTCCATCTATCTAATTTAAGTCCTTTTTCTTAACTGCATCAGAAAGTGGAGTCTCAAAAAAGCTCAAAAACAATCGTCCATTAACACTAATGGCGTTTGAAATAATAATAATCATAATCTGCATCTGGGAACAAATCATTATCTCTTGCAGGAAAATTCCAATTTACTGAGTTCCAGGGAGAAAATCTTAGATGGACCTATTGTGGATATTCTCTGCTGGCGTCGTTACTAAACTACCTGCACCCCCTGTTTGACGGGGGAGGCAGCTGAACAGATTTATCAAATGTACCTGTCTCGCAGTGTCTCGCTGTGTTGTGTATCAGTGGAGCTTGCAGGGAAGCCTCATTAGTCTGGAGACTTGAGCACATGCAGGCTCGCACAAAACGACATGCTTTAGCGCACCGACGGCCGCGCCAACACGCGGTGTCCGGCTCTGACTGGCTGCGTTATGAACATCTGCATTTGCAAAAGCACGCAATTATGTACTAAAATGAATTCAGAAGGAAAATAAACGTTGCTGTGGCCTCAGAAACGTTTGGGAAAAAAAGAAAAAGGAGCTGAATGGCGAGCGACACCGAGCCAACGGGGCAGCTGTTCGGTGCGAGGCAGAACAGCGTCGCTGATGGGATGCCATTTGTGGGTGTGTGTATTCACACAGACCCATTCTCTGAGAGGGCCAACAGTCATCTATCACTCTGTCTGGCTGAAAGCGTGTCACCTGTTGGGGTCACGCCACCTGCTGCAGGTGAAAGCGAGGCAAAGTTTTGGGAGGCGGCCAGAAACTGAGCCTTTAGTCCCGCCTCTGGGCTTTGTCTGAGTCCCAGCTAACGAACCCATTTGACCCCCTGTCCTTCATCCTGACCTCTGCTTCCACTAAACCCGCAGAGCAGGGAGTCAGATACCATAGCAAAGCCATTTTATTATTATGCCTTTGAGCATCTAGACTGACAACATCAACTACGTCGTTCCGAAGTCTAACTTCTTCATCGTTTGTCCAAGTTAGTCCATATTTGGTCTATTTGAGTCGACTCAAAGATATCTATCTGTATAAGATCTTATTTTACTCTAAAACTTCATATTTCACACAATAGGTGAGGCTTTCTTGATGAAAAACATGGGAAATGCTTGTACAGCAGAGAGGATCAGGGACATTTCGGGGATATACCCTTGTTGTCGGGGACAACAGCATTGGTCTAGCTTTTAGTGTCAGTAACATTGTACTTGTGTAATTAATCCTTGATTAAACACAAAACATACTGATATTTCTGTCCTCAGCCTATTTTATATAGATAGAAAAGGCTACAACATCATCATATTACAGAAACACCATGACAAAAAAAACAATTAACTCATTTTCTACTAAGAATCTTTGTTAACTACTGCCTCAAATTTAATAGAAATACCAGAAATATTTTAATATACAATGTTTTTTGTGGAATAGGACCAGGAGGTCTCTCCATTTGCGGTTTTAAACCCAGAGAGGGATTCTTTATCTGCAAAATACCACACATGTCCACTAGCGGGGGCTGTATGTACATACTACAGCCTGTCATGGCATAAATCAATGTTCTTATTAAAATCAAGTGTGATGCATGACAAAACAAAATAAAAGGAAAAAAGTCCTGAGTCGATTCATAAACACCAAACATGGATTAAATGGGGCTCAGGCTTTGGAAGTGATGTCTGAGAAAAATGTGTCTTTGAATCCCCCTAGTGAGTAAAATATGAGCTATTAGAGTAAACCGTACCCACATGAATGATTCATATGCACCCAATATGGATTATATTGGACCAATAGTTGAGGAATTCAGGGCCAAAAACTTTTGGAGATAAATCTCCCCCTAGTGTCGGAAATGTAACACCTTCTCTTCCCAAAATCATTCCAGTTCTTCCTCATACTGAAGTCTCCCCGGGTATACAGTTTGAAAATAAAATATGAAATGCTTTTCGAGCTAACACAAAGGATTTGCAGCCGACCTAAAGGCGATTCCATAATATCCCTGACTTTTCGTCGATATTACGACGTTGCGGTTATTAGTCGTTAATATCCAGTGTCGAGAACTAACGGGAAAAGGGCTTACCGTAGAGGCAACGCAGGTATTATATGTCAAAATGTACAGCTTTTGGATGCAAATTGAGGATAATATAATGTGATATGCCCGGGTTCAAAGAAATAGCTAAACAATTAATGCGACAAAGAGCTCAGATAAAACATCGCATTGACTTCACAAAATATGCGATCAATCAGTAAACACCGCCATTAGTCAACTTGAATGACATGCAGGCGGAAGAAAAGGGAGCAGCGAGGTAAACACGGCGTGCGCGGCTGGTGTTTTACGCCTCTGTCTGGATTACAAATGAAATGCTCTTTTCTTTCAAAGCGTTTCCTTGAGAGAGAAAAAAAATGAAGAAAATATGAAGAGAGAATGAGAAACAAAAACAAACCGCCCACAAACTCGCACACGCACACACAGATACACACACACAGCAGAACCAACACCAATCTGGAGTGTGGCATACAAGGAGGATGTTGACGTCGCCCCCCCGCCATCTCCATCACCAGAACACAATGTCACAAAGTCTTCTGTGGCAGCAATCACCAGCCAAGTGGCTCAAATCACACAGCCATTGTTTGTCCACCATAATCAGAGCGGCATTGTTACAAACCCTGTCGGACAAAATAACCCTCCCCAAAAAAGTGGCTGGCTCACACAATTAAAAGCATTTGGACAATGAGCCAAAGTGTTTGTAGCACTAACACACACACAGGAGCCTTTCAGCCGACAACAAAGACGGAATCCATTTGAGGTGGTCTCGCTGTGAAGAAATACGCGATTATAGAGGAATATTCCAGAGGCGGATCCCAGACGGCAGAGACGAGACTTTTTAAAAACCGAACTCAGTCTTCGGCTGGCAAAAACACACACTTTTACTTCATCCTGACGAAAAAAAACACTTCGAAATAACATTAACAAAAATATATCGTTTTTTTTGTGCCTGAAGATAAGTTTGAGATTTGGTCAAAACTTGAAAGTTTTATTCACTATCAGTGAAAGTTTTCCTTTTCCTTTCACGTTCACACAAAGTAAAATGACTTCAAAAAAACAAACGGTTTACTTTGTTACCATGTTGTTGTTGTTTTATTTACTTATTATTTATTATTCACTATAATATAGTTAGTATAGTTTTTACTTCTGAATAAACTAACTAAATTCTGATGTTTTGTTTAAGTTAATATCATTATCTGAATCAACGTATGCTCTTTAGTCACCAGCCAAAATGTTACTTCCATCCATTCTCCGGGCCTTTTTCTCCTGTTCGGGCTTACAAGGGAGACTGGAGCTTATCCTAGCTGATGTTAGCTGAAAGGCAGGGACTGGGTCTTGAACTATGACATAATGAACCAACGTTGGCGCCAGTCAGAAACATCTAACATGTTAGAATTTCTTTTCACATTGCTCCCATCCTTGTTCTGAAGTGGACCCATAGGAAACAGACATGGCAGTGATGTCACCAGTAATAGGCGGGTCAAGGATAAATGAAACGGCACGTTAAAATGCGGGAACAGAACCCCCACCTTTACGAAGAGTCATTGAGGGAATAACAGGACGGAGTACATGGAGTGCTTCCGTAGCCACGATTGACCCGACTCCTCATCGATGTCGATCACGTGACTTGTAGAACTTTGATTGCCTGATCTGACAGGGCGATTATTGAGCAACAATCGTTAAAGGGGAAAGGTATCATGCAGTGGGAACCAAACATTAGAGTCAGCCTTATGGTATGTTGTAGGACTGAAGAGGAGGAAACTTGAGTACTGGAGAACTGGCACGGACAGAACGAGTTCATACAGTCAGTTAATCTAGCCTGATATGAAAAAACCCTTTGATTTAAAATCATCTTAAAGATGAATGAGCTGGAGACAGAGCTGGAAGTGAAACGTGGCTTAATAAGAATGGATAAACTTTAAATTCATCTGTATGTTATTGAAAGTGCATCGTAACAAAATCACATTCCAAGATTGATATTCGAGGTTCTTGAGAAAACCTGCCAGCGCTAGCTACGTAATCTAATCATTTGAGCATGTTTTATAAGGACTCATATTATGAGACACCAACACAGGAAATAAGCTCCCCACCATTGAGGTGGAATAAAATAGATTAAGATCTACAGCCAGCGCTAAATATTGTTATTGAAGAAAAGACTCCTCGTTCTCCTGCTTCATTGCGTAACTGAACGGGACTCGATATCATGCAGGTATATTCTTGTCAAAGTGTTGTTAATAAATATGGACAAAGACAAAACGGCTAATGCAATCCACTTTAACTTTAATGGGATTAAGACTAGTCGTACGTTTTCTGCTGCTCATTATTTTCTTTGTTAACTTATCATGTCCACAATTTCTTTTTTGCCTTTGTGTGTATTTGTCCCCTAACAACAAGCAGGAATACATAATGGAGTCCTGTAGGCTTGTACGCTGTTGTTAATCATAGCAGAGAGCTCAGATTGAGCCTGTCTGATTGCAACCTGCTGATTACGGCGAAAACAGGGAACGTCGGAATGAAGAGCACACCTACAGAAGAAATGCAAATCAAATCAAGCAGTGATGTGTTACATACATATATGTATGTAACACATCACTGCTTGTGATATGGAATAAGACATATTTGATATCGAAATTGTACTTGAGAATCACAATTGTACGGAAGCCCATTTCAGTCAGTAAAAGAAAGAAGATAAATCCTTATTTCATCATACTTATGAATTTTTTAAATCTCATAGTTATATGTTTTTATCTCATCATTACGACATTCCATCTCATCAATATTTCTATTTATCACTCCACTGTGACTTTTTATCTCATAAAATTGACTTTTTATTTAATCACTATTACCATTTATGTTATAATTATGTTGTTTTTTTTAAACTCATTATAATGACTTTTTATTTCTTTATTATGACTTTTTATCTAATTTCACGATTTTTGCCTAACTTTTAATAATTTCTCACTTTTATCTCACCCTTCTGACTTTCATTCTCATAATTATTACCGTAATTATAAGCCTCTTTATCAAATAATTTTACTTTGTATCACATTATTCTTGATTATTATGTCATAATTTCAACTGTTAATCATAATTGTGACGATGGTTGCTCATTTTTATCTCATCGTTACGACTATTAATTTAAAAATCATGAAAACGTACGTCAGCATTTTGACTTTTCAGCTATTTATTGCTCTGACTGGTGGGAATTAGCTTCCATAGATTTGTCATGTGAATAGATTATTATAATAATTATTGTTATTATTGTTATTAATATTATCATTAATAGTAAAAGTAGTGGTTGATATTGTGGCAGCAGTAAAAACAGTAGTCTAGACTTGGGATAATTGCAAGACATCCTGTAACATAAAGAAAAATAGTGACTCTACTAAAAGCGCAGAAGAAGAAAAAAACGAACGATCCTCTGACACAGGTTAACTTTTTCAACGGAAGCTGGGAATTCTGTGTATTCTGTCCTTAGCAGCGGTGGAGGTCCAGATGTCCTCATCACTCATCATGAGGGCGGGGCATAGTGCAGATGTGTCATTGGTTTGTCCATTCTTACATCACTCTTCCGCAAAACAAGTCAGGATTTCCCCGTGACAACATGTCACGGTTCTTAGCCAGAGTTATACAGTCATTTCTGCGATAAGATATGATTTCAGGCTGTGTCGCTGTCGGTCTGCCACAGCTAAGACACATAAACAGCCAAACCCAATTTAGATCTGGATCTGAGACAGCTCTGATCTCGTGGGGGAGCGGTATCCAAGATGAGATAAAAATAGATGTGTCTTTCATTTCTCCTAGACAAAAATGAGCTGTTTTTAACATACAGGTGGATCCAAAGGTTTTTTTCTCTCCCTCGTACCAAATTGAAGACCAGAGAAGATCTCACCTCCTCTCATTCAGGGCCCAGTTTGATCAGAGGGAGACATCGCTTAAATATCAGAGAAGAAACATTTCTTCTTTTTCTTTCTCTTTATCTCACTGAAATCTTTACTTAATCTCCATTTGTCTTACTTAATTCTCAAAAACTCTTCATCTCATTATCCCACTGTCTCATCTTTTCTCCGACATGGGCGTTTCAGGAGCAACGATGGATACTGACAAGATAAAACTAAGAATTTACCACTATCTGACTAAAAGACATTACTCTCACTTCCGTCATACCCGGATAAAGACACAACTTTCAACACATCATGGATGTTTTTTTGATGGAATGCTACGTTTCAAACCTAGCATAGCATTCCAAACTGCATATGGAAGCTGGACCCGAGGTTAGAGTTGGAACAATTTGAACTTTGAGGAACACAGCTGGAGCCACAGCAGTGGGAGCTAAACGACGGACACGGATTAGCGACCTTACTTCATTGTGCGTAATGGAGGAACTCAAGAGCATCACACACACACACACACCGACGTCACATCACAGCCTCACATCACAGAGCCAACAGTCTTGCGATGATGAAGATGCTGTGTAAGTGGCATGGAAGGTCGTCCAATCTTACGCTCATTAAACTCTGTTACGCAGAGAGGCAGTTTGTCACTGAGGCCCGCGTGAATCAGAGCAGTCCTTGGTTACACCTCAGGCATTCATCAACGGCTCCTCGCAGGTTTTACAGTGTCCTTGGAAGAAGGTTCACTCCAAAGAGCTGAAAGCACGGGTCAACCTTTGCTGCCTCCGAACGCCGCAGCGTCTAAAATAAGAGTTTGAGTAAATATTGTCTGTTTTCTTCAAATACTAAACTGGTAATATCACGATTCATAAAAAAAAAAAAACCTATAGTGAGAGTTTGGTTTTGAATATATTATTTAATCAATAGCTGTGTTCTTTCATCATTTATTTAAAGGTGCAGTTTTTGAATTATTTGGGTATCAATTTGAATAAATGGAATTTTTATTAAACATAGTTATATATACATAATTATGTTTTTTATTTGTGTATATTCGCCTGAAAAATAAACATCATTTTATTAATTTCAGCTTCGCAAAAGCCTTTTATAGCCACAGAGGAAGCCATGTCCTCTGAAGGGCTTTTTTGTGTTTTTAGGTTGAGAAGATGCAAAGGAAGTTAAAAATGTTTTGCCACTAAAAAAAAAAATGAAACAGAATATGAATACACTGTTGTCTCCCGCGTTATATATCCAATCACTATTTTGTTTTATGGCAAGGAGCATCATACTTAGAATTTCACAAGAAAATAAGCAGCTGAGGGAGAAATCTCACCACCAAAGAAGGAAAAGCCTGAAATCCCAACTCATGAAACCCACTAGGATGATCCACCCTGACGAACAGCGTCCACCGAGCTTATCTCCTCCTCCGAGCTGCGACCCCGACACTGGGTCGGCTTGGAAAAGTTCACGGGTGAATGTAGCTCACGGCGGGAGCTCTTGCGGCTACCTACATCCACCGATCTTGAGGCTCCCGCGTGGAAGCGCTCAGATGAAGAGATGGCGTATCAAGAACTCCGTGCATCACTTCCTCGCACGCCAGGTGGAATCCCCAGGATAGTCAGCGTGGTTCCCAACGTTTTACCTCTCAGCAGTTTGATGAGCTGGGTCTTTGTGTTTTTCTTCCTCTGACAGCATGTTTCTACATTCCATAGTTTTTACTTTATAACGTACAATCCTCCTTTTGTCAAAACTGTGAAGGCCCCCATCTCAAAAGTAAACGGTGGTACAATACAGAACAAGTGATAATAATAAAAAAAAACTATACAAACTTAATACAATTTCTAGATATGTCCACCTAAAGAAACTATATCACTTAAGAGGATACTGCCACTTTTAAAGGCCACCGTAGATTCTTGGACAGGGACAATAGGTTATATTCCACTATATTTTACACACTGTACCTTTAAATTATTATTATTTTTTAAAAAAAAGAAGGAGTTTAATACAAACTTCCAATTTTTTTCCATCTATGCTATAATGTTATGATATAATAAAGTAAACTGGTGAAAGACTGTGATGCGTTATAACAGGAATGTTAAGGTATAATACATACGCCTACATGTAATATTAATGAAGAATGAATGAAGATGAATTATTTATCGTTGTTGTATCGTTGTGGTGTAAACTTAATCAATGAGATAAATCTGTGTTCCTCATTTAATGGAGAAAAAAAAAAGATGTAACACTGATTCATTATCTAAACAAATAAAAATGTAAATATGATTTCAGAAATGAGCTTTATAAGGTGATTTTGTTCTGTTTTATATCTCACATACTGTTACTGTTAACAGGGCAAACTGTTAACAGTATCCCAGTGGATTTAAACTAGTGTTAACAGGAAAAATGACTCACTCACAAACATCCTACCGGTATTATACAGGTATTTATGTCATTTTGATTGGATTGGTTCTGTCTGCTGTGGATCTATTTCCAGATATGACACTGAAACACCATCACAGAAGTCAAACTCTGAAATGCAGTTTACATTTGGCTCAACGGCTGGCAGCTATACAAATCTGTATTTCCAATATCATAAATATCAAAAATGTCAACGTGACTGGGAGAGTGTTGTCTCAGAAAATCCGATTTACAAGACAATAAAATCAATCACAAAGGCTGCTGGGAACAACCCAGAAGACTTTTTTTTTCTTCCTTCAAGTCAAACAGGAAGGGGACGCAAACACCTGTCAGCTCTCGACACCACATCCTGGCCTGTTTTGAATTGCATTTAGGGTGGCGATCGAGCCGGAGCAAAATGGAGGTGTACGACTGTCAACGGTTGTCAGCGCTTTAATAACTGAGAGCTTCTCCGCTGCATTCACCCTCTGACAGGAATGCAGACACTTCCATTGTTTTCGTCTCCTCTGTTTGCTGTCCTCTCCCGCCCCTCCTCTCTCCAACTCAAACGTCTACACACCTGAACATCGACACTTCTGTTTTTATCCACTCCCACCTTAACTTAACTAGGAGATTCTGTCTTTAATAAAACATCTGTAACGTTGCTCTGCTTCCCCTCCTTAGAATCATAAATGAAATTTATAACGCTCAGATGTTGGGTTATGGTTTTTCTACATCTTCTGAATTATGAGTCTTTTCTTTCTCACGATACCAAAGTAATTCACATGGCCCACACGTGTCAATCTCAAGTCCACATCCACAATGATACCCAGCCCGCGAGACAATATTTTATTTTGACTACAAATCCCAGAATGCACTGCTCAATAGCGTCGGCGCTTCTTCCTGCTCCTCCGTTATCAGTTATCAGCGTTCATCCTGTCACTCTGATAAACATTAGGCTCATCCTTAGAGGAGATGGGAGGGAACACGGGAGGAGACGAAGTTGATCAATCTTTTTTAAAGACGATAAATAATAATCGTATCGGTACGTCGCTCCCAGGTTATAGTAAATAGAACGCACATTTTCAATAATTGGCGAAGTCCGTTCACGTCCTCCAGACGTTCAACATGTTTCAGTAATAAAAATAGTTATGCTGATCTATTTTGAATTAATCTGCAATTATTAGAGTATTTTCTATTCCGTTGGTTTGTTCACAATTCTATAAAATGAATGAATAAAGTAAGAATAAAATTGTCAAAACTTGGCCAGTTTGGGATCTTTTCGGCCTTTAATCTGGACTCCATCTTTAATTCTGTCTCCCTCTGTGATTTAAGTTTGAGAACCCTGACATAGACCTTGTAATTACAATAAAATACTCAGTTCGATTTGGTCTGAACCGGAGCCACTGACCACTGTCCTAGAATAGATTCAGCCAGGAAGAACACTTTACATTAAGACCTATAGGATCTATAAACGGTTCATAATCAATGCAATTAGATTATAAAAACTTGTTCCATTTAGAAATATCACTTGACTGCACTGTTAAAAATGAACTTGTTACTGTACATAATGTTACTTTTTGTTGTAAGAACCAAATTTTACATCTTTGGCGGGTAAATTAAGGACGTTTAATGGCATCAATGCAACAGTAAAAGGTTTGGGGCTTACTTAAGTATTCAGTGCATGCAACATAATGCATGTAAAATTGTGTTTAGTAAATACCGATCCACTGTTGAGGACCACTGGCTGCTCATCAGCTGTGGATAGGATGCTGCTGACCTCACTTCCTGCGGTAAGCGCCCAACGTCACTTCCTGTTGTTGTTGTTTGTAAAATCTAATATAGCACATCTATTCGCTCTTAGCTTGTAATTTCAGAAATTCATTATTATCAAATTCCTTATCAATTTTGGAAAATGATCATCACCATGATGGAGAGTATTTCAAAGGGCACTTTTCTACATAAGCAATGATTATCTATTCTCCTTCACGTCTTGTGCTCCTGCTTTCTAATCTCCTCCTTTAACTCTCATGATGCAACTGATGCATCTGATTTGTCGCGTTGGACGAGAAACTTGGCTATCTGGTAACGCGTCTCTGCACCATTGATAACCAGACCCCTAAAGCTGGTGTGGATCGACCCGGCATCCGCCTAGCCGTCCCCTGGCAGGGAACCTCTGTGATTGTCCAAAAGGAACAAAGTCCAAATTATTAGCCCAAAGTTCACCGTCAGCCTGTTCACCGTTCGCACAGGTTCTCCCACTTAACGACACGCCCACTGATAAACCTACTTCGGTCGCTTGAAGCTCCATTTTAGCAAATGTGAAGTTAGCAGCAGCCGCGACCATGGTCAGATGCATTCCTGGGTCCAGAGCGGGTGACGTAGAACCACATTTAAAAGTTCTGGCTAAAGACCCTCATAAAAACGTGGAAGAAATGTGGACTACTGAACATTGTGTGTCAAACATCTAAAACCCTCCCAGTAAATGACTTTATACTAGATCATCCCATTATTACATTTAATCGGACAGAATCCTGGCTGTGGGATGATGAATTTGTTAGTTTAAAGGAATCCCACCCTGCTCATATTTAAATGCACATCCCGAAAAATACCGGCAGAAGAGGCGGAATTGCATATATACTGTATTTTTCTTATTTTTAGACTCTGTTGGTTTCAGTCAGTGTAGACATCTACATGTTGTCACATCTAGTCCTGACATATGGAATCGATATTGAATAGTTTATAGTCTTTCCATGAATCCACCTCTATCCAACAACTGTTTAATAACTTTTGAATGTGCGGTACTCGATAACTCGCCGACAGAATAATCTGTCTACTCTATAATGTATCTGACGAAAGCCGCAGCTATAAATTTAAAGAATCTATTCCATCAGCATCTTGTCCAGTAGCGTCCCTCGATTTTAACGGAGGAATCTTGCATCAATGTTATTCCCTCACATATTGATTACTGTGTTGATAGTGAGGCAGGCTCACTAAGAGTAACTCTATCGCTCTCCTAGTAAAAAAAAAAGAAAAAGTATAAGACACAACAGAGCAGCTCCATGGTTTAACACCCGTGCCCGTATCCTCAAACAAAGAAGATGAAAACTGTCAAGAATTCGACGACATGCAAAGCTGGAAGAGTCCCGCTTAGCCTTGGAAGACAGCATTAAAACATGAATGAGGGTCATCGGCCCTTCAGCACTGATCAAAGATAATAAGAACAACTCCAGGTTTCTGTTCTCCACTGTAGGCAGGCTGACTGAGAGTCGGAGCTCTTGATTTCCTTAAAACCTCAGCATCAACGACTTTATGAGCTTCTTTAATGATAACATTGTTATTACAAGATTAAACATCCCCCCACATGGTTCCAGCCTACACTCAAGAATGTGTACTGTGACGCCTATCTAGACCGCTTCAGTCCTGTTGATCTTAATTAATTAACCGCTGTCGGTTCCTCATCATAGTCAACGACCCGTCTCTTAGAAGCCATCCAAACTAGGCTGCTTTAAGAAAATTCACCCCAAGCCAGCAACTCTCTATTAGAAGTTGTCAAATGAATCTTTAATAACATGTATATGTATATAACATGTAACATAACTATGTCCCAAAATCCTTTAAAGTAGCCATAATGAAACCACTGCTTAGAATAAAATAAACTCTTGATGTAGACACTTTAAATAACTACAGGCATACATCTAACTTCCCCTTCCTTTCTCAAACACTAGAGAAAGTTTTAGTCAAACAATTGTGTGATTTTCTACATGACAATGGTTTATCTAAGGGTCTCCACTGGTCTCTGTTCTGGTCTTGTTAGATTTTACTGCTGCATTCGATACCTTTGACAGTCACATTCTATTGTGAAAACTTAATAGAATAGAATAGTAGCTCCCACAGTCTCATGACGGGGGTGAGTGGTGTTGTCCAGGATGGATCTCAGTTTGGTTAACATCCTCCACTCACCATTATCAGCAAACACTTCATAAACGTAAGCTGTTACGCTGATTACACACAATTATGTGTATCTATGACACCAGGTGACTCCAATCACTTAAACCTGGATAAACTGCGATTTTCAGTTACTTAATTCTGATAAAACTTACGTTATTCTGAAAGTACTAAACTGCCTTTGAAACCCATCTGATAATGAAGCTACTCTGGATGACATTGCCTTGACCTCCAGCACCACTGTGAGGACCCTGGGAGTTAACTTCAATCAGGATATGTCCTTTAACTCCAACATAAAAACAGATTTCTAGGAGTGACTTCTTCCATATACATAGTTTTAAAAAAATAAATCAGGAACATTCTGTCTATAAAAGACGCAGAGAAATGAGTCGATGCATTTGCTAATTCCAGTCTGCACTGCTGAATTCCCCATAATCAGCCTGTGTCAAGTCTCTGAAGTCTCTTTATACTGATCCAGAATGCTGATGCTCGTGTGAAGGCCAGAACCAGTACAAGAGAACAGATTCTACGCATTTCAGCTTCCCTGCATTGGCACCTGGTAAAATCTAGAATAGAGTCCAATTCAAGTCCTTCTGCTGTCATACAAAACCCGTAATAGTCGAGCATCAACATTTCTTAAAGAGCTCATGGATAATATCAAACCAGAGCACTACGCTCCCAGGAAAAAGGGTCACTTGTAGTCCTTAGAGTCTTCAGAAGGGGAGCCAGAGCCTTCAGTTATGAGGCTCCTCCCCTATACAACCATCTCCCAGTCTGGGTTTGTTGGGGCGGCACAATCTCTATATTTAAGAGTATGCTTTTAATGAAACTTATAAGGCTGGCCTGCGTTAGCACTTAACTATGCTGCTATAGGTTTAAACCGCTTCTGGGATTTTCCATGTGGCACTGAGCTTCTCTCTCATTCCACCTCTACACACCTCCCTCTCTCATTATTGCATGTTACTAACTTGACTTCTTCCCAGGATTCTTGTGCTTTATGACTCAAAAGTAAGACGGATGTTGTTGGATCACTTTGACGCTTAAAATTAGAGGAGAACATTTTGAAAAAAATATTTTGGGATTACGTAATTGAATTTAGTACATGTGACAATCCTTACGTTGAAAATGTGTTGCACTTAATTCAGCAGGTTGGATTGAATTTGCTATCGTGTTGCTTTTATTGTATTTAGTGTTGGGTAATAACTTATCTTTCTCATCTTTTTCTCTTCAGTCATCGTAGTATGTGGGATAAGCTGACATTATTAAGTAAAGTAAATGTCACCTTTTATTTCTTGCTCAAAACTTTCCATTCTAAGATTAAGCAGTGCATTTAAACATGGGTTCTCTGTCTGGCAAACAACTGCACTTTTTTACTTTTTTATTTAACACACTATAGCATCTTATTAATTATTGGTAAAGACGCCACAGCTTCATTAGGAACCAACTTGTTACAACACATTTATAACCTCTTAATGAAGCTAGTACGACATCAAAGTGGTACCAAAAGTTGAATATTCAGATATTGAGTGTTTCACAATATTTGTCTCATTTGTTCTCCTAACTACGCCTTCCATCAGAAACCGACTCTTCTCTTCTCTCCCAACCGCCTCATTCCCCTCCCTCTCTTTTTTTCTCTCTCTCACTTGCCCTCGTCTGATCGCTACAACTGCTCATGTCTCTCAAGTCGGCATGATCTCACAACATCAGCACCGTAAAGCACCTCATTATGACCGGTGGGCATGGCAATCAGCGTTATAACCCTTGCTCCACTCTCAGCCTCATCTTCCCTGAGTCCTGGATAATAAGTATTCAAGGCCAAGCCTCCAGTACAACTCAATCCCCTCTCTCACACACACACACATTAGATACACACAAATGCAGACAACCCACTCCAGAGGAAATCTGCATACCCCCCCACACACCTCCGAACAGTCTCTGTTTACTCCTTAAGCTGTGAAATAAAGTCCGGGTAGGATTTTCAAGAAGCTCACTGTGACTGAACATATTAACCATACATGCATTTTATTTTTGAACATCACATACTGGATGACCTACCATCCTCCATCTGGCTCACTCTACCATGTGACCAATTGTAAATCAAGCTTTCTGTACGGCTGTAGTGTGTTCGTCCTATTACCTCTCTAAGTTCTGGTGCTAATTAGATGACAGGTGCCAGGAGAAAAGGGCTGATAAAGCTGAAAAGAAAGAAGTGAGGAGCTTTAGTGTCCTGTAAATGTGTGTGTGTACCAACAGTCGGGTTTATTACAGGCTATGCGACCGCACACTTGCACTGTAATTACATTTCTGCGTCCCCTTCGATCATTCAGAGAACACAATCTATCCTTTAAAGGCATGACCACGGTGCTTGTAAATCATTGTGAAAGCACCAAAGTATAAGGTGTAAGGAAAAACTCTTCCCTTCGCTGCGACTTTGCTCTGCTGCTCGATAAAAATGGAAAAATCATCCACCTGAATCAATGTTTATAAATAAAGTTAACTCAGATGGGCGGAAAAAATTGGATATTGAATATACTCCCTACCGGAGCCGTCTGACGGCGAGGGGAAATAAGTGTCTGCTCCGAGGCGTCATGGCCAAAAGTTCACAAGGGAACTGTTTTTGGGTTTTTTTAAATTCATTATTTTTCCTTTTTTTTTTAAACTACAGCAGTTTATCTACTGACACAATGTCAAGAGTACGTACAGTAGTTTCAGTAGTTGGGGAGTTTTGTAAAAGGATGAGTTAAGAGGAGTGAATCTATGAATATCTATATCTATAAATATCTTTTGTTTTTGTTTTTTAGGGTTTTATGGTTTTAAGTTGAACCCAGAACTCATTAATTTGGCCTTGGATCCCCCTTGGATCCCATAGGATGAGCTGGAGCGTGTTGCTGGAGAGAGAGACATCTAGAATATCCTTCTTGATCTGTTGCCACCGTGACTCAACCCGATCTGGCGCCATGATCCTGCGTCTCTACTGATGGAGGGAACCCCCCCATCATCATAATGAGACGACTGGACGATAAAAACAAGAACGCCCAACATTTATTATTACTATATATATATTATTACTATAATACATTTACTTTCATTTAAGTTCTGTATACTGTAAGGTTGGCAAAACTAACATTAAACCTTTTTTTTTTTTGTTTGAAATATGTCAAAATTTGAATAAACCAATCAGAGGCGGGACACGATGAGGCTAAGAAGAGGATAAGAGTTCCATAACTGTCTTAACTACATCAACTATCCCTCAGAGAAGGAAACGAAAGTTGAAAAAATAAATGAAAAAACAAAAAAAAACTCAAAACCTTTTTCTTCTGTGAAGGTTCTGTTGAGAGAGCCGGTTTCGGCCCAGGTTGTTACAGACCCACATCATACAGACACACGAGCAGGCCTCGGCGGAAGAACCAATAATGGGAAAAACTACAGTTCTAATAATTCATTCTAGTATTTTTTTTTGCAGAATGAGAGTTGATGCTTGTGCGTTACGCGCCTGTGTGCACGTGTGTGTGTGTGTGTGTTTTTAGGGGGGCTCATCTGGCTGGCTGGCTGGCTGTCACATCTTTATGATGTCATCTTTCGTCTGAAACAGATTGTGTTTGATTGGGGGGTAATTTCACAGCCACGTGGCTTTTCTTAACAAAACACATCTATCAATGACACACACACACACACACAACACACACACTCAGTTTCTACTAAAAACTCAATCATCTCTTCTGCAGAGTGGAATTTACTTTATTTACACACAAATAGTGCGCGCACACATGCACACACACAGACACACACACAGACATACATTACACATTCACTCCCTCTCTTCATGGACACACACTCCAGGCCTCTTGTTCCCACAATGCCTGCCAAGTGCGGTCATACATCATCCCTGGCAGTTTGTCAACCAGTGGAGAACCTAGAACCAGACCTTTAGGGGGGCTGAGCCCATAATGACATTATGACATGCATAGAGTGCTTATCAAACCTTCAACTCAATCATTCATTTAACTGGATATCAGTTTTCAACCCCTCTGAGCAAACCTCAATTCAGTTATGTATAATATGTAACCCTAAGAAGGACATTCATTACATCCCGATATTATGGAATCGTCACCGGATCCTTGGTTTCAACGGAATGACACAAAAACTATTTGATCGATCATTTTCAAATTTAATATCCACATAGACCTCAGTGTGAGGAAGACTTCGATTGATTGGGTGGAATATCAAATGTATGCAGCAATGAAAGAAACCATTACTTCCTCCAAGAAAAAAAATAACCCTCACTTTATTTTGCTGACTCAGCAAAAAAAAAATGGAGCGTTGGATATTTTGACCTAAATAAATTCACCAAAATGATTTTACAGTGGTCTTTGAGTGTCAAACTTATTTAGGCTGCTAAAGATTTCATGAAGGATGAGAATTATAATATAATTTGTTCTGCATAATGGCAGTGTTGATAGTAGCACAGCTGTCACAGCTAAGATTAATGAATGCGAGTCCTGTTTGATGACTAGCATACCAGAACATATTATTGTATTTTACAAGAGTGGTGTGATGTTGGCAGGATGCTTTGATCAAGCTTTGGTTGTCTGATCAGGTCAGAAGTGGAAATAACCCCAACTTTAAGTGCTATATAATCTACTTCTAATATATCCAAAGCCAGAATGTATTTGAACTGGGATTCTCATGGGTCATTAATCTGCTGTTTTATGGTTGATTATCTAGTTTGATAGGACGCTGGAACTGTTTTCCTGACTTCTCATTGTAAATGTATGTTTGGAGAGATAACCCATGATCATGCCTTCATCTCCTTCCTCTCTGCAACTTCCTGCCTGTAATTACAAGCAGGCGAGTTAGTTTTGGGAGACATTGGGTTGTAATTGCTGTAAATTCACTCAAATGAACCTGATCGTCACAAACTCGTACGTGCGTATTAATCTCTCACGGAATTACACAGGAACCCAAGCTGCTCGTCAAATTTAAGACCACGTTTTATGCATTTGATTTTTCCAATAGTGAGTAATAAATACGCTGGCTAGAAAACCAATCACATACAACGAGGTGTTGCCAATTGCTAAAAAGTCATTCCGAGCAATTCCAATTCCTTCAGCTCTTCCTCGGCAAGTCCTGTTGTGTTGCTGCGGAGGACTTTGTCCAGTGAGTTTGTACTCTGGGGTGATAAATGGGCTTCAATAATACCATCAACGCAACTCAGGCCTGCAAGCCTGAAGAACCAACGATTTCCTCTGGTGTAAGGCTATTATCATTTTACGCCCTTTTAAGGCACAGGAACTCCTTAACTTCACCTCAGCATCCCTAAAAATAATATTTGAAAATATTATTCTCACTTTCTAAAAATGACTGTTTTTTGTGAACGTTTTCGTTGGAGCCATAATATCATTTTCATGAAAACGAGTCGTCCTCTGAGTGGGACAAACAGCGATGACGTCAGAGATGTTCACAGCAAGTCACCACAGCAGCCGTAAATGGAATATCCCGTAATCTTCATATCTCGCCTGTAGAGCCCGTAATCTGGCCTCCAACTAGTTTTCACTATTCCATTACATGCACAACACTAGATTATAATCAAACCCTGGCTTTATGTCACAACCAAAGGTTGTAGTATATGCATAGAGCTCCCCCTGGTGAACACAGGTGGTAATTTACAGCCAAAATCTCTCTGTGGGGAGATAATCCTATTTTCTGACACTTTTTAGCATCGGCTATCTAATTATAGCAAATGGAGACTCCTCATGGTCGTAACCTACGAAAACTGTGTTCAATAATATGCACTTTGTGGTATTTCCGTCACATTTGATGCAAAGAGTTGAGTATGAACAAATTCATAGATTGTTTTGTTTAATGTTCTTACTGTAATATACTGGTTTAACACTTTAATGTCTTGCTCAACTGTTTGGTTAACTTCATTTTGAGTCACTTTTTCTAGCACAAAATTGTGACGGAACCTGTTTATAATATTACCCAGTGGTGGCAGGCTATTGCTGAAGAGTAAGGGGCCAAGGTTGGAGCCCTGAGGGACACCACAGGTCAAAGGGGCCAGCCACTGACAAAGACGCATTAAACATTTCTACTGAGGAAGTCCTACTTGATAAGTAGGATTTAATTTGCCATATAAGGACTTATATAAAAGTTATGAAACTTGATAGAAAATAGACTATTTTCCATGAAAAACAAAATTACATGAAATAATTGAAAAAAAAAAGAAGGGTTTGAGAAAGAGAAAGTTTGACTAAACTATTTGTTATCTGGAGGTAACTTTAGACTGTCTAAGATAATAAATTAATGAATAAAATATGAAACAAAACAATTTCTCCTTTTTTTTCTTAGGACATTAAAGGAATAATCACCTTGTTTTTTGTTGAAAAAACTAGGCAAGTATAGGAATACTGGTATGTTATTGCGATAAATTACCAACATACTCACATATAATAACAGCTCCAATGATACTGACACAGATAATAAATTATTCAGGTTTTACCTGTCCAAAGACACCAAAGTGATTAAAATACACCTGATAGGTGTGGAGCTATTTTGGGTTTTGATTCAGCTAATTGATAACTTAGAATAACCATTGGATGGAACGGTCATCCATACCGATATGATATTCAAATTAAAAGAACGTAGAAATTACTGATTACTGATTACACGTGTGAACGTTTGTTCATGGTGAAGATGAGGATGAAGGTTGGTGTCTGTTCTATGCCCAGTTAATTTGCATCCTGCCATGAGTGGCAGTGTGTCTTGGTTCATATCCAGACCAGTTGATTCATCGACGCCATCCGTCCTATTGGGTTGCCTATCGATCAGGTCGGACGTGGATTGCTGCGGACGTTGGCCAACGAACCACAGCGCTGTCAGTAACGGAAGCTGAATGCATGCTGCTGCATGCTGGGAAAAATGATGGGAAATCTCGGATTTATTTACCAACTTCAGTCAGGGACAGAGGGCTGAATTTAAATTCATATTCTTACCCTCAGGTTGTCTTTTTCGGGTTACAGTTTCAAACACCACTCAGTGTGAGATACACAGGAGGGAGTCCGAAACACATTTGTGACTAACAATCGTACCAACAACATAAAGTACTTTCGGTACTGACAGTCATGGGGTCAGGTGTAGAAGCAGAATGTAGATTGTCTAACTCTGCCCAGAGACAGTCTCTCCACACTCTGCCTCTCTCACAACAATTTCATTTAGACAACTGCTCTTTCCATTTCCTTTATGGCACTTAGTCATGCATAGTGCTACCACATGACTCGATTTCAGCAGCTTAATATGAAGCAGAGCTGAAGCTGAACCCCCCCCCCCCGGTTCCTCAGACCCACTCTTATCTCTACAGTGCTGTGTAGAGTTCACAGGTGGGTGCGCACCCTTGATAAGCGTCTGCACGAGTGGATGGTTTCCTGCTGACAGTCACACAGTCCTGACTCAGGGGCAGCGCCGGGAGAGTGTGTGAGGAAGAGAAAACAAAAGTGTGGCAGGATAACGCTAGAGTACAAGATTGTCTCCCCCAGAAAGAATATTTTATGTTTATTTTGTTTCTCAACATAGAGCCGCTACCTGGCAGATCAGAAAGAAAAAAGAAGTGACTGTCTTATAAAAGCAATGCAAAATTCTATTCTCCATATGTGATTCTCCTTATCTCCTGGATGCAGGGAACACTCACGGGGTCGCACACACCAGCAGAGACGAATGAATGTAATCAAGCTAGTGTACGAGTGCAGTCAAAGTGTGAAAGTGCATGCAAGTGTGTGTGTGTGTGTGTGTGTGTGTGTGTGTGTGTGTGTGTGTGTGTGTGTGTGTGTGTGTGTGGTGGTCTGCACTAATGTGTGCCATTGGCCTTGGGCGATATCCAGCCCCAGCTGTTGGTAATAAACTGTGGCTGTTAAGGAAAGCTGCCTCTGTGGCCGTGGAGCTACAGGAGCTACAGGAGCTACAGGGCAGCGAGGCCCGTCCAGCAGCAGGCCCTGACTCCGAAATTAGCGAACAACCCTGCTGCTCCCATAATAAAACCTCATTACTCTGCCATTTTTTCCCAGCCCTCACCTCCTCCTCTGAAATCTTCATAGCATCGAATCAACCTAATAGATCTTCAACAGACCCGCAGAGCATTCTGATGTTCAGCCTCGGGCTGGACTTAAATGCTGACGAATATCCTGAGGATGGAGGAGGGAACGTGAGGAGAGAGAAAAAAGACGAGTTCTTGTCTGTCAGAACGCGGAGGAACGCGCTGAAAGATCAGGTCAACATAGAAGGAGCTCTATGTCTGTGTGTTTTCTTTTATTGGTAGCTTTGCTTCCCGGGTGCCTCCTTGTAAGAGTCTTTGTGCACACAGCATACACAAATAAAATGAAGACTGCAAGCCGTGTTGAAGGGCCGTTGCAGCCGGATGCGCGTCTGAGCACGCGTCAGCCGCCACCGGGCCCGTTACATAAGGGAACCACAGCATAGATTTCTAAGTATTCAAATTTGTGACTTGCGGCCCACTTCCTGTTTCAAGCAGGTGACACCATCACTGTTACTGTATATTGTCATATATAAAGGTTTCGGCGCAGTACTTTTGTCCAACATTTGAAGTTTGGGATATATTGGACATTGGTGGGTTAGGTTCTGAGCCGCCGTGGCTTTCAGTGTATGGGAACAACCTTTGATAACTCAACTTCATCGTTTTGAGATGATTTTATAATGTCACGTTGAATGGAAGAAATCCAAAATTTAAAATGGACTTCTGTGTGAGTTCAGGTCATGGCTCAGTTTTCACCATGCCATACAATCCAAACCGTTCATCAAAAACTCGTGCTTTTGATAACATCTTACTTCTCAACATATCAACCAACAGAGTCAAACTCAATCGGGTCAAAACTCTAGGACTAGAGTTAAAAGACAAATACTGGCTATGACAGAATACACCTGAAGATCTCACCTTTAAGTCAAAATGGACAACTTCCTGTGAGGTTTACATTATAGCACAAAGAGACTTTTGGTAGATCCTGATATGATAATTATGTGTGATGAATTTCTTACTTCTAGGCGAAAATAAGTCCGGTATTTGATCATTATTTGACGGTTCTGTGGATCCATTTCAGCCCACGCTTTGCCATTACCCATAACGTAATTAACTTTTTCACCACAACTGATGCGTAAACAATGTTTCTCTAGTAATTGAGGACAAAAATGTGATTCATTGGAAGGAATAATAATAAAACAAAAACAGTAGGGTCTTCACACGTTAATGCTCGGGACCTAACAACAACTCCTGCACACTGGGTTCACATCCTTGACATTCTCTTTTCTCCAGCTCAACCTTTTTGTTCATTGTTTTCCAGGATTCTTTATTATTCATTCTTCATCACTCTCTCGCGTTCCCTGGACACGCAGCTCTTCTGCACGCCGTGCCGAATGCCGTGGCCTTATTTTGTGGATCTGCAGCACTCCTGTCACAAAAGAAACACCTTTGCTTTTACCATCCGGCCGTTATAGTGACAGTCTCTGGTGAGGCTTGAGTCCTCGTCGGAGGCTGAGTCTGGTTCCCTGCTGTGATCTCAGAGACGGATTCACTCACATATTATGGGTGATGGAAATCAGACCTGAACGCTGTGGGTCTGTGCAGCCTCTCCTTGATTCGAGGATTAGAGCCATGGAGCACTCATCGCTGTCTGAACAATTACCCAGAGGCTAATGGATGTGGAAGCCACTAATCTTCATCATGCCGAAACCGATGTTGGTCTAGCAGTGTTCCCCATCTCTTACTCCGGGTGTCTCGTCTGAATACGCCGAGCTCCAACATCGCACACTATCAACACACCATCATCTATAATACAATCCAAAGCAATTCCTCAGCAGTCAAGATTTTACAGTTTAATATATTCATTTCAGGCAAGACATGGGAGAAATATAACAGCAATAGGTTTGAGTGATTGCCATGTCAGGGTTTTTTAAAGCTCTGAGAAGGGCAGTGGAGCGGTAACACACTCGCTTTCAGCAATAAGACATTTTACATTTAGGATATGTCGTCATTAGAGCTGGTGATGAAGACTCAACCGATGGCAGTGAATATAAAGGGAGATGTTTGCAGTTTTATCTGCCGGGATAAACAGTCAGGGTATTAGAACCATTTTCAGACCTGAAGGAACTGATGTCTGAATACCGACTGAACCCGGCCAGATGCCGGAAAGAAAGCCGAAGGAGTTCAACTAAAGATACGAAATAAAGTAACCTGAACTTGAGCCTGAATCTGAATGAGTGGGCGTCGCAGGAGATGGGCCGACTGTAAACTCAACCTTCTCCTACATATAGCCCCGCAGCCAAAACCTCTTCACAGCTGAACCTCACTCTGAACTCTTCCAAAAAATGGAATGCTGCCCAAAGACAGGGATTTCAGCCGCAAAAATCCCACCTATGTCCACTGGGGGGAGATATATGCACTACTACAACTTTGGGCCGTGACATACACTTAGAAAAAGAGAAATAGAATGTGTTCACTGGTAACACAAGATTAAATTAAGAACTACTGAGTCAAAAATTAAAGTTGAAAATACTTAAATGAATTGAGTCCCTCATGAAATCGTTTTTTTTAATCATAGCTAAAGCTCCTTTTACAGTATGTATAATTTATCCTGAGAATAAAATGATGTCAATTTTGTGCACCAATAACAAACTAATGAACTAAATGTTCATTTATATTTATTTACTTTTTTATGAGCTTTTTTGAAGGTAAAAATCGTGAAAAAAGATTTTGGAAGAGATTTTGAATAATTTCTAAAGCTGGAATTTCCTTTTTTGATGCCTTTGGGTTGTAACCATGCACTGTAAAAGGAAGGTAGTTCATTACCCCAAAGAGATTTCTTAAACTAGTAATCTGAAATGAAGTTAAGCATTTTTGAGTCTAACTTATTTATTCAACTTATAAATACTTAATTGAATTGAGTCGTACCAGTTGAAGAAATTCTCTGATTTTATTTGTATAAAGTAAAACAAAAAAGCACCTAGGGTATAAGTCACTGGTGTTTGGCTGTTTTAAGAAGGTAACAGGAAGTAGAGTTTAAAAGAGATCGTTTCAGAAATGCTATCATTCTAACCGAAGGAGAAAGGAGTCTGTGTTCCAACGGGTTAAATCGCAGAAGAAAAAAAAAAGAAAGCCTTTTTGAGTAGTAAGCCCGGGAGGCCAGTGTGTTCTACTAATCTGATCCAAAGAGCCTTAAATGATGGTACTTCTCCTTGTTTAACTGTAATTATATAATCTATACGTCTACAAATTCCGCATTCTTCCACAATTACCGGTCGGGCTCTTCACGGAGGCGCTGTTGTGTGAGGAGACAATGGTGCGTAAAATGGCGTAAATGGTGCCTCAAATGAGCAAATGACTGGATGCTTAATTGTAGTGAGTTAAACCGGTTCCCTGCGGTTGGAGGATGGGAGCCGGACACCTTGAGTAGTAATTATCTCAGGTAGCTATCTCATTACCAGCCTCCTCTAGTATGTAAATGCGGCTGCAGGCGCCACTCTTACATTTGTGTAACGGCCGTGTTGTAGGTCTCTTCCGACGCCGCGCAGTTTATCACGAGGCCGGGATAGTATACTTAACCGCTGGCTGCCTTTTTTTTGGAGGTAATTTAAGCGTTTTTTATTGTCTCGGCGTGCGTGCCTGTTTGTTCCTGACTTCTTCAAGTGGCCCGGCTGCTGCTGCTGCTTCTGCTGCTGCTGCTTCTGCTGCTGCTATCAGGCAGAACATCGCCTCGGCGTTTGTGCCCGGCACTTTTTATTACAAAGGTGATGAAAAAAAAAAAGGTTATGAATTAGGAAATTTATGAAGCGTCTCATTGTTCACAGCACGGACGATCCTTCACGGCTATATTAGCTCAGATAACCAACAAGTTCCACGATACGTTTCCCCATTGTGTAGTTTTAACAAACAAACAACTGATTAAAAGAAACTGTGAGAATATTTTTGGATAGGGGAGTTTGTCTAGGAAAAAAAAAACAACACAGAATGCCTCATTTCCTGGTCCGAGTCATGCTTGTGCGGTTCACTGAGCATCCATTGACCGTTGCAGGCGAACATCAGCTGGCGCTGGCTCTCACCAACCCGTGGTTGGCATTGAAGAATGGGACGAGAGAGAAAAAGGGGAGACAGGTAGATGCTAATCACCTGAACTGAGAACCAGGCTGTAGAAGGACGTGCAGAGTAATATGTGTTTGCGTCTCTGGAGGCAGAACCAGACACAGCGTCAGGATAAGGATCAGTGCTTTTAGCGCGTCCGCCTGCATCTATATCTGAGAGACAACAATTATGTTTGCCACCAGCCGCCTCACAAGCCTGTCAGTGAACTCAACTCTCTGGAAAAACAGACATTCTAACCTGCGGCCTGCTCTTATTTTAATGTCAAATTTTTTGAGAGGTTTGACATCTGCCAGTGTAGATTTGGAGTGTGTTTGGAGTGTTTGAGTGTGTGTGTGTGTGTGTTTGTGTGGCTTTGCGCTAGAACCAGTAAGGTGTGGCTACTTTTTACAAAAAGAAAATAAAACAATTAAAAAAAAAAGTTCAGGTATAGGATGCCACCCAACACTAAAAATGTACACACTAATTCATAATGTAAACAGTAATAAATAATGTACACGCTAATTAATATTATGCTGACTCTACTAATTATAAGAAAATGACTTGAAGATGAAAATTTCTTCGTTTTTCTTATCTACTAATTTTTGGAAGTCAAACAAAAATCTCTTTTTTATATCAATCCTAAGGGAGTAAAATGAATCCAACAATATGTTATGTTATATATGTTGTTGTTTTTTTCACAGGGATATTGATTTTTAGTTAATTTACTTTTTGCCGTACTATGTGTAAATAATAAAACCATGTACACATTATTAAAAAACAGTTTTGGAATCATTGGTTGGTAGCAAATGTCGTGCTGCTTTTAAAATGTGGTTATTTCTTGGTTTATTTGGTATTAGTTCTCTTCTTTCACTTTGAAGGTTTATCCTGTTGTTCCGTTTTCTGTTTCCTGTTTCATTTTGAATTATTTTTCTGTGCCTCCACATATTCTTTAGTTAACTTTCCACTTCCTGTTTTTGTCTGGGATCTGTGAGTGCACATATACATTAAATGTGGAAAAGTATAATTACAGGCGTGTAGGATTTATCCTGATGGGTTTAAAATTCTCAAAGGTATAAAACTAAACACACAAGAACTGCTGGTGCAGAATCAGAAGAATTCTAACTCTTTTTTTTCACCCAGTTGTCTCAATGAAGAGGAAGCTCTTTTTTTTCCTTCTTTTTTTTTTGCACTATCCTCCAAGATCACATTTTAATTATTCTTTCACTCCTATCTCGAATCTTGATTTTTGCAGTGAATTAAAAATGGCTGCCGTAGAAGAGTATTTTGTTCCTGCTCTGCAGAGCAACCCCCGGACATGAACATGTCCAGAACCAAAGCCCTGGTTCCCGGTGGTTTTCCAGGACAGAATGCCGCATTGGTATTCAGACCCTGTCAGGTAAACGGGCTGAGCCCTCACTGGACAAAGATTCCCAGCAGACACAAACAAACACTCCCACAACTACATCCAGTGGAGGAGATGTGGTTGAGAATTGCCAACGGAATTTATGCATCCTGGGATTAGTTACAAAAAGCTTTTTCACCACGGTTTTGTGAGGACGACTGCATGTTTTTCTCATTGCATGCTCCACATTCTGCCGCGCCGTAGATTACTGCTTTCAATTCCTAATGCATCGTAGGAGCCGCAGCAACACAAAGCTAATTATGAAGACGGCGATAGCTTTGACACATCACTGAGGAAAGAGCCGTAAAGTTCTGTTAGCCAGGGTTCAAAACTACCCGTCTCATTTTCCTGGCATTTGTGTGAGTTGTTGATGCATCCCAATTAGTCCGTCCACCTCTGCGTCCTTCATCCCCTGATCCTCTCCCCCATCCACGTCTTACAGCCTGCCTCTTTCATAATCAGGAGCTGACAGGAAGCTAGCATTGTTTGACAGGTCAGCAAATGCAGATGTACGTCTTTGTCTTAATAAACGCCTGAGAGACTTTGAGACGGCACGAGATTAAAATCAGACGACATAAGATAGGAAAAGAAATCTGTCAATTCTAAAGAGGAAGTAATAACGTTACAGCAGCTTAGAGGGAGGACAAGTACCGTCTTATCTCAGGAATTAGTTGACTAACTAATGCTGGCTTCACACTAGAGGATAAAACACACGATGGAATAGGTCCGGCGGCCCAGTTGAAGACGGAGGGTGACAAAGAGTTTGCAGCTCTGTGATGATCTGCCTGAAGAGATGAGGACGGTCGAGTCAGTGACTCTGTTTGGACTCGGTTTTAGTGTTTGTTTTGGGCGAAGCGGACAGCGAGACACATCGTCATTTACACCCGCGTCTATCATGTGTCTCTAAATGTTGCCATGTGACCACTTGTGTTCAGATTTCATTGCTGTCTACGTCACTTCTGCTACAAGGTCAAAGGGCGTCGTGCTCACCTATAAGACACGTCCGTCAAGAGCCACATTTGTTTAGCTAGCTAGCGCGGGCCAGCTAACAACTTGATGAAGTTTCAAGAGCTAACATACAAGTGCGGACCAGCCGAACTGTTGAGACCGACAGGAAAAGGTCTTATGTGACTTGTTGAAGGATGCAGGACAAGGCCACAATTTAAGCCAATAGAAAAGCAGCGGCATTCACCAGTGCTGTATTTCCTCTTCTGTTATTGTTAAAAACGTAATTTCCTGTTTCCTGACCATGGTTACACACAGTCAAAACAAAGGCACAACATGATCCATACAAAACAAACCATACAAAATAACGCGATCAGCAGAAAATGTCGCACCTGAGGCCACCATACCTGGGACTGCCCTGCAGCCAGGCAGATGTGGGTCTGATTACAGATCATCTAACACCTACAGAGACACTCCCTCCACCCAAGTGCCAACATAGTGTGTGTGTATCAAAACCAAGTGTGTGAACTGGGGTCAGGCCTACATCATTGGCTGATACTGTCATGTGGTGCAGGACAGCAGGACCATGCGGAAATAAATAATGTAAGAGTTGAGGATGAAATCAAATTCGCATTTAACTTTGTATTTCCTTCTATGTAGCCTTTATGAATTCAAATGCCATATAGAAAATAGCTAAAATACAGTGAGCTATTAATAGCCGTGAGGATATGCCTTACACATTGGTCCCATTCAAACACATGTGAAGCACTCCACTGATAGTCTGATCGGTGCAGCAGACCGAATCAGTAAAATACGTGGGGGAAAAAGACGCATGCACATAACAGCACCAAACTTCAGATGAAATGTACAACCCTGAATCACAATTAATCACATTCACAAACTTTGTGAAGTTGAATTAGTGTATACTGGATCATCAGTGCGGATGAACATCTTTGGACTGTAAAAAGTTTAAGCTAACATGCAATTCAAGCAGCTAAGACACAGCCGGACAATTAACCCTGGCAACTAACTCACTGACGCCTTTAAATTTGCTTTTGCATCGGAACACGATGCAATTTACTTTTTGAAATCCCTCCTCCCGTATACAATTTGAATAAATGAAAGCGAAGGCAATGAGCTCTGTTAAAAAGCCACCCAACACCAAATGTCGGTTGTTAGAACAGGAAGGTGAATGCATGTAGTAGAACATACACTGCAGGTATAAGGTAGATATTGTGGATGACTTACCGACTTGAGATGTGTCACCTATAGGGACAAAAGCAGAGGAGAAAAAGATGGATCAGCTCCAAGACAAAAGCAAAACGTCACTTGTATACATCTGCTCGCCGTAACACACATTATATGTCACAGCAAAATATCACATTATAGCACAAGGAGAAAAGGGAAATGATGTAATAAGCAATATATGTCTACTAGAGTGTTATTCCACCGATAAGCCTCATCACCAGAGACGGAAAATAACAAGCAGGGATGTTCAGTGAGAAAATCACGTCTCCAAGGGCAGAAGCAGGACTTGTTAGACAATAGCTGAAAAGTTTTGACGTTCATGTTTCAACTCTAAACAGCAGGCAAGTCATCCACAGGATTGTAAAAACAAGCCATTCTTTTGTTGCTTTTAATGAAAACATGCTGGGCAGAAGGGAGAATAACAGAAAAACTGAAGAAAAGTGAAAAAAGCAGAGTGGCAAGCAATAATGCAAAGTCAGAACTTTTCATTTTTTGAATTTAATTTATACTGAAATAATTATCACACGTGCTACAAAAAACACTTGTGTCGGACTTGATTGTTAAAAAGAACATTTACCATATTTTTTTTCTTGTTTTGCATTTTCCCAAGAAGTCGGATTGAGATTAAAAAAACGTCTTTTAAAAGAGGGACCTGACCACCGTTGACACCAATCATATCAAACAACCTGGTACACAACAAATACACTGTAAAAGATCTATTCATAAATAGTAGTCTCTCAAAAAAAAATGTCTCCATCGCCATATTCATTATGACATAAGTAAATCCCATTTTAGGTAATGTGGTAAATTGTACCAAGCCCACCATACAGTGTCGGCAAAAGCAGCTTTTCCCAGATCTGTCAAAACACGGGATTCATAGGAAAGGAAATATTTGGAAGAGTATAGCTGGTTACTACTAGAGCAAACACAGAAGGGTGTAGAGGTAAATTCAAAGTTTACCCTGTATTTCTTCAAAGATACAAATTTGCCATTGATGTTGTCTGCGGGTGGTCAGTGACGTCCAGCCCACCCAACATAAAGAATGTAGTCATGAATGAGGGACTTTGCATTAATTAAAAGTAGAGCCAACTGGTTCACTTAATCACGTTTACGTACAGTAAGTCACCGTTATCAATTAAACCAATTAAAGTGGTAGTAGAATACGGTTTTATATCCGACCAACTATACATTCAGTAAAGCAGATTTATGTGACTTACACGCAGACTGAAGTTCTTGCTATGCTTGAGGTATGCTTGGAACATTTGTGTAAAACGGTTTGTCGTCAGCATAAAAATGTGTTTTTGCTTGAATTTAAAACAAAAAAAGGTCGCCGAATGGAGCCCTGTGGGACACCTTTAGTCAGAAATTCTGATTCATGCTGCATAAACACACTGACTACGTTTAACAGAATAATTTGCAAACCATTTTATAACCCCTGGACTGAAACCTGCTTGTTTGTTTGTTTGTTCAGCAGCAGAGAAAGATCAACAAATAAGGCGGAAAGATGCTGTATTCTGTCCAAGGAATCAATAATATTATTTGTCACTACAGCAGTGGCAGCTAAGAGCTTTCGTTCCTAATAGTGTGGCAGTTGTAGATTGGTTTTATTCAACCAATCAACAATCAACCAAAAACAAGAGTTGTTTTAGATAAAACTCTTTTAAGATATATGAGTTGCCTGCCTATATTGTATAGCCTTGCTTAATTTCAGGAGAGACAGAAAACTATTTTACTGTATTCAACAGTAAAGTACAATAATGCTGTCGTCCCCAACAGCAAAGTAATATCCTCCAAAAGTCCCCAATCCCCTTTGTTGTACGATTCCCCTGATAGAAGCGTTTTCATTTTTTATTTCCACATTGTTTTTAATAAAAAATGCTTGCCGAAGTAAAATTATTACGATTAGATTAAAATATGGGAAAAACATAAAAAATACAGAATAAATCTCCTTGAGTCAATTCAATTCATAAAGTCACCACATTCTGACTAATTTGGATCGACTGTAAGGAAATTCTGTCCTAAAAACTGTGTTTTTTTTATGTAAAAAGATCCCCCAATTAAAGTTAAATACCATCTATATGGATAGATTTTGCCGAGTTGATTCATAAGCACCAAATTTGGACTAAATTGGACCAAAAGAAAACGGAATTCAATTCCTCAGCGTCAGGGCATTTATAGTGACTATTGTAGTTCCAACGTCAGTTCTGTCTTCTTCACTTCATACAGGAAAAATCTTGAGTACTGAGGACATGCTATTACAGTGATGCTACATTCAGAGGCGGTGTTTGCTGTGCGACATCTCTCATTACACCTGATGAGGCATGGACCTTTCATGAACACAGTGTCCTCATCAGAAAAAGCTACAAACTCGGCTAACAAACAGGGCATCAATAGAACGTGTTGAAAACAATGTGGAGAACAATTAGACTGAGCTTTTGATGAAAATCCTCAGATGTGTTTGGACAAGTTAATCTCAAATACACAATAGACGAGGTGAAATAAATCCGATTCGATTATGTAAATGTTTTATCACTTCACTGGGAGGTAAATAGAATAAGTAATTAAGTTTTCTGCTAAGGTGTCAGAGTATAATTTGTTTTCCTGAACAATATCTGGACTGTTATATATATATATATATATATATATATATATAATTAAATGTATTGATTGGTGAGCTAGGAACTTTCAACATGTAACTGATCAGCAGGATGTCTCAATGAAAACTGTCGAAATGTTGAGAAAAGGCCACCGTCATCTTCTGTTAATATACAAGTACACACCGATCAGCCATAACATTTTTACCAGGGACTGCTGAATTGAGAATAATAATGATTATTAATACGTCCTGTCAGTGGATGGGACGTATTAAGTTGTAAGTGAGTAATTGGTATTGAAGTTGATGTGCTGGACGGAAGTAAATGGGAAAGAGGGGCTTCAATAGGGGATGATTTGTGCTGGCGAGACAAGAGGGTCGAAGCGCACCCCAGTTGCTGACCCCTGTCCACCGCCAAAAACACCTACACGGGGTACACCAGCATCAGAACTGGACCACGGAGCGATGAAAGCAGGTAAAGTGTTTCATGTTTCACTTCAGCCTATGTATATGTGTGGATATGTGTGTGTAGACCATCTGGGGAAGAGATGGCACCAGGTTGCATTATGGGAAGAGGAAATCTGGGAGAGTCAGTGTGATGCTTTCGGCAATGTTCTGTTGGAAAACTTTGGTGCTACCATTCATGTCGATGTTACTGTGACACGTAGCATCAACTTATACATTTTTGAAAACCAAGAGGGATGGGGGGTTCGGTTCGATGAACACAACAATGACTTCAAGGTGTTGGTTCTACCTTCAGATTTGACATATCACTGGTGGACTTATCTGGACAAACATGTCCGATCCAAAGATGCCCCACTAAACGCCACACAGTTTAAACATCTGCTGCTCACTTCTTATCCCGTACCACTACCTCAGAGGAGTTCTTGAGGAGTCCATGTCTAAATGGGTCATAGGTATTCTGCTGGCAATAGCTCCTAGGACCTACTGGGACCTACTGGGACCTACCTACCTGCCTACCTGGCTAAACACTAGAGGATAAAAGACCAAATTTAATGCAAGATTAGGCCCCACCAATGGTCGGTAGGGTGTGGCCTGATTTGAGGCTAATCTCAAACGACTGTTTATCCAAATAATTCTCAAAGGTGTATTGTCAATACGATAATCTTACTGCTCCCGATCGAGTCGGAGCCTCGCCCATCTCTGATCGTAAATGTCAAACCTATTTGATATTTGCACCTGCAATAACCAATGAGAGGGAATGGAACGGAGAGCTTCATAACCGTATGTTGCGTACTTTTACAGCGGGCAGAAACCCAAACAGACCTGAACCCCGAGCCAGGTGGATTATCGAAGAAGAAGAGCAGCTTGTGGAAGTATGACAACAAGACGAGTGTCTTTATAACGTGTCACGCAAGTTATATCATTATAGGACCGACGAAGTCCATCGTCCTGTTTTTTTTTTCTCCTGAAGTCACGTTTGGTCACGTGAGTTTCTGTGAGATCTCGTCTCTGTGGAATCCTCACTACAAACAGCAAGTGTGTGTCGTCGCTCTAAAGATTTCAATTAAAATTCTTTAGAAAATTCAGGGATTTGTTATGTAATCAAAATGCAAAACTTTTTAGATGTTCCTTTCACTTTTCACCATTCAGCACGAGATATGACACATACTTTTATACCAATAGCTAAAATAACTTAGGATTTTCTAAGTTTAACTTGAGTTAATGTTCAACCAGCCAAGTGCAGCTGAGAAACACAAATGTGCGCTGCAGAATATAGAGTTAGGCTCTAACTGGAAAATAGACCATTTCTGTATAAATTTGTCATGAAGAAGTTCCTGCATGTTATTTCCCATCTGGCATCCATACATGTACAGTGTACCTGTGTGACTGAATAAATACGTTTCAGTCATTTATTGTCATTATTTTTATTTAACCCCACACACACTAGTGGCATTGGGAAACATTATCATTCGTGTTTTGTGAGAAGATTCATACGGGGATGCTCAATAACGTCGCTCTCACTGGTTTCACGAGTCAGGTCTTCATGCTTACCTTCCTTGACGGTGAGGTTTCACAATTTTTGTTATATGCTAAATCATAACACTCCCCCTCAACAAGGGATGATGGGGAGTCGCCGTAACAACACTGCCACAATATGGACAAACAGTAAATCTGTTATCTTCCATCATGGCTTTCACCTTTAGTTTTAGTTTTACTGCGTTCAAATCAGAGCTCATCAGCAGAGAAGAAAAACCTTTCTTGAAAAAAAAATCAAAAAAATAAATGAAGATGATTCCCTGAAAGTCATTTCCATTCCACCTGTTTACCGTTCGTATCTCCTCAACAACCTTTTAGTCTCGCTTTTACCTACCCCTCCGCTTCTGTTGATTCATTTCCCAAGTCTACAGATGTAGGCGTGTGCAGTGAGAACCTGCAGCCTCCAACCATCTGACAGAGGAATAGTATTTCTGGTACAAGGAACCAGTGAAGGGAAGGGATTACTGCAGACGTGTAATTACTTTAAAATGATTTATGTCCCCTATAAGAAGAAGGTACCTTCAGGTGAAGTTTGTATTCACTGAAATAGGTTATTAGCAGGCACCCCAAGCATGGTCTTTGTTTGTAAAGGTAGTAGGTCAATCATGTAAAGTTACCTATTCCTGTTATTAGCTGGATTTGATTATATTGGTAATTATTTTGAATACTGGAAAACTTTGACGCACACCCTGACAAAGTTGGGTGAATAATTACGATTGAAGTAATCATAGCAGATAAAAAAAAAAACTGGTATAGAATATATACATATATATATATATACATATATATATATATATATATATATGTGTGTATTATATAAGTATAAATATCTGATTATTTCGCCTCAGACACACTTTTATGTGTTTGATTAAATACAGCTATTGAACATAGAATCACGTTTCTCTTTGGTTTTGCAATGATGCTATACTTGCTGATGTGAACTGATAAATAAAATTATCCTTCCTCACTTTCTTTTCTTGTCATGTGTGACAAACAAAAATGTTGTTGAATGATAATCCGATAGTAGATTTCTTATTTAACAGAGGATTTTCTCATATTGAAGCATTATATATATTCAAAATACAAATATCAGTAGTAGTAATAGCTGTGACTTCCTTTTCACAAATAATGTTCAACAGTGCTGCAAGGATCCTGATGAGGGTTTGTAAACACGAACACATCACCCCTGTTCTTCATTGGCTTCCAATCTCCACCAGGATTGATTATAAGATGTCTCTCCTCACTCACCAGTGTACACTACTACTACCCACTCATACCGCCTCCTACTTCCCCGGACTAAGCTCAGCAACATGGGTGATCGGGCCTCTGTTCTGCTGTCGAGATGTGACTTAATGACTTTGGTGTCTCCATGAGATGTGACTTAATGACTTTGGTGTCTCCATGAGATGTTACTTAGTGACTTTGGTGTCTCCATGAGATGTTACTTAGTGGCTTTGATGTCTTCATGAGATGTACCTTGGTGGCTTTGATTTTTTTTAAGGGGCGGCCATATCTCAGAGGTTAGGCAGGTCGTCTAAGATTGTCTGGTCTGCAGTTCGAGTCCAGCATTATAAATGACGTAGAATCATTGCTGTTATTGTTGTTTGTTCTGCTGTTATTGTTGCTTGCACCCTTTTCCCCCCAACCCCTTCATGTTTCTCCCTTTCTTTCTCCCACCCACACAAGCTCCCCTTCTCCGTCTGGACGCCTCATCTAATTTAAAAATAAATGAAATGCAGCTTAACAAAGCGGAGGAGGGTGACAGACTCTTCGTTTGCAGAATTGAATCTGTCTGTTACTGTGAGGCGTCCAGATCTTCAGCTGCTAAAGGACAGTTTTTTTAAAAAGAAGGGGGAAAAAAATTATATTTCCCTTTTGCATTTCTTTCTATTTATTTTTTTACAAAAAATAAAAAATGTTACACTCCCACATAGACCTCAGTGAGAGGAAGAACTGGAGTGATTTTGGGAACGGTCAGTTGTATGTTTCAAACACTAGGGAGAGCTTTATCTCAATATGCCAGTGGTGCATATGAATGGACCCGGGCCCGACCCAACCCTGACCCAACCCCATCTTCTATTCATAATTCTTTACTTTAATAGTTCATATTTTACTGACTAGAGCTATTTTCATGAAAAACCCTTTTTGGTACATAACTGAAAAACCATTTCATGGATCATTGTCATTTTAGGCTGAGGGAGAACTGGAATAATTTGGGGAAAGATTGGTTGTATATTTATACACTATAGAGGGGGCTTTACCTCTAAAAGTTTAATTGACATTTTTTCTCAACCATTGATCCGACTTGGTCCAAAATCTGTTGCATATGAATCGACTTGAGGTGACCTATCTTGTTTGTATCCCATCTTATGCGTATTTTTATCTAACCGTTCATATTGGACTCAATATGGGAAGTCTTTTTTACTCAAAAATACTGCAAAAATAACCTTACATTTAAATTCAGGGGGTTGAATGAGGGGAGATACCAGATACACCAAGTGGTACAGAGGAAACATATAGTAAAATTATAATTATGATAGTAAGAAAAGGAAGAAGAAGCGTGTTTGGATTGATGTGATTTTTTTTTTAATGGTGAGGGAAGTTTGCCAAATGTATGTTCATAGTGAGAGCTAAATGGTTTGAAGATCAAAGTCAGCTGCACACATCTTCTTTTACTGGCTTTTCTTTAAAGAGTCTTTTATAGTGCAGTTATTTCAAATGGAGCATCAGACTTCATGATTTTGTGCATCCCAGTGACTTTGAGAGTGCTTTGCATGTGATGTGAATTCCTGCCTGGTGTTTGGTGGATAATGCTAGAAGCTGTGTTTGACCAATTCCCTCCCTCGCCGACAAACACACACGCACACACGCACACACACACACACACACACAGAAATCTCCTCCTCTCTGTGTGCCTGCACGTCCGTTTTCAGGACCACAGTCCTTGCTCTAATCCTCTCGACTGGATGCTGATGGTGCATCCTGGTAATTCACCAAATCCCCTTCTGCTGCCCTCAAACCATACCTCTTCTCTGGTTCAAGTGCTCCTTGACAAAAACATGCCCACACACATTTGCACACATCCACGTTGAAACATCACGGCTACGTGCTTCATGCATAAAAAATTGAATCTGTATCCCTAACCAAATGCAACAATATCTTTCTTGGCATGCAATATAAAAGTTATGTCACGTTTAGCTTTTAAAGCCTGCAGAGCGGAGATTCGCTTTATTCCTTTTTATGTTTTAAACCTGTCACTACTGCTTTTCTGATAATTATTGTTCTTTCTATTTCCTTTTGAGCCTTTGTTTATTGAATAGGAGCTGTATAAATTCAAGTTGTTGCTTATTATTACTAATATTCACATTTAATGGGCAATTTCACGGGCTGTAAACATTTACCAGGACAAATTGGAAATAGTGTTTAACGTTAAAAATGTGAGTGTTTCTAATTGAGTTCCTCTGGATCGGTCAAAAAGCACCGCGATCCAGTCGATGGCCTGATTGTTACGTTACATATGGTTGAGCGAAGATCTCCTGCTACATCCTCCGCTCTCAATGACAAACTCAGGACAGACTTTAACAGCGAATAAAGTTTCAAACAAACAAAAATAAAACATGTCAGATAAAGGTGCCCCGTTAACTCTATCATCTAAAGTTTGGAGGACATCTATAAGGAAGATGGAAAGAGATTTGGCTGGTTGTAGATTTTCTCAAATGGTAACTATGCCTAGCGGTACCAAAAGCTAAGCTACAGCTAGGGCAAGCAGAAGCAGGTAAGAGAAAGATGCGTATGGTTAACTGTTTTTGAGGTAGTCACGACATTCATGAGCCCACCTAACTTTAGGACGTACAGTTGTTGAGAAAGATACTTTCGTGACTTAAGATAAGAAGTAGACTTTCACTGACAGATGTGCGTCAAAGTTTTTTATGAACGAAAAGAAAAAAGTGAAACTAGAAAGGTCAACGGCAGACCGTGATGTCTCATGGACGTAATTCTGAGGGGAAGCCTGGAGTCTTACATCTTATACCTGTTTACAGATTGCAACATTATTGAACCCAGATCTACTGTAAGTGACGTAACTGTTGTGTTACATGACCTAACGTCTTTAAACGCTGTTTTCCCAAGGATGATGGCATTCAAGTCGTCTCGTTTTCAAGCTTCATTGATTCATTTTCGTGCCACAGGTGAAAATGTAATATTAGTTTTGTTTTTGAGACGTAGACCGGCTTTACATAAATGTTACACATTCACTTGTTGAGAATGGCCATAAGATAATTTTAAGGTTTTAATTCAACTGTAAACTAATTTTTATTAGATCCTTAGAACCTTTAAAGTTAATAAAAGGAAAGTGTATATACCATAATTTAAAACAAAGCGCTAGCTCTTCATTCATTTAGTTCAATAAAAAGTGTAGATTAAGTTAAGTAAATAAATATGATCAACGATATTTATAATTCTATATTATCAAAATTGATGAAAACTCATTTGTGTGCTTGTTTTATCTAATTAGTTACCCGGTCTTTAGTAAATTCAAGTTGAATGGCAGGTGCTCTAGAGGCTGAATTTTAAAACTGTATACAGAATAAAAATTTAAAGGTTATAATCCTCCAAACCCACACACTAGACCATTCATCCAGACAGCCAGACCACACACATGCTGTTTGTAGTGAGGATTCCACAGTGGAGACTCCACAGACACGAGATCTCACAGAAACTCACGTGACCAAACGTGACTTCATGAGAAAAACAAACATGGAGGACGATGGACGTCATTGTCGGCCCTATTGTGATATAACTTGCGTGACACGTTATAAAGACACTCGTGTTGTTGTCATGCTTCTACAAGCTGCTCTTCTTCTCCTTCAATAATCCTCCTGGCTCGTGGTTCAGGTATTTTTGGTCTTCTATTCGCTGTAAAAGTACGCAAAATCCGGTTATGACGCTTTCTGGTCAGCTCATTCTCATTAGGTATCGCGGGTATTCCGTCAATCAAAAGTCGAAATTTATGATTCAAGATCGGGATGGCTCCGACACGATTTAGAGGAGTCAAATAATCGTATCGAGACCACCAACTTGAGAAGTTTTTGGACAAATAGTCGATTGAGACAAGCCTTAAATCGTTCTAACCCCCTGAGACCCTTAGGGGGGCAGATCGGGTAATACATTGGGATTTTATCCTCTAGTGCCTAGCTAGCATTACCTTACCCTCTGGAACACCAGCCATCCAGGAGGGGGGTGTAATGCGTGGCAGGGCTGGTCCCAATCAATAAAGGCACTTTACTCCATCCTTGACAGGAAGTTGGTGAGAGAGAAGCATGTTAAGTGGTATTTGTTTGTTGAAAAATGGCGGTTGTTATTTGATTTTAATCTGGGGGCTTTAGTTGGACCTGAAACATGCTACCAGGGACTATTAACTTAACTCCAGGTCTAAAAAGGACCAACCGTAATAAATAAAGTTCAAACTATTACAAGGAATTTCTAAGGAACTAAGATGAACTTATGTAAATCACTAATTTTAATTAACCTTGAAAAATGATTTTAACCCTGTACATGTATATTAAGTTTGACCTCATTTAAATATTTATAGAAATACTTCAGTTGTTTTTTAGGACTTAAAAAAACAATGACTTACAAAAGACTTACTTTTTCAAGTGTACAAATGTAACATCTCTAAAATCTAAAATAATTGAATGTATTCTTCTCCTTATCACCGTTAAAGAGACACAAGCTAAGGGTCCATCACCACGGACCCATTTCCTGACCAGTAATCCTTAAAAATCAACTGACTTATTCTAACCTGTCAAGTACATCACTTTGTATTACTGTATATTTATCCTTTATTATTAGTTCCTTCATCCATTATCAGTAAACGTTGATCCTGTTCAGGGTCACAGAGGCTGGAGACTATACCAGCTGATTGTGGGCGGGGGGCGGTGTACACCCTGGATGAGTCCCCGGCTTATTACAGGGTAGTTGTGCAGTTAAATACATATTCTATGAAGAACAAGTTTTCTCTTTGATAGCATTCGTGTCGTGTCTCACATTGGGAACGCTTTCGGCGTGACCTCATCAAAAGCTCTTATTTCATTGCAACAGCAAGAATTGGCAAGTGTTGTTATCAAGGAGGTTGGGGACCCTCCCCCTTTATAACGGCCTGACACTGCGCGGCCAGTCATTCAAAAACAGGCTGTTCTTTGATACCCTCTAGCGAGACCTAGCTAAACTATCCACCAGTTGAAAACTTGTTTACCTGAAGCTTCAGTCTCGGTGGCATAGTTGCCGGATTGAATCCGCTCACACTACCCTGTGTCCAAACGGCGGTCGTGAGTTGCTAACTGGAGGGAGTAGTAATACTCTTGACAATTGGCGAACCTGAACGGTGACGCTCTATCGTAGATGCTTACGAGCATTTTCCCCCAGTTGGTTTTGGCATGACTCCCAGTAGTTTCCCGCTACCCTTAGTCACACCAGGCAGGCAAAAGCACAAGAACCCTTACATAGCTGCTAAGCTAACACGTAGTTGCTTAGCTAACACACCCTGCTAGTCAATATGGCTGCCACCAGTACTTCTGATAACAGAGAGGATAAATCTCAGATGCGAGTCTGCCAATGGCTCGCAACCGAACGTAAAATTAAGCTGGGATACTCCCCAGATGTATGTAACTTGTCTCGGTCTGAAACATGACCATTGATCTCTAAAACAATGCAAGGTTGCAAATCATTAGCATATCTCTGAAGTTTTGCGACCTCAAGAGGGGCTGCGTTCACATTCCACTAGGGGTCTCACCACCTGAGGGGTGCTGTTGCACTACCTCTGTGCAACAGAAACAAAGGCCCCCAACACATTTTTGAGGTTCTATAGACTTGATATTACAGCTTCACTTTAGGCTCATGCAGTACTTAGTCCGGATAAGCCTCAGTCAAGCCTGTCTCAGGATCGTTAAAACCCAGTTACAGCTCCCCAGCCATCCTGGAGTCCGTATTTCCCGGTGTGAGACTCAAAACAAATGCTATGAAAGAGAACTTTAAGTTACTACTGTAACCCCGGTTATCTGAGTCCCCACCCTCCTTGACATGGACGTGCCTGATTCCAGCCAATCCTGGCTTCAATGTGATCAGGGCTTCTGATGAGGTCATGCAGAAGGCGATCCCAATGTGGGACACGAAACGAATGCTACTCAGAGAACCGGGTGTTACGCAAGTAACCTAGAGTTATCAGGCCTGTCCTTTGTTTGAGGACTAAACAGATGTCATTGAGAAAGACAATGTAACGTAACGTGTTAAAGTAAATATAACCGCACAGCTACTTTTCAATTAAGTGTAAGTATTGGTTTAGTGTTCCTTCATATTTCCGTCTTCGTTTCACTTTGGTCTGAAATTGACAGAAATTGTTGAAATTTTTTCAAAAAAACTTTGAAGCAGTTGATAGACATCCTATCCCATAATCCTTAGTATGTTTAAAATGATGCACATGGTGAAAAGTCATACAAACAAAGAGCCTCTCAAAAAAACATCCAATATCCTAGATTCTAACACTTTCACAAGCTACAACCTACATAATGTTTTATGCATTTCGTTATTAACAAAAGATATTTTATTATATGAAGCCCTGCAGGACGAGAAGACTAAGAGATACAAGTAAATGTCCTAAAAATCCTCATGAGCTTATTCTGAAGGGTTTGACTGATGGGGGCATAAACTGAACAATTACCAAGTCAATGCCGGGCAGAGTGACCCGCAACTCATTTACCAGCTCACAGCAGAAGAAACCCCATCTTGCTGTCACCATAGCAACTCTTTATTAACAGGATCTGGGTACATCTAGATCTGTTCACCTTCTAAAAGTGTTACTTTACAAAGTCTGAGGGAATATCACCTCTGATGAAGAGACACTTTTAAAGTTCATCTCTCAAATCTCAGATTGCCGGCTTATCTCACTCTTCATAAAACTTTTACTTTAAAAACAAAACAGTATTCTTGATAATTTAGTACTTAATGACTAAAATTACCATTACTATTTTTTAGACTAGTTCATTTTTTTGTGATTTGTACACAAAACTTTAGCATCTCACACTTTTTACTTTTGCCGTACACCACAGATCACTTTCTGAACAATACCGATGAAGGTCAGTACTAGACATTTTCTGAATTCTTTTATATCATAAGTAATAATTCAAACATATTTTCCAACTTTTGTTAAATTAAGCCCACGACTGCTTGGCTGGTGTTATTTTAAGAAGTAAACATGTTAAGTGTTGACTGGCTAAGGAAGTCAATGTGACATCAGAAAGACTCAAACATGTAACAAGCGTCATAATATCATAATATATTTGGAAAACTATGTCAAACCTCTCAGACTTTAAATTTTGATCAGGCTTCAAAATCTAATATCTGTTGTGAAATACTCAGCATTTAGTTGCTGCTGGGCCGGCTGTTTCAGGAAGTGGCTTTAGTAGAAACTCTGACTTAGTTAAGCCTGAGATGTGGTAAACTCTGTGTTTTTCGTTACTGAAAGCAGGATAAGTCACATTCTGACTGATTTACCTGCGGTAAGTTATTCTGTGAACCTTACCTGCTCGCTCCCAGGTGTTCTTCAAGGAAGCCTGAGTTGTTTTTTTATTTGCCTTCGTTCCATGATTTATCTGAATGACATTCTCCGATTCTACACAACAAACATCTCACGCCGCAGACGTCTCTCACATCCCAGAAACGTCTATGATTTCTACTCCGTATTTTTTTAAACTGAAGCTCCTTGTACAACATCGGCAAAAAGCTAATGAAAAAGGAGCCACTGACTGATATAATGTGTTTAAAACCATAGTGAGGTATAAACATGAACCTGTCTGCCATCCATCAGGTTCATTCAGGTCGGTGATCGCGGTGTCAGCAGTCACCGCTGATGTCATCAACCCTCTCCAGCTCGTCCAAGGAGATCGAGAGAAATTCCAAAATCCCGTTCTCATATAAAATATAAAATTCTTCTAGTGAGTTCTGTGTGATTAACTCTGTACTTGTATTTTTCTTTCATCAGCTTCCACGTGCGCGTAGTGTCCATAAATTAAAAAAAAAAAATTAGTTCAATATCTTTCCGCCACATTTTCACGTAAAATATTCGGAGAAATGCAGTAAAACTAATATAAATAATCACTCAGGCAGAGACTCCCTCTCACATCAGTTTTCTCTCCCTCTCTGATGAAGCAACGATTCCCTTCTTTAAAAGAAATATAATCGCATTAAAACTTCCCATTCAAATGGCGTGAAGCGTGACAACAACTATTGCGTCACTGGTTGCCACGGCGAGTCACAAATTTTAACAAAGAGGTTAACTAACTCAGAATAGACTGCACCGACTCAGGTCTGCGTATCGGGAACCGAAAACCCTGAGTTCCTGAGTTTTATGTAGCCTACGCTACTTACTTACTGAAGGCGACACTTCATGACAGTCTTTGATATTGGTTGTCACTAAAAGTTTGTTGCCAAACAAAAATGACATGTGTTTTTTTTTTTTAGTTTAGAGTTTTGTCTCACCTTGCGTTATTTATTTTGGCTTTAAGCCAGTCGATTCAGAGTCTACAACCGACATCTCTCCATTTTTTTTGTTTCGTTAAATGCAGCAGAAACTTGGCAAGAGTTGGGGTTCCACTGCAGGGTGAGGTCCGTACAAAGCTTTTTTGTTTCAGCTGTTTATACACACAGTTATGAATGCTCCATTTATTCAGAGTGAAACACCTAAAATTTTAACACACTGCCCCTTTAAGTCTCTGCAGCAACCCTCCAGACTCCAAAGTGAAGCTCTCAGAGCTAATAGTCTATTCTGTCTGCATATAATATTAGCCTACAGGCAAATTACTGAAGTACTAAATTTCTACAGCACTTATTTTATGCGTGTTTTGTTCTTCTTCTTTTTTCTTTTTTTTTTTTAAGTAAACGCACTTCATAAATCATAGGAATGATAAATGCATGCAAACTGGTTTTGGGCAGACGGAGTAAAAGCTTTGTATCTTATTTGTGGCTGTGATTGTGGCCACGTGAAAATGTGGGACTGAGAGCTGACGCAGAATCTCTAGTTCACACTATCAACGTGAAGGCCCTCTCATCTGTCAATTGGCGTCAAATGAAGTCAGCCCATCCCAGCCGATGTCGGGCTAGAGGCGGGGGTGCAGCATGGACAAATTGCCAGTTCAACTGAGGGCCGACCCGTAGAGACAGACAACGATCCACGGCGCCATTCGCACCTAAGGACAATCTAGAGGATAAGACGCTCCAGAATTGGATGGATGGATCCGTCAGATCTCACCATCTTTCTTTTTCATCATAACGCAGAGTTAATTGCTGGAAAAAAAAGTTGTCTTGCCTTAATCTGATCCTGCAACTTGGTATATCATTGAATGTCAGCTATAAAGGTGTCGGGGCAGCCCTACTTCTCTGCTGAGACAAACGTCTCTTCCCTTTTTCTCCTCCTTCTCAGCCGGTCTACCTACTGCTGGGATTGCAGTTCCAACTAGTGGCTCAAATGTTATTCCTTTGTTTAATTTCCTCCGCTTGCATGCACTAGTGAGCACAAAGGCACCCCTCCACCCTGTGCACTCTAAAAATAAGTAAGAGGAATAAAAACTAAGGAGTGTTTTGCAATGTGTAAAATCTTTAATTCAGAGAAGCTTTGGACGACTTGAGTGACAGGGAAGATTCCAGCTCAGGTGCTAGGTGTTTGTAGAAGTCATCCAATCGGAAGGTAAGGGGTTCAGTCACCAACCTATAACGAGTCATTACCGTGACTTTTAAAGTCATTTCTTGCTTCTTATGAATGAAAAAACAGAGTTTTCTTTAAACTACTGTAAGAGTTGGAAAAATATACCGAAAACCTGTAAATTGTTTACAAGAACTTTACATAAAACGACCGTGAATAGCAATAAATTCAAATTCTGGACAAAAATTGTACTTTTACCACTATGGTCATTTCTCGATTGTGGCATTATTGTTTTTTTATTTAAGTAATTCAACCAAAAGTTTCTTTCTTCCATATATGATGGTCTCTGAATTTAGAGAAATTTACCATATCTGCTAAGAGGATGTACAGTTTGTAGCCATTTCCCAGATTTTCACCTTCATTTCCAAAAGACAGTTTTTATTGAATTGTTGTTTCCATCTATTGTTGTTTGAGTTATTTTTCTTCATTAAGTAATATAACGGGCATTGCACCTGTAATGAAGGCAGTGTAATGAATTTAAAAGATCTAATTAGCTGTTAAGAATTAAATAAAAAGACCACTGATCTTACTCAGAGGCTTTGTTGTCAGGCCTGTGTGACAGTTCACCTTGATACCTGCGATAGTGCAGAGCGAATCCATCGAAAGCACCGCAGACAGTTTGTGCTGATGTCTTATCGCAACGAGAGGGAATTATTTTGGTTCAGAAAGCATCAGTCATATGTTAGAACCGTTCTCCACACAAATCAACTGCCCAATTAAGCCCATTCTGAGATAAGATAGGTAGCTGCGATCAGTCCCTTATAGAAAGTCATTTGGAGGACGAGAAAAGCCTGTGACTCATTTCTGAACGGTCTGCAACACGCCAAGCTATCGGTTTTCACCCTTGAAGAGTCTCTTTCATTTTTTATGAGTTCAGAATGTGAAGTTTTTTTTTTTCTCATGACAATTCCTCAAAACAGCACAGTTTCCGCCGTCCGACACCTATTTATCGCTTTTTAATTTCATTGTTTGATTATTTTTCTTCTAATTGGTCTATCCTCACTGTTAATAAAGGGAATCAATTACTGCGTTTCCGTCATTACTTTCAAATTAAATTCGCAGGGCTAATTTTAATACTATTTTAATGTCTTCTAATTATGTCCACAGTGTTCTTGGCGAATAACAGGCGGCTCGCAACCCAGGGTGAATTATGGACACTCATTAGCCATTTAGCGTACATATTGTGTCCTGTACCTCATGAAGATGAATCTCTCTACCTTTGCTACATCTAATTATTAAAATTATATGCGGCGGAGGGGGGTATAAGAGTAGGTGAACACGAGCAAGGTCTTCAGGAGTGGGAATATTTTCTAATTAGCCGTATGACCAAAATGCTGGAGGCAGGAGCGCGGCGCAGTCTGTTACATGAATCATGAAATCCGAGTCATACAGCCTGTGAAATCACCTCATTTGTGGTTAGATTATATCAACATGTAGCCCGGATACATCCACTTTTATGTTGTAAAAGATTGAGCATTAAAGGTTCCCTGGGCAACTGTGAGAGTTCTATGCAACCAATCAGGTGTCTGGATGCTGAACCACGACACGGATGATGGGAGTTGGCGCACAGCGACAACATTAATGCATTTCTAAACGGACATATAACTATGATTTCACCTAGTAAGAAAGAAAAGGAGGTCACAGCATGATGGCTCATCGGATGCATCTGTCGCTCGCCATCGGTGAAGCCGCTTTCAGCGTTCAAAGACTCCACTTCAAACTTAAAAAAGCATCTCGAAGTAAGTTTTCTGTTCTCTGGCTAAATGTGTCGGCTAGCCTTCCGGTTAGCTTTGTTATTTTAACCAGATTCCTACTCTACTACTTTATCTACAAACCACCTGGATAATCATGTCTATACCTATAAAACAGCTTTTGCAATCCATGACGAGTTGCATACTTAGGTAGCTTTGCTACGTAGCTAAATGCAGCATAGCAGTTTCTAGGATGCTAGCATTAGCTTTTTTTAAATCAGTATTCATGTGTGCTAGGTCAAACTAGGTGGTTATTTTTCATAAATGACCGTTTTGTTTTGTCGATATGAGTGAAGGGATGATGATGATGATATTTGGTTGAATTGTGAAATCTAAGTTTTATGTAGAGGAAGGAGGGCATCTACCGGAAGATAAACGTTCTGTACGAGCTAAAAAAGATGAGGCACGCCGCTCAAAACGTGACTCATCACCTCAGAGTGGTTTAGACAGCAACAGTGGAAGTTCAGACATTTACAGGGAATTTGAAAAAATAAAACAACCTCTTCAGTCTTTTTTGAGGGGTCAGAGGTCAGACATCCTCTGCTTGTCTCAGTGAGCTCAGACTCATAGTTTGGGTTTTTAATTTATTTTTTATTTATTATTTATTTTTATTTTTTAAAATCCTGAACGCACTACTTGTGTCGTGTGTGTGTGTAAAATGGTCTAATAGCTTTAGTTAGCTACGCATGGTTAATGAAGAAATCAGGTAAAAATCAAAATGTAATTGTTTCCCCTTTCAAAAGACTCAATGTAGTAAATACGCTCACAGAGACGCATGTCGTCCGTCATTTTACTGTCACATACTTCAACATACTCAACATACGTTTGAAGGTTTATCTGTGGAATGAGTCAAGGTAAATGAAGGTAGAATGTAACGTTATAGGTATCATTATAGTCATCTAATGCTGTTTACACACTAGAGATTTGTCGTCCCCCCCGCGGAAGGAGGTGTGTGTGGCCAAATTGGAGGCTTATGTCAAATGACTATTTGTCCAAATAATTCTCAAGTGTGGTATGTCAATACGACCACCTTAATGCTCCGGAATACCTGCAACAGCCGATGAGAGCGAACGGACCGGGAGGCGTCATAACCTTTTAAGGCGAACGGAAACCCAAATATACCTGAACCCTGAGCCAGGTGGATTATCGAAGAAGAAGAAGAGCAGCTTGTGGAAGTATGGCAACAACACGAGTGTCTTTATAACTGTTGCTTATTATTTTAATGCCCTACTAGCAGGTAGTCCCAATGAGTCTCTGAAGCCCCTCCAGCTGATCCAGAACGCTGCTGCACGTGTGCTGACCAGAACCAGAACCAGGTTAAGAGAACATATCTCTCCTGTATTAGCTTCCCTTCATTGGCTTCCGGTAAAATCTAGAATCAAATTCAAAATCCTTCTGCTCACTTACAAAAACATTAACGGTCAGAACCAACGTATCTGAAGGAGCTCATAGTTCCATATTGTCCAATCAGAACTCTGCGCTCCCAGCATGCAGGGTTACTGGTAGTCCCTAGAGTCTCCAGAAGTAGAATGGGAGCCAGAACCTTCAGCTATCAGTCTCCTCTCCTCTGGAACCATCTCCCAATCTGGGTTCGGGGGGCAGAGACCCACATTTAAAAGTAGGCTTAAAACTTTTCTTTATGATAAAGTTTATAATTAAGGCTAGCAGAAGCTAGCTCTTAGCTATGCTGCTATAGGTTTAGACTGCTAGGGGATCTCCCATGATGCACTGAGCTTTTCTCTCTTCCTCTATCACACTCCCTCTTTACACATCCCACTCACTTTAATGCATGTTACTGGATTAATGCATGTTAAATGGTTTAATGAATGTTAAATGGATTAATGCATGTTACTAATTTCACTTCTTCCCTGGAGTCTTTGTGTTTTCTCGCCCTGTAGGGTCACATGATTGGTGACTGGTTCTGCTGCTGTGGACCTGGTCAATGTCCACTGATCACAAGATGCTCATGATGATGATTATTATTGTTATTTTTATTATTATTATTATTATTTTATAGTATTCCCCCATAAGCTATCACTAGATGTTACATTAATATTAATGTTATTATCGACCATGGAGCAGTTGGAGAAAGTGGATTATAGCTGATATCTTTGCTGCTTTTCCCCCGTCTGTATCTCTCCTCACCCGTATCTCTCTTTCTCGCTGTCACTCTCTTTTTTTTCAAACCCGACCGGTCATGGCAGTAGGCCGTCCACACTGAGTCTTGGACCTGCTCGAGGTTTCTGCCAGTTAAAGGGCAGTTTTTTCTCACCATTGTCGCCAAGTGCTGCTCAAGGAGGAATTTGTTGGGTCTCTGTAGATAATTATATAAAGAGTTTGGGCTAGACCTGCTCTTTCTGGAAAGCACCTTGAGGCAACTGTGAATTGGCGCTATATAAATAAACATTGATTCATTGATTGATTGATTGATAACGTGTCACGCAGGTTATATCACAATAGGACCGACTAGGACGTCCATCGTCCTCCATGTTCGTTTTTTCTCCTGAAGTCATGTTTGGTCACGTGAGTTTCTGTGTGATCTGCTGTCTGTGGAATCCTCACTACAAACAACATGTGTGTGTGGTTCTCGCTGTCTGGATGGATCGTCTAGTTTGTGCGTTTGGAAGATTGTGATGTTAAAAATCAGTAGAAACTGTCATGTCTGTTGTCCCCAACGTTTTTAAAATCATTTAAGATTTGAAAATCCTACAGTCTGTAGCCACCATTAGACACAAACATGAAAATGTAACTTTCTCATCAAACAGGCTATCTAAATAAATGCCGATCATTTTTATCTTTTTTGATTCTCGTGGGAAGCATTCCAGTCTCAAACAGAAGGCATCGACTGAAAGGTCATCGCATGATGATGATGCTGCTACTTCCAGCGGTGTACCTCCTCCTCTAAAACTAGAAACTAGTAACGTATCACCCAGAGCCAAGTGAACACATATAATGCTTCTAATGACTTGTGCAACCACTTGTATCGTAGAGGTTTCCCTTTCCCTCGGGGAAATGAAAGAATTGGTGAGGGAAAGATTTAAATGTGCAGGAAAACGCTAGAGTAGCCGACCGAAAATAGATTTCTGAGATTAATGGAAACGCTTTTAGTGTTTTTTCTAACATGTACTGTGCATCACTTGGATAACTCTAAGAGTAACGCATACACAAGTGACTTAACAGTTGATGGAACTTTTAAACAGTAATCTAATGGATGACGCAGACGTTTTTCATAATATCATTTATTGTTAAGACGTCTGATGCAGGAGCTAATTATTCTTCGCATTCGGTTTAAGTTGGTCCTAAGTTGGTTTCCCCTTTAGGGTTGTTCTTAGAATATTGATGAGGATACAGTAAATGGTGTAATGTCAATATTTAACGCCGTTAATAATTCAACTGGATGTAAGGCAAAACTCTCTTGCTGCCTTTTTTTTTATTTTTTGAGGAGTTGTCAAAAAATTGCAGAACAAAGTGATAATATCTGAATAATGAAATAAAGAAAATGTCTAAATGTCTGAATATACATACATATACATATATATACATATATATACATACATATACATATATATATACATATATATACATACATATACATATACATATATATACATACATATACATATATATATATATATATATATATATATACATACATATACATATATATATATATATATATATATATATATACATACATATATATATACATACATATATATATACATACATATATATATACATATATATATATATACATATATGTTTTGTCTTTATTTTAGAAAACTACATTATCTGCTTTTGTGCTGTTATACTCTTTAGATCTTTGTTCCACTACAGCAAGTATTAAAATATATTTCAGGGTTATTCAAATGCATATAGCTAGTTATAGTTAAGATAAGAAAAAAAAAAAGATATATGCATTCATACTGGTGCACAGAATTTAAGACAGAAATTATCCAAAGTATTCAGAATACATTATTATCATTGAATAATCCAAGGTGATACGTTAGAAAATGCATTTTTCTGCATGTTTTCTGTAATCTGTCGTTGAAAGTATTTTAAAAGTATCCGTTCGAACACTGTATGTAATCGCCACCGCCGAAGATCCTTCGTGTTAACGCGACAACACAAACTAATTTTGATCGATGATTTTCAAGTTTTAGACCCACCTAGACCTTAGAGTGAAGAAGAACTGGAAACATTTTTTGGGAAAAGGGTTGTGTATTTATGACACTAGGGGGAACTCTATCTCCACAATTGTCAGGGAATATTTATTCAACCGGATTGAGTTTATATTTCATCAATGATTTTCAAATTTTATAACCAATGACATTAGTGCGAGGAAGAACTGTATAGATTTTAGGAAAGTTTGGTTGTATAGTTTCGACACCAGGAGGAGTTTTTCCTCTGAAAGTTTTAGGGGCCATTATTTCCGATTGGTCCAATGTAGTCCAAATTTGGGAATATTAAGTGACGTGATGAGATCTATCTTGTATATTTCATCATTTCCTCACTTAGTCAACCTTTTTTTAGTTTTTTTCTCGAATAAACATCACAGTTAATTAGGGAGCTGAATTATGGGGATGGCTTGGGATTGGGAGCTGTTTCGGGAATAGACCCTTGCTGTCGGGAACGACAACGTAGGTCTAGTCTTAACTTTGGGATCCCTCACATTTAATTGGTTTAGTGTTTCATCATGAATTTGGATTTACGTTTTTCAGTCTGTCTAGTGAGCTGCTCTCGGTCCACAGGGCGGACTGAGTAGGAGCCATGTGACTCGCTGATGGGAGGATGGTATCGTATAATAAGCTCATTCTATAGATGATTTGATGGGCAGCTATGGTGATAAGCTAATTAACCTCGGGATGAACTGGACTTCTGCTGCCAGTGACTATATTAGAAGCAAACATTTTCCACATTCATTGATATTCTACTGTATGGATGGAAAACTCTGGTGTTCTTTGGTGACCATTGTGGAGCGCCATCCTGCCAGTCTAAACCTCTGAGCTACAGAGAGAGCTCGGGAAGTGGTTCCAAAACTTTTTTTCTGGAGACCCATTATTTTAAAATGACAAACAATTAAGAAGCAAATCAAAGTGAACCTCATATGTGAATTGCTGGTATAATTATCATTATTTTGAATAGGAGAAACAATCATTTTTAAGGGGCTTCACATTCATTGTGTGTTTACTGAAAACATACACCAAACAAATGATTCATGATTTACGGACAGGAGGCAAGCTGGGCTTTCTAATTTGATTTTTCTTATCGACAGAGAACATCAGGTGATTGTTTTATCTCCTCGGCCTTTCATTGACATAAATGCAGTGGTTTATCTGCAGACTGGCGCTGAAAGTGTTTTCAAATGTCTTTTAAGTTCGGTGGGCTTCAAACTCTCATTTGTGAGGTTTTTTTTATTATTTGCTGCAGAGAACCTACTGGGGCCATGCTTCTTGGTTTGGACCATTTAGCAACATGCATTATATTTAGTTACATCCCATTTAACCTCAAATGTGTTCAGACTTGTCTTCCCCGCCCCCTCCGTCCCAGTCTTTGAAGTTCCTTTGTGTCGTCCATACCAGCGTCTCCTAGAGAGTTCTTGTTAGTTAAGTTCTATTGGATATTGACCTTGCCTGTTTCAGACCTGGATTTTGCTGGACCCTTATTGGATTTATTTGCCTATCTTTCATGTGATTTCAGTAAATTACTTTTAAACATTAATTTACCTCTCCAATCCAGGTCCACAATCAGATAAGTTTCAGATTTGATCAAAGGGTCCGTGTTAAAATCCACCGCTGGGCCTTTCTGTGTGGAGTTAGCATGTTTAGCATGTAGCATGTTTCATGGATTCCCACAGAGTCCTCTGCCCGCCTCCAACAGCCAAAAAACATGTAATAAAGGTGAATTGATGCATCTAAAATGCCTATAGGTGTTACAGGGAGTGATTGTCTGTCTCTTTGGACCTGATCTACTAAAGGTTTGCGTGAAAAATGTGTGCAAACTTGATAGCATCTGCAAACAAATTAGCAGCTGATCTACTATAGGTGGGCACTTAGGATAGCATCTGTCAAACTGGGAAGATAACACGTGCTGTCCATTTAGAACATTCGCCTGAGTGAATATGCAATATCGGGCGTTTCGAACCGAGTGCGATAAATTCTGGGAGGAGTCGATGCAAATAGGTTAATTATCAGAAGCTATGTGATTTACTATCCCTGGAAATAATTGCGGTGCTCGTGATTGCGTCTGTTTGTAGTACGTTTGAAAGGAAGCTGCTAATCAGCACAGCGTTGGAAACTGACACAGTTTAGCATTCTGAAAAGCTGGTTCCATTGTTTGGGCCGCACTGGAGGAGAACTACTATGCAGCCCAGAAAGAACTGACACAGAATGTTTCAGGAGTTAGAGCAGGATGCCATGGACGTGGAGGAGGAGAAGAACCCTTGGCCACATTCTGGCTGTGTGCTCTCCTCCATCTCTGTTTCCCGGCTGCTCCGTTGTGGGACAACCTGGATGGACAGCTGGAGCCCTGCACTGCTTGTACCCCATCTTCGATCTCTATTGCCCAGGCGCTGGTGGCCATCGTCAGACCAGATCCAGCATCTTCAGGACTAAAACTCAACTATATTCAGCAAAACTTTAAAACAAGAAGCACATTTAAATTGTATTTGGTTAACATGATAAATAAATTTAATATATCCAGGATACAATTGTGTGCGTCTAAATATGCGCGTCTTCTCATCGCAAAAATGGATCTGCAACTGCTGCTCAGACGCGTTAGGGGCCATCCACCTGATTTATTCAGCTATTATAAGCAATTTTTTCTCTTGTTATTCTTTTTATATCTTGCCATCTTCTCTTAATTTCATCTATTGTTCTTGTTTTACCACAGTATTGACTTTCTCGCAGATTATTTTAGTAATATTCAGATGTTTGTTTACCTCTTCCACTAACACCCAAAGTTCCATGGCATTAAATAAAATTTCTCCGATGTCATTCACGCAATCATCCTCAGCAGATCCCCAGCAAACCAGACGCAAACTAAACATTCAATCTATTAATCACGCAATTTAGCACTCAATTTAGATTTGGGATTTTAGTCAAACAGGCCCTTTGTGTTGGCCCTTTGTTGAACTGGCAACTTTTCCAGGAAGTACCCCACCTCTTTCCGCTTGTCCGGTTGGATTGGCTAAAGCCCACCAGAGAAAACCTGGAGAGGATTAATGGTTACTGAAAATGGACTGATGGATAACGGGAATGGTGTCGGCAATGTAGCTCATGTGGCTAAAACGTGTACTGCAAATATAAATCTTGAATGACAAGAAATAGTACCAGTAAATAGTAGAACAAAATAGTAACTTTTTTATATGGCGACCTGAAAAAGATCTCCTGCAACCCATCCGTCTTTGGGAATGAATGTATCAGACTGCGTCAAGAAGAAAATGGAGCAAAAGAAATCCGTCATCTCAAGGCTTTTCAGACATAGGTCTATATAGGAGCTGAGGATATCGAAATCAGAGCGATTTTGTCTATGTGTCTCTCTAACTGCTTTATCTATCTTTTATGAGTCAGAGTATCGGCAGAATTTCCACCCTGGTGAATCATAGAGACGTATTTTATTCGACTCTGTATTTCCAGTTAGAAAGAAGAAGGAGCAGGACCAAACGTCTCTTCCTTCAGAGACGACTGGGAGGAAGGCATTTCTGGGTGCTGGCTCGACTCGGTGGGCCTCGCCTCTGTTCTCTCCCATTCTTAAATGCCAACACATCTTAATAATGTTCCAGCAAATCCCCTTATTCAATTATGGCCGCCTCTAATACATGTGTCAACATTTTTCATTAGTCCATCCTCCTTTCATCCTCCGTCCAGCCAAGAGATTAGCTCCCCCTTCAATCTTCTTATTTACTATATGCAAAAACATACTCTTCTCCAGGACCCAGTGAGGGAGAGGAACTGTGAGAGAGATTTTGTTCCTTACGTTTCATTCTAGTCAGCCAGCCTTAGCTTCGTTTTTTACTCCCTGAAAAAGGTTATCAAATATGCAGCCTTATTCAGCTTTTAATTTTTTGCTGCAGCGTACATTTGAATTCTTCGACAACATTAGTTGCAGTCGGGGAGACGAGCTCCCTTTAGTGGAACGCTTTAATCACAGAGAGGGTGTTCAAAATCAAACAGTACCAAGAGCCTAGGAATAAGATATAAAGCAGGACTGTGTCGCCTGTTATAATGTGTATTAATGCATGTGTGTCTTAGAAGATAATTCTGAGAGCGAGAGATCCGTTTGATGTTCCCTCTGGTAATTGATGAGAGTTCCAGCTCCCTCGAGGGTTTTGTTGCAGCTTCTGTATAGTTGAACTGATCAGGAGAATACAGTGGTGATGTGTGGCAAGGGACTAGATTAGGCGTTATGGCACATGGCTTTTCTGCAGATTTTTTGCCCGTGACACCACAACTGGGGAAAGACGGAGTTTTGGAAAACAAAGGCTACCTCGTCGTTATTATTCCGCACATGTTCCTCTCATCTCCTGATGCTCTCATCTTTCTGTTCCCTGTCTCATTCTCCATTTCCACATATCCCTGTCTGCATCGGTTTCCCCTCATGGCCTGATTTAGTCTGTCTGGGGAGTGGGCGAGAAGAGAGAAATGAAGACGGCAGCCAGGAAGCAGAGAGATAAAGAGGAAGTAAACCATGAAATAAAATGGACAAAAGGGCACAAACAGAAGGAGAGCTTTTTTTCCCCCCCTGCTCGTATTCCAAAGCCATTTCAATCTTTGACCTTTTCTTGTAACGGCAAAATGCTTTTGGTCAGCCTGCCCTGAGAAAATATGGTACAGTCATCTAATTTCCTTCCTTTCATTGTGTTCTCCAAGCACAGACTTCTTCACCTAATCTATTAATCTACAGTATCCTTCTTACCTTTGTGGAGACTTTGGCTCTCATCCGTTTCCATTCTGCCACGCTCCATATTTTGGCTTTTTCGCTTGAGGGATCGGCTTTGTTTGGGAAAATGGGCCATGAGATAGACAGGCATTGTTGGTGCAGGAGTTGGAAGTTCAGACCTGTGGTCAGTCACGGGCTCTGGTCCTATGCTCCATGAGGTGGAGGATACGAACAGCAGGAATTAACTTCCTGTGTAGAGCTGCTAGGCTCAGCCTTTAAGATAAGGTGCCGAACTTGCACATCTGGAGCAAATTGAGAGTGGAGCTGCAACTCCTTTGTTTCGAAAGAGACTACCTGAGGTGGTCCAGGCACGCTTCATTTTGGAAGGTTTTCCAGGCTGGGAAGAGATCTCAGTATAGACCCAGAACTCTATAGGGGCTGTATATCTTATCTGGCCTGCGGACACTGGGGAGAAGGACATTTGGAATACACTTGTTGGCCAGCTGCCAACATGACCCAACCCCAGATGAGTAAGACAAAATGGAATGGAATAGATTTGGTACTTGTGCTCATTTGTACAGCGTTTTGCCAGATTCAGACACCAGCTCGGACTGCTGGAAAGCAAACGTATCGTTTTGGTGGCCCATGTTCACTATGAGAGCTGTACCGACTGAACCCGGTTAATCTATTGTAAAAACATACATAACCAATTAAAATGACAGAAATCTGAGTTTGGACAATCTCCTATGAATCCCAAACATTTGGATTTCCTGATATTAGCTCCCGATTTTTCCGCACAAAATTATGAACTTTCAAAATATAACCGTATAATAGCTACATAAATGTATTGGTCTAAAGAGAAGGAGAAGGACGGACAGATTAGTTGCTTCTGACTCACATGTACAACGTCTATTTCTCCTTCAATCCTTCCTCCATCACCTTCTCATCTCATGCACTCCTACATCCCCCCCCCCCCGCCTTTTCTTGACCTCGGTGACCTTAATTACAAGATGTAAAAACCTTACCTGGATCCAATTTCCAGCCTCGCACCACACAGGCCTAAGATTAATGCCTTACGAGCCAAATCCAATTAAGCTACCTTCTAAACAAGGAATACAAATGTTTAAAAGGAGGAGATAGTATAATAATAGGGTCACACCATTCAGTGTGTGTAGATCCAAAAAACAAACTAACATTGGGGCTAATTTTTCACTTAATGAAAAAAAAAAAGAAAGAAAAAGGTAACAACTGGGAATGACTGAATTTACTCCATTGCACTGATGGTGGGCCCACATGTACCCCGATCACTCAGTACGTCAATAACTGTCAGTATACTTGGTTTCCTTGACTTACAGCTAGTAAGTCAGCTAAGGCTTCAAACGATCTTTATTTTTCTGTAACCCTTTTGTCTTATTCTTCTGAAGGACACATTTAACTGTTTGCCTTCATTCAGCCTTCATTTAAATCAGTGGTTAGATAAAATCTACAAGAGGGTGGCTGCAGCCCACTCGATGCCTCGTCCCCCAATTGGAAAATTAGCAGTCCGATTCTAGCCCCTTACGTAGGTACCCTCGAGCAAGAGTCTGAATTATTCATTATTAAAGATGTATTCCTGCTAATGTACAGGTTCACCAAATGGGTTATGTGAATGCTAATGTTAATATTAACCCCATAAGGTTGTAAAAAATACGTATATTATATAGTATAGTGTGCGGAGAATATGTGTTTCTGCATATTTCGCTTTTGTAATGTCCATTTTCTTTTAATGCATCAAGTAACAATGTTAGTAAAAATGGACCCGTCAGCATCAGATCTGCAACTTGGCCTGATATAGGGAAGAGGCCAGGTGTGTGTGTTGATTACCTGGGGGAGGAAGTTGGGATGGGACAAGCGGATGCCGTGTGATGAGGCAGAAACAGTGTGATGCTTTGGACAATGTTTTGCTGGGAAAATATCTGCAGAACTTAAACCCCGTTGTAGATCAGGTCTCCCCTTTCAGGGAAAGGGTAAACAACTAAAGGCAGCGAGTCCTTTCAGCAGAATGATGCGACTCAGCAAAAAAATGGTTAAGGCATGGTTCGAGGATTGCGACAACCAAATCAAGGTGTTCCCTTTGCCTTTTTCCAGACCTCAATAGAATCAAGCAAGGATCCAAATAGTCCCCACCTCAGAATTTAGAGGATTTGAAGGATCTGCTGCTCTGGTCTTGGTGCCAGATATCATTGCGCCTCTTCAAAGACCTGGTGGAGCCCATGCCCCTTTTTTTTTTTCTCTCTTTAGTTTTAAATTTCCTTTTTTCCTTCTCTATGCAATCATAAAATTATATTTTGTTTAGATTCAGTCCAATATGATTCTTCATAATCAGGTCCTCTTGCTTCAAGATAAGTTTGGCATCTCTTATTGTATTTTGTAATTACTGAGTCATCTAATTGCACGTGTTAATTTATGATTTTATTCAGACAAGTATGTTTAAACGTGACTGAGAGGAAACAACATTTTCCTCGACATGCACAGACACTCAGACCTTCTCCGTCTAGCACGTTTGGTCACATGACCATTCCACATACTGTCTACTATTGCAGCAATCTGTGTTTTCATTACAAATTCAAAGGCACAAAAACCCACACTGTTTACCGTCTGCTTATGAAAGCCGCCCCCAACCAGACGTGCTGGGGTCTGGTTTAGTGATTGGCTGAAAGGAGATTGAGGACGACCGAGAAAGTGCAATTAAAATGGCTATAATTAACTTTCACATCTTTTGCTAGTTGTAAGAAAACATTCAACACTTCCTTTCCTGGACTCTCAAAATTAAAATATATAAAAGGCTTAGTTTTGCAGCGAATTATATAATCATTCTTGAAATAGTAATTGAAATAACTGAAAATATCTTTTAAAGATTATTAAACGCTTAGTTGGTGGGAAGCATTAGACCAACATAGACCAACTTAGTGCCAAGACAAACTGGATTGATGTTGGCAAAGGTCGGTTTTGTATTTCCGACACTAGGGGGAGCATTATCTCCAAAGATTTTGAGACCTTAATTTCTTAACATTTGTTCTGATCCATTATATTTGACTTTAATAGTTCATGTTTTACTCATTAAAGAGAGTTTTTCTGACAAAAAAAAAAATTCACATTTAATTTAAGGATTTAAATTTTTATTAGGAATATAAGGGAGTAATTATATTTTCATATGAGAGTTGCGCAAACCTGTAATAAGACATGAGAACTGTGTTCTTTTGATCAAAAACAAATGTATTTTATATACTATTTCAAACAGGGTTTTGTGACTTGATGTGTATTTGTCCACTCAAAGTAAAAATCCCCCTTTTTTTCTTATCTTTTCAGTTGAAAATGAAATATTGTAAGTAATTATTTTAACTTCAGCAAGTTTTGATTTCACCCGCATTTGTCTGTTTATCCGTATTTCCGTCCGGCTGTGATGAAGATTACTGAAAAACGAATGGACGGATCTTCATCAAGTTCTACCCAGAGGTTGGTTTTGGCATATCCGACAGATGATTACATTTTGCTGATGCTTCCTGTTTTGCAGCATTTGAAAGTAACACAATTTTGATGGGAGGCTGTGAGAGGAACAGGAAATGACATCACATGCATCAAGACTAAAACCTTTGATTCTCTACGGAATGATAGTTTGTTGGAGTTTTCGGTAGAATGGAGGCTGACTGTAACTAACAATGTATGTTTAAGAGAGTAGGTTCAAAGGTAGGTTGCATCCTCCTCTAAGTTGTGTTGCCGTGTTTCCCTGAGCAGACAAGCTGAACACTAGAACTCTTATCTTATTTCAAGTTCATGATGCTCTTAAATCTGGAATGTTTTCATTATAAGATATATGAGAATAAGTTCGATGCACCAGAAACAAAGAAGTTGACAAATATGATATCCAGAAAAACTACTTCTGGGGGATGATAAAACAAAAACGTTTTTAAATGGAGATTTATCAGCTCATTTATAATTTTAGAAAACATATATTTACTTGTTTTATTGGCAGACTTTGTAAATTTAATTAATTTTTTACTCATTACAGCCTGACTAGCCTGGGAAGTACAACGCAGACCCCCTAATAAAAGTCGAAGGGGGGGGGCGGAGATCCTTCTGCAAACACTGTGCCATCCGCTTCACCCAAAGGACCCAGTGAAGGTCACACAGGGCATGTCAATCAATATTAGCAACATGACCGTGGCTGCATTCACCTCATGATTGACCTTTAACATGGATTCTGATGTACAGGTTATTATTTGATGGACAGTGTTAATTACAATGAGTTTTTAAACTCCTTCAACAGCATCTTCAAGTAGCTGAAGATTTCAGGCGACACTGTAGGGTAACGTCCTTAATTAGAATCACTTCCTGAAGCATGACTGTCAGCGTCGTTGCTACAGCTGGAATCTAAATATGATTTTCTGTCAAGCGGTTCAGCTTTGACTATGTCACCTACAACGGACGCTTTGTTTCGTGTAGGAGAAACTGGAAGTCTGATGATAACGGAGGCCCCACAGCCACAGCCACAGATCTCCTCATCCGGCTGTGAGACTGTGTGCGCAGCAGAATCCAGCCGCTGTAGAGCGCCATTCCTTTCAGCCTGCTGCTGCATCAGGGGAAATCGCTGCCTGTGTGAGGACTTCTGTCATTCTGGCCCGACGTCTCTGCAGCAGGCTTGCAGGCTTCATGCCCCGCTGTAAAGTGTCTGATCCAGGATTCGAAAGGTAGCCGGAATATAATGCAATCTTATTGGAGATCAAACTTTTATATATTTTACAGCTTAATCACTGCATTAATTGTGTTCCTGCTTTGCCAATATGTGAAATAACCCGGAGCCTTGGGGACCTCAGGACACATCTACTGGAACCAAGTGCTTGATCCAGATTTGCTTTTATCGTTTTACGTTTATGACCTCAAAGGTAGCACTTCCTGTTCATCTATTACTTTCATGATTTTATCCTTTGATCATTTTATCCTTTCATTGTCACACTGCTTGATCTACACCATATCCTCCTCTTACTCAGATGAAGGCTTAATGGCCAAAATGGTTGCAGAAGTTTGAATAAAGACCTGACACTTTGGCGAAATTGAGATCTTTATACTTGCATGTGTTGCTTTTTGTTAGTGTCACCATGTTCTCTCAAATTCAGTGCTCATACAAATATATCTTTTATATAAATCACATTTTATACTAAAAGTTCACATTTTACTCACTAGGGGGAGCTTTTTTTAATTTATTTATTTATTTTATTTTTTTTACAAAAAACACTTCAGTACTTACCCAAAAAATGTTTAATGGATAATCCTTAAAATTTATACCACCATAGGCTTTGGCGAGTGAGGAAGAGCTGGATTGATTTTGGGACATGTCTTGTATATATTTTTGATATTAGTGTGAGCTTTATTGCCAAACGTTTTTGGGCCATCATTTCTCAACCATTGACCCGCTTTGTCTGAATTTGGTGTGTATACTCAAGGAGATTTAGTTTGTTTGAATCATATTCTATCTACATTTTAAATAAATAGTTCATATTTCACTCAGCATTGGGAGTCGTTTTGATTTGTTGTTTATAAAAATATATATATATGAAAAAAAATAAATACTGTTGAAATCACATTTAATTTAAGGGGATCAATCAGTAGGATTGCTTCTGCAACTAAGGAGATTGGGGACTTTTGGGGGATACATCCTTGCCGTCGGGGATGACAGCGCAGGTTTAGTTTAGCTAGTATCTTAAGACATAAAAGCAGAACATATTATGCTGAATTAATTGTTTCGTTTTTTTATTCTGAGCCGGCTCTTTACCGCATCTTTAAATAAGTCAGAACAAATGCAGTGATACCTGGACTCCATAGGTTGCCCTCAGTCGCTCCAGAAAGAGATTGTTATCTGGACCTGGAGCTAGTCTATTACATTCGAGGTTAGATACAGATCAGGCTGGATTTCCCTTCATTTTCCCTCGTTTATCTCTCAAGGAGATCTACATTAGACCTGCTGAGAGACCGGCTCCCAGGGCCTGGTTAATTGGAGTCCCGGTATGCATCGTGCTGGGCTCTCCAAAAGAGGAGATGGTGGCGGCAGGGGACTGCTTTCAAATAGAAACCAAATGGCCCTTGGGCAATTGTATCTACGTTGCCAAAGTCAAAGGGCTGGAAATGTTGGTGAGCCGTTTACTCAGTATACTTTTTCTGTCTTTTACAGGAAAACGCTGATTCATTTATTTAAAGTCATCTTAACTTGTTATAGCAGGCTGAATGCCTTAAAGGCAGTTTTTTTTCCAGATGCATTCCGGTAGCTTAGCGATTGGCATAATAATTAAAGTTGAGACTACTACTATAGGAGGTGAGAAAGGAGAGGATTGAACTCCATCAGTCCGGGGAGGCTCAGAAAGCTATTTCCACAGATCCACAGTGAGACACGTTATCTACCAACGGATAGGACTTGAATCAATTGTGAACCTTCCTAGAAGTGTGTGACCTCTAAATTTCCTCAAAGAGCACGGAGTAGGTTCATTTCAGAAGTCATAAACGATCCATTGAAATGACCCATGGAATTGGAGGTTCCTCTCACCTCAGTAAAGGTCCGGTTCATGGCTGTGCTGTTTGAAAGACACTAGGCAGAAATAGCATTGTGGGAGAGTGGTGAACAGAAATCCACTGCTTACCCAGGACATTTAGACCAATCAGAATTTATCCACAACACACCTTGATGTGTTTTTGGACTGATCTGAGTGGAAGGCTGAACTGTTTGAAGAACCGGGTCGCGAGACATCTGGTGTAAACCAGACACAGCATTCCACTAGAAGAACATTGCACCTATGCTCAAGCGTAAAATGTCCAAGAATCTCCTGGAGATGGAGGATTTGCCCCTTCTGGGTCAGAATAAATTCTTCTATATACCAGGAAAGTCTGAGGGTCGTCAGTTTGTGAGTTGAAACCTGAACAGAACTTGGTCATGCAGCGAGACAAGGGGGTGTCCAATAATTTGTATTATTCATATCACATATTATTGTTAATTTATATCACTGTGACTTATATTATAGTTATCTATAAGTTATATTGACCGTCTCAGTTATTCTCCAAGGACGAGTGGAAGGAAAAAGTCTCAAGATGAGATTCACTCCCATCCTGCTGCCGCATACAGATTTTTGTTCATTCTAAAAACTAAACGTGTCGGACCGTACGCATGAACCCACAGCAGTGAAAGTATGTTGGTACTTTATCTCAATGTCATTTTTCTACAACTGACCTTTTTCTTCAATAACACTTACACCTCTAAAAGCAATTATCCAATATAATAGATTTAATTGCCATTGAAACTTTCAGAAAAGTACTATGTAATTTTGGAAATTGATAAAAATTGCTTTTCCCACCCATATTTTTGCATGAGAATTGGTCTCATGCTCTTTTGAAATTATAGCTGACAGGAATCTGACGAACAAGGACGTATGTTTGGTATCCCTGAGTAGTTATGAGTAAAATGGAGCCCATTTGAATTATTTTGGTTGATAATCTTTGTTCAGAAAGTCCATGTCTGTTGAGACTCTTCAGATAAATCACTGTTTTGTTTTTAAATTCAGTCTGGTGCTCTATGAACATGGGGTTGGATGTGAGGCTTTGGCAGCAGTCTCACAGAGAGCCAGATAGAGATCAGCAGAAACTGAACCCTGGGGTTTGTCCTTCCTGTGATCGTGAAGGACAGCCTTGGGTTTAACAGGAAACAGACACGGATTTTTCTCGGCCTAGTTTTGTGAAGGGAAAGTTCTCCACATCTGACTGTTAAGAATTGAAATCATTTATTGCTTGGGAAGCAAAAATTTGCCCTCAAAAAATTATACTAGTTTGAGAACATGTCTTTATTACTGCATTTGCATATAGTCTGATTATTTTTTCTTCTTTTAAACCGTTTTTGTCTTTTCTGTTGTGAACAAACACTTAATTCTGGGCTAAATTACATTACTGTGAAAAATTATTTGCCCCCCTTCAGAGACTTTTTTTCCAAAAAGCTATTAAACTTGCCTCAATGACTGATTGTAGCTGGATTTGACGAATCAAGACCTGATTACTAACTGTTTGATAGATCCTCATTTTAATGTAATTTTTTCAGTAGCACAAAGAGGTTTGGGGTACATAATGCAAAAAGCTAAAGCTGAGGAAGTAGGTGATTCAAATCCCCTGGTCTGCGAAGGCTTCCATCGGTGTCTCAAAGGATCTTTAACTCCACAGATCCACATGAGACACATTATCTACAAATGGAAAAGTCTTGGTGACTGACCTTCCAATTTCCCCCCCAAGATCGTGGCGAAGGCTCATTCAGGAAGGCAATAAGATCCAGAGAAAACACCTCACATAAAGGTCAGAGATCATGGCTCCACTATTCGAAAGATAATAGGCATAAATGGCATCATGGGAAAGTGGCGAGGCAGCTTCTTACCCAGAGGAATCTCGCAGCATCACACGTTGATGACACTTAGATTTGGGATTTGGCTGAATATTTTATGGGCTGATTGAGGAGTCTTATTACATTTGGTTTAAGCCAGGCAATGTATTCATATTTGAAGGGAAACATAAATTCTGCTCGGTACCAGAATGCTCTGAAGAACAGCATCAGATGAGGGGGTGTGTTCAAACTGAAGCGCAGTTAGACCATTCAACAGGACAATGAGCCCAAGCAGAAGAGTAATTCCATGTCTGAAGGGCTCAAAAGGAAGGGGCTTGAAAGCGTTAGGGTCAAAGTCTGGACCAGATCTCCATCTCGGTGCTGAGCCATGACCTGAGAAGAGCAACTCACCTGATGTTGAATTCAGGGGGTGCATCAGGGGAGATGATGGCCGAGATTTTACATCCTTCAGGTATTTTCTCTTAATCTTGGTGTGGGCTCATCATGTGGTGAAGGGCGAGCCGGAGTAAATAGTGGGCTCAGTTTGAAATGGACCAGAAGAAGGGTGAAGATTTCATTGGCAGCAGGTTGTGGGATAAGATGACAGAGAAGACACTGCATAGATATGAAGGGATTATAGCTCCAAGTCATCTGCTGGTGGCAGTGAAAGCTGCTGGGGATAGAAAATCATATTCCACCCATGTCTTGAGCGGTGTTAGAGCGATGGACTGGTAAACATCAGCTCCATGATAGTTGAAGGAGGGGTCGTGGTCCGTTCCAGATAAGGCCTTTCACTTCTCTCCAATAACCGGCAGCTATTTTAAATAGATGAAGATCATTGTAAAAAGGCAAATATGAACCTCAATTTAAACTCAAATTCGGAATTTAGCTTCCCCAATATTTCCACATAAATGAATGATCTAACACCAGATGTTGGTTTGGTAAAAACGTAAATCCAAGTACAAAGATACTCATTTTAGAAATACGGAGAAACAACACTATTAATTGCAGTAGCGACCCCCTTTAGATGTGTATGTGTGTATGAGTGTGTGTATATGTAAACACGTATATGTGTGGGTATGTATATAATAATAATAATAATAATACATTTAATTTATAATGCACTTTACATTTGGATCAAACTCAAAGTGCTACACGGTAAAAGCAGATAAAAGCATCAATAAAATATAAAATAATAACTATATAAAAACCTTACAACAAAGCATAAATGTTAATTAAAGTTATAAGTTCTGCTAAAAAGGAAAGTTTTAAGTCCTTTCTTAAATGTGTCAGTCGTCTGTGGAGCCCTCAGATGGTCAGGGAGGGCATTCCATAGATGAGGGGCAGCAGAACAGAAGGCCCGATCACCCATGGTGCTGAGCTCAGTCCGGGGAAAGAGGAGGCGGTATGAGTGGGTAGAACGGAGTGTATATGTATATGTTTATATATCTACACAGACACACGTATAGGTCTATGTGTATATATGTAATGTATTGAAGTGTTGATATCAAGTTCCATCATGATACGATATTACATCGATTCTTTGAACAACGATACGATATATGCCGATATCACAAAGTCTGCGGCGATACGATTATGACGATTGCAAACGATATCATGTACCTGTTTAACAAAACTGGTTGCATTTCACCAGGTTGCATTTTTCAGAAAGAAAAATTATAAAGCAAATTTGACATGTTTGGACAATTTTATCCTGAAATGTTATAATAACGAATAGAACAAAGACGCGATAAAGTGACACATTTTTCATGTTTGGATACAGATGTTTTTTGTTCTTATCAGTTAACATTAAGGTGCTCTGATTACCTTTAAATTATGAACATAACTGTCAACATGCACGTTTCATGGGATTGTATTTAGAAGGTTCTGATCGGTACTGGGCTCAGTGGTTTGGATGTATTAAACACTGAGTGTTTTACATCCTAGAGAACCAAGAATAAATTAAAAGCTGGTTTTCTGTAAGTACCACTCATGATAAATGTCTTCCGAAGAATAAATTTCAATTTGAATTGACTAATATATGTTATTTTAACACTCAGCGTATAATTCACAAACCCTGTTTTTTCAAAATTATCTGACAAATACAGTATATGTTTAGTGAAGTTGAAGTATTTGATTATGGTTGCGTCGTAAATGATAACTACGTTAGCATGTATATGGCAATTTCCACTATATGTCAGCATTAAGCTAACGGACCAAGCGCCAATAAATTTCCATTTGTTGTGAGACCATAAACCTTCATAATGAACCTGGAAGCCTTTATCTCTCATTGGAAGAATAGGTTTTCTGCCAAAGTGAAGAAGAATTGGAATGCCTATTGCACAGGTTGATTGTATATTTCCAACACAAGGGGAGCTTTATCTCCAAAATTGTTAAGTCACCATTTTTCAACCCTTGGTACGATTAAGTCCAAATTTGGTGTATATGAATCAAATAGAAGAGATATACTTTATTTATATCACATTTCACTCTAATAATTCATATTTTAGTGTCTAGTAGGAGCTTCTTTTTTTTTTACAAGAAACTGTGTTTTATAATCATCACTTCCTAACCGCTGGTTCGAGACTAAATTTGGTGAATATGTATTGACTCAAGGAGATCTACCGTGTTAAGGTCACTCACTAGGGGGAGCTTTTTCTTATGAAAAACACAATGCAGGGGATTTGGGACTTTTCGGGGATATACCTTTGCTGTCAGGAAAGATATCATAGGTCGAGTTTGTATCTGATTTTGGATTGTGGATTTGAACTTTTGCCCTGGGTACTTATTTAAGTAGACTTTCTTAATTTTACACATTGCCTCATTCTTGGATGGTGCATTTGGGTCCAAGTTTTAGTGCGCACAGTTGAACCAGTGCGAAGTCGCTAACAATGGAACCAAACCGACGCCGGCTCAGTTGATGCCACCTTCCGGGCTCAAGACCAGCGACATATCCAGCATGAGGAGCAGCTCTCCACAGTCTGCAGAAGCATGAGGGCCTTCCCGATGAACGAGGACTTCCAGTCAAACATCAGCAATCAAGTGAGCCACCTCTACCCACAGGTCCAGCATTTGTCGAGTTGCCCGGAGTCACTCCTCCCTATCCTGCCTTGCCTGTTCTTACTCCATTCACGGCTCCAACATCTCCTCCAATTCAGGGTCCCTGTGTTTTGTCCTCACCTAGCTAAACCCAAACGTTTCTTTGGAGACTCCGATAAGTGTAGAGCCTTTCTCGCTCGGTGCAGATTATACTTTGAACTACAGGCTCAATTATTCCCCACAGAAAGCTCAGGAGTCACATTAATGACTTATCATCTCTGCGGGCGGGAAGATCCAAGTGCTACTGCTGAATGGGCCCATGATTCACCTCTATGTCACTCCTTAGGAAAAGTAAGACTCTTCGAAAAAGCATTTGACCATTCAGCTCCAGATGGAGAGGCAGTGAGTGACTCAGCCAGCATTAAGGAAGTGAAGCGCAGAGCTAGTGATAACGCCATTGAGTTCCGAATGCTGGCAGACGACAGCGGTTGGTACAATCTGCCACTCTGCTTGACCCCTTTCCTACACTCCTAGAGGGCAGCAGAGTTCCTACTCTTCTTCTTTGCTTGCGTCATCTAGAGCCTCCTACTAACCTCTCTGTTGAGGAGGAGCCCATGCAAGTCGCCAAAGCTAAAATCTTCCCTGAGGAGAGACAGAGACGTCTGTAGTGGGCCTCTGTAGAATATCTACTGTGGCCAAATGAGTGTTTTCCACTGCAAGTGAACGTTAAAAGACAATGCTCGCCACTGAACAGGAAGGCGCTGGTGGGTCAAACCTTTTCCTCCTTACACTAACGCATGTGAAAATGTCCACTCCCTCATAGAATATGTCATTACCGGCCGTGGAGGACTCTGGGAATTAGCTTGAGAGACTTGGTTCGGAGACTCTTATTCTTCTGAAGCCCCTGGAAGCCATTGCTTTGGACGGTCGTCAGCTGTGTAGAGTTCCCATCGTACGCAGTCTGTTAAACTCAAGTGACTGGAGTGAATAACTCAGATTCAGCCTATTTAAAGTCTCCATGCATCCACTCGTTCTGGGCACAATGGTTCATTCAACACAACCCACACATTGATTGGACCACTGGAGAAATAAGTGCTTCGTGGAAGAACTGTTAAATAACCTTTTGTTATTCTTCCATTTGTGAGTCCTCTCAGACATTATCCAAGACCTTAGGAGGTGTTGTGGTCACTCCCCCGGCTGACCTCCCCCGTAGGATCTGGAAAATATTCCCTTGTGCTACTGGGACCTTAACGAGGTCTTCAACAAGGCCCGATCCTCTTCCTTACCGCCTTATAGACTTTGGAATCGATGTGCCCCCCATGGGCCGCCTCTATTCTTTCTTACCACCGGAAAGAAAGACCATAGAAATCTACATCAATGACATAATCGCTGCTGGCTTAATTCGACCGTCGTGCTCGTCAGCAGCTGCAGGTTTCTTCTTTGTGGACGTGTGAAGGATGGAATGCTGCGCCCCTACATCAAGTTCAGAGGATTTAATGACATAACCATCGAAAAAAGGGACCCGTTCCGACTCAAATCTTCAGCATTTGAACTCCTCAAAGATTCTAAAATCTTTACTAGACTCGATCTCCATAATGCCTACCATCTAGTCAGAATCAGCGAGGGGGATGAATGAAAAACAGCTTTTAACACCCCAAGGGGACATTTGGACTCACTAATGCTCCAGCTGTATACCAGGCTTTGGTGAACAACCTCTTTCGTGACATGCTGAGTGTGTATGTCTTTGTGTATCTGGATGATAAACACCGGATTTTCACCGGATGAGGAGACTCCCATTCAGCATGTCCATGGGGTGTTAAAGCACCTGCTGGAGCACAAACTGTATGTTAAGGCAGCGAAATGTGAGTTTCACTCCTATATAGTCTCCTTCTTGTGATCTAAATGGACAGAGTAGCTAAGGTCAGAGTAGGTGTGGATTGGCCCGCAACAAACAGCCATAAATTAGTACAACATTTTCAGTACGGTTGCCTTTACATGCTTTAACCTCTAACCATGTTAAGTTTGTATGGGATGGGGAACAGGTATTTCAGAGTCTCATACAGAGCTTCATATCTACCCCAATTCTCACTCTTCCTGATCCTCGCAGGCAATGTGGAGGTAGACGCATCTGAACTGGTCATTGGGGCAATCCTCTCCCAGCAATCCCCTGAAAACCACAAACATCACTGTTGTGCCTATCTGTGGCTGAGAGGAACTACTATGTGGGGAACAGAGAATATCACTCCAGGGAACGGAAGAGCAACCGTTCCTGGTATGGACGGATCTCCGGTTCCTGGAGTATAGCCATGTGAGCCAAGTGTCTCAATGCCAGGCAAGCCAGGACGGCCCGCTCCTTTAATAGGCATTCTGCTCTCTGAATGGAGCAACAATCAGTGTTTCATCTGGATAGCCCCCTCAGTCGAATGGACCAAACGAGAGTTTGAATCAGGGACTGGAGACTGAGTCGGAAGGGGAGATGGACAGATAATGTTGAGCAGCTCTACACGCTGTAAGGCGGCTGCAGATCAACACAGAACTCCAGCTCCAGTTAACCACATTGAACAGAAGGTTTGGGTATCCACTAGTGATCTCCTTTTAATATAGAATCACGTAAGCAGGCCCCTTGCTTTGTGGGCCCCGTCTCTGTATCAAAGGTCATTTATCCAGTTGCAATGTGCCTTCAGTTCCCCAGGTAAATGAGGATCAGCATTACCTTCCATGTTACAAGCCTTAAACAAGTCAAAAAGATTACTCTGGTCCCTGCTTCAAAAGCCCCCTCAACTCCCCCGCTCATCCAACCCGGATTATACTGTCAAACGTCTGCTTGGAGGCAGTTGTCTGGGACGTGGCCGGCAATATCTGGCGGACTGGGAATGAAATGGACCGGAGGAGAGATCCTGTGTATCTGCTATCAAAATAATTGACCCAGACCTCATTAGAGCCTGTCAGACCTGTCAGTTATGTGTTTTATTTTTATTATTTGCATATTTATTGATTTCCTGATCGTTGTCTCGCTAGGAATCCCTCCCCTAGTTTCAGAGTCCCCGCTCCTCCTGCGTGATTGTCCTCGTTGTCACCAGCTGTTTCCTGGTCACCCTCGCCACCTCATGTCTTCAAGCCTCCCTCACCTTCCCTCTTGTGCCAGTTTGTGATGTTTCATCGTCCTAACCCGAAATTCCCTATGTTAACTGTTAATCTGCCAGTGTATGTATTCTGGTTTAGACTTAACCTGTTATTCGTGTCTGATTTTGGATTGTGGATTTGTACTTGTACTGCTCAATAAAGACTTCCTTAATTTTACACACTACCAGATTTTCCTGCTGAGCACAGCTGTAACTTGTTCATTTTTTATTTTATTTCAGTTTCATTTAGATTTTTAGTTAGTTAAGTATTAGTTATATATTTTATTTATTCTCTTTTTATTCTCTTTGTTTAATCTTTAATTCTTTTGATGAAATCGTTTTATACATCCATTTAATTCCAAATAAATTCCTGTATTTAATACCCAGCATACATTTTGGAATGTGTGAGTGCAACGTTACCTGGTTCTGCATCCATACTGTCATAGGTGGACTTAAAATGCAAATGGGACAGCTAACTTTTAACGCAAAATCAAATTAATATTTCTAATATGATATGAGTTTCAGATCCAAGTTTTTGGATCTGAGAGGACTGTATTGGGATTGGGATCCTGCAAGGACTGAGAGGACTGTATTGGGATTGGGATCCTGCAAGTTCCTGTGGGCCCCAATGGAGACTGACGGGCAGCACCCAGGGCATCATGGTCGAGGGGGGCATCATGCCCGCGGGAAATTTGTAGTATCAATAAAATTTGAACAGCGGACCCGTTTGGTTGATAATGATGATTATATATTAAATGGGGGGGATGCCCAAGGCCCTAATTTGGCTATGAGCGGCCCTGCTCATGGGAATGGCAGGTTTTAACTTGGCAGTGGCGAAAAGTGGGTAAATAAAAACCCATTAAAGGTTCTTATCTGGAATGGATTTTGCTGATGCTGATGAAGATAAAAAACTCTCCTATCAGGTATTATCTTAAAAAGTCTCAGTTTCTTACCTAAATATATGAGTTTACACCAGATTATATGCTCACAATATTGAGACATTGTAAATTGTAAATATTGAGACATTGTTACAATTCATAACAGAAGAGAGACCAGAAGGACGTGGGCAAAGGTAATGTTTTCATTTCCTAATCCAACGCTAACCAAACGCATCGTTTCAATAAATAAAATATGAAGGAACATTTAATTTGTTCATGTTTGAGGTTCGGACACATTTCTCTGTTGTTACTGACTGAGGTGAAAAAGAACTTGGCTGTCTGTTGCAAGACATGCAGAAAAGCACTGGTGAAGAGTGAGCGCCACAGCTGGAACTTCTGCTTTTAGGTCAAATATCTGCTCCATACTCAGTGGTAGAATTACGCTCTCGATCAGACTAAAGAATTCCTCATTAAATATGAGAAAACAGGGGTTTTTCCTTTGTTTTAATAAATTAACAAAATCCTGCGTAGGATCCTTCATTCATCTGGAATGAATGATCTGCCCCCGTACGTTAGTGCGGCTAATGTAGGGCTGCTTTTTTCAAATGGGGGTACGTACATACATACCCCTTGGGACATGTACCCCTAGGGGTCCTGCAGGGGACACATGAGTTCCAATTAATTTTTTCCCTTTTTGCTTTTTTAACATTAGTAAATATAACTAATAGGTTAATATGAGTACAAATATCAGTAAAGGATCATTTTTAAATTAATTAAGTCAAATAAAATATGTATTTTTTTTTATTTGGCATACCCACTGCAGCAAGTTCTACATTATGACGGATGGAAATCAACAGATATTCCAAGCTGAAATGTAGCAGCGATACAGTTGAAATAAAGTTAAAAATATTATAAACGCTGCTGATTGTAGCTTATTATGCTAAAAGGACAATAAAAAACTGGCTTGTCATGGGTTTGTTGTTAGTAACAAGTTTGTTGTTAGCTTATTATTTTGTGTGAAATATGATTTCTTTTCTCCAGGGCACTTGTCTGGAAAAGAAATTCAAAATGGGTACCTTATTGAAAAAAGCCTGAAAAGCAGCGGCCTGAGTGATACCCACAGGGAAGGAGATTGTTGCTAGTTAGAATAAATCAATGATGACAGAGGAGGTTGGTGTTCTCTCCAAATCTATAAAAGTCTGTACATTTACTGACTGCTGCACTTATTCACCCTCGCTCGGCTGTGCGTTTTTGCTTTAACACTTTTTACTGGGAGGCGAGGAGTCAGGGAAAGGTCAGAGAACGAGGAGATCGAGTCCGAGGAGGATAGACGGGATGGAACACGATGTGTTTTGACTGGAAGATTATGTCCTATGAATATTTGGTCGAAAATCTTGTGGCTCAGGTTTTAAAACACTTTGACGGAATATGTCAAATGTTCAAAAGATCAAAAGATGATGTCACGGCAAATCCCCCCCCCCCCCCTCCATCCCCGTACCCATCCCTCTGGTGTTTTCCAACAATTAGTTACATTTTGCAGAACATTTGGACTTTGCAGTCTCTTCCGTGGGACTGGCTGGCTCCACTGCTGAAGGCGTTGCTGTGTCCTGGTTCAACACAGCTGAAACCCGGTTCATGTGGGAGCCAGTCGGACTAATGAATCCGGTTGAAGCAGCACCAGGGGGTGAAGACCAGATAGCAGCAGGTCCGATGTTCACTGCGGCTGGTATCGGTGTACATCTTGCCTCATAATTCTACGGGTCTCGGGTGTAAGTGTGCTCTAACACCTGGGGACTGGGCCCGGGCTTAGTTTTTGTTCAAATACATTGGCACACACTTAGAATTTGAATTTGTTTGGATCACAGGGGTGTTGTTTTATGTACTGTTTGAATCACGGATCACAGTTTAGATGGCGAGAATTTGATTTCAGAATTCTTTCGTTCTCCAGTCAGCTTTAGGATTATGAGATTCCTCTCTTCTGGTTGTTATGTTCTTCAAATGTTCACCACATTTGTTACTCCGCCTCATCATATCTTTAATTCATTTGTGTCTCTGACAGAGTATTGAACTACTTTGATTTCAACTGATTTCATGTTGCTTCTCTTTCCGCTTCATGAGCTGGTTCGTAACAGAGAAGGACAGAAATCGAAGGAGGGACCTTGCAGACATTGTGTTTCCCACGTCAAATAGTCGTGGCTTCACATGTAATTGTGCAGATACTGTAGACAAAATAGCATCAAACATCAAACATTATATTCATTGCAACATCCAAACAATTGAAGAGACATTTTTAAAATCAAGCTCAAATCAAACCCTTTAAAAAATCTGAATGCCAAACAATGGGAATGTGAGCAGAGTGGTGATGAGAAACTCTGCACATTCAACAACATTTTCCCCATGAGCTGTTAGTGAATGGAAGTCTGGACACATTGTTGGTTCCGTAGCTTTGACCAACAAACACCTTTCCAGTAAAATCAGCAGTTTTTAAAACCTCTTTTCATCGTTTCATTTTCGACTAAACCCAAGCAGAAGGGATAGCAGAAAAGTGTTACCTTCAGCCCCTTGGTCAGGTCGTCGGGGTCAAAGGTGGTCAGAGGTGAAGGTCCGGGACGTGAGCCATAGGACGGGACAAGGGGTGGAACACATATTCGTGGAGAACACAGAAAAGCACAAAGACATGGTGGCAGGGAGGACGAAGGGAAAGCAAGAGTCACAACACAAAAAAAATGAGATAGGTAGGAAGAGGGGGAGGAGCAAGAGCGGAGGGTGAGTTTTAAAGACGTGGATTCTTTTCAAGAAATGGAGGAACATGGCACCAATAGAAAGCAAAAAGCAGAGGGGGAAATTGTGAGGAAAAGCAGCAGATCCAAGGAGATTGGGAGGCCAAGAGGTTTAGTGAAATCCCCTTTAAAAAAAAACAAAAAGCGAAAAAACCCAGAACCAAAATACAGAGGAGAGAACCCATACCTTGGTCGTTTAACGTCAGGTGCGCCAGACCTTGAAAGGGAAAAACAGAAAAAAAGAACAGAAAGAGGAAGAAAAGAAGGTCATAAAAGGCACGGGAAGAAAAAAAGCATTGTCACAACGTTGGACTGCAGTTTGTGACAGACATCCTGGGGCAGACGAGGATGTCAGAGTTCAAATCAAAGGTAAAAAAAACAAGAAAGAGAGATAGAGAGCGAGAGAGAGACAGAATTGAAAAAGAGAAACACTTCTTTGAGTGAGTTGTGGGGGTGTTTAAAAAAAAAAAGAAGCATTTTCATTTAGTGCAACCCCCGAAGGCTATTGCTCTCTCAAATGCTTTTTTTTTTTTCCTTTGGAGTATTTATGGAACACACAGAGAACTGTTTGGCAAAAAAAAACAAAATAAAAACCTTCAACTGGAGTCTACTGTACTCATAAAGCATCTAGACTGACACCCACAGAGGGTCAGAGAGAAACCTGGAAACACACTACAGGATAAAGACAACTCAAGCCGAAGATTATTCCAACACAGGTGTGAGAGTATGCAACCAGAACGCCGCGGGTCATGGGGGACAAATCTTGCAAAATTGCAGATTTTTCAAGGAATAAGTCCTCCATGAGCTCCTGCTGCCGTCTGCACACAACAACAGCATGATAACAACTTCAGAATCAGCCATGAGAATTCTTCCAGATACTGTGACACGCAAAAAATATCACAATATTACAGTTTTTCATCATGCATTCTTTTAAATGTATATTTTTTGCTTCAACCCATAAGAACCCATGGGAACCCATAAGAACCCATGGGAACCCATGGGAACCCATGGTGACCCTTGAATATCATGAATGTGCCCCGTGAAACTTTATTCTTGATTAGAATAAATTAAGCGCGTCATAGCACCTGAATGTTCAAATCTCAACCACCAGTCCAAAACCAGTTGGCCGTCCAAAATAGTTTTGCACTGACCCGGTTGAACGCTGGCCTGTCACTTGACAAACATGACCGGGGTAGATTCTGACCTCTCAGTTCAACCGACCCTCTGTGACAAATGTGATGTGCTCCTGGATTCTTTAAAGAAAGATTTTAGAAAAAAAAAATTTCTTATCAAATGTTACAATTAAGTCGAGACTAAAAGGAAAAAAAACAAAACAGAAAGATCGTGTAAAAAGTGTGATTGTTTTATCCGGGATGGTCTCGAGTGAACCGCGAAGGTCTGTGGCTCAGTATTCTAGTTTTCATATGTTGTGCGAGACGCTCTAATACGAGTCAAAATCCTTTCAGTTTTGAATTTTATTCTTCTCTGAAATCTACGCAGAGTACGAGTAAGTTTTATTTCTGAATAAAAATGTTTGAGTAAATCTTTTCGATTCAATGGACCCTATGTTCCATAGGGTCCATTGAATCGTCACTAGAAACGGGTCTGGGTTCTTATGGGTTACATTCCTCACACAAACCAGATGACTATTCACAGTCATCAGCAAAATACCTCTCCAAAAAAAGCACTATTTCTATTTCACTATGAATGTAGTCCTTTCAGTCTCAACAACCACAAAGAACCAGAATTACATAGAACCACAGACAGACAGTTTCCACATGCAGCGCTGCCATATTTATTCTGTAGCTTGATCAGACAAACCAATCACTGGACTTTTTTACGTTTTTAGGTTTAAGTGTGAGAAAAAAGGGAAGGACTATTTTTCTAATCCTAAAAACCATCGAAGAAGAAAGGATAATGAAAAGTTTTCATATTTTCCTCACAGAAGACGAGGGAACTAGGCAGGAGGATCCTGCTATGGGATAATCCTGCTGCAGGAAAATTCTATCGCATCATAGGGATGGATGGGGACGGGTTACCTGATATATGTTGCATTCAGGACCTTCTCCAGTAGAAGTCAATCCATTCCAAACACTACACCTTTGAACTCCACCGAAACACAATCGAAGAGTTTCACTTTTCTGAGAAACCACTAAATTTACTTTTCTACTGACTATGAAAATATGAAAATAGGTCTTCTTTTAATTATAAGTCTTAACACATTCTTAATAAGACCGATAAGCAATAACTACTGCTGTTCAAAAATGTATATGAGAAGGACTGCTGGACAGGAATCCTCAATCGTTTGTGAGGGTGCACACACACACACACACACACACACAAACACTGGAAGCAAACCTCAAAACAAAGAAACCTCAAATCTAAGAAATAGCAAACACAGTCTTAGCAACCATCTTTGAGCTTTATTCCCAAATAGCCCGATTGCATAAAGCAAACAGGAGCAGTACCAGGTACCAATGAGATTATAGCTGTTTGGTCATTAGCTCTGAGAAGTTAAATCTTTACACAAAACAACCTCACTTGCCTTGTCTTGATGGATACCGTTTCAAACAAAGCATGGTTGGTACTGCCAGAACAATCTAACCCCTCCAAGTCACATTGTTGAGCATTAACCAGCCTGCAACCAAGTCGCATGCAAAAAACAAGAAAACAGTAGACACAACGTATTCACACCTTTTACGTCCTCAAACATCTGAGCATTGAGATGAGAAGGTTTGCAGAAAATACACAAAGTCTTTTTCCTCTTCCTTTTCCTTAATGATCGTCAGTCGCTGCTCCTAACAGTTACTTATAGAAGTTTACAGTTGTTTTGTCTATTTATGGTCTATTGGTGTACGTGCTTTTCAATCAAGACGTCATTTTGTGCAGGATTGTGTTTCATTATAGGTTTTACAGTCTTTTGTTGTGTGTTAAACGCTAAAAGTGTGTCAGTTTTATTCAGCAAAAGCCAAACCTGCAGGGATAAGGATGCATCCGTATCATTTTATTCTAATGTGACAAAGCCTCCATGTATCTTTCTACAATGCAAATAAAATCAATGATGAATAAAAACCTCCTGTATTCTGCAGAGCTGATGCAAAACGGATCAGCTAATACGCAGCTTATACAACATTCTTTAAATGTCAATCCTTCCGAAGAGTGAATGCAGACGTCCACTGGAATCAAGCATATGATCAAATAATGACCTCAGAAATCTAGAAACAAACGTTCCGGGGCTTTGCTGTCTGCAGGTGCGTCTGTATTGACGTTAACAATATCAATCAATTTGGGGTTTAAATCTGAACCACGCCGCTGAGTTGATTCTAATATTCAGCTGCTGGCTGATTTTCCTGCGGACAACATGAAAAACAAAAGAAGTCTCGGAAATCAAATTATCACACATCCTCGGCCCGATAGATTAGCTGAGGCGTCTACATCGGCGCCAGCAAGCGAGCAAATCAGAGTGCCTGCACTGGAGAAACTCAAATGACTCTTGACTACATGCTGTTCTATTGTGCTCTTTCTTAACAACATCTGTGATTCAGAGGCGGCGGGCAGAGTGTTTTATTTATCTGGCAAGCAGTCCGTTTCCTGCCGACCCTTCGCAGGGAGTCAAATTATTCTCACTCTGCCTCCCTCTGTTTTTCTTCCCTTGCTCATAATCCATTAAGGAGATAAGGCCGAGCGTCCTGTAATGAAAGAGAACGCCGCTATCGCCGCATACTAAATCATTCAAGTACGACAGAACCTGGCCTCCTCGGGCCGGCAGAAGGCGGCGGCACCGTTTTTATGACGGAGGGAAGACGTATAGGAGAGAATGCAAAGCTGGTATCTTCACAGATGACGTTAATCGATTTGCAGGCGTGTCTGCGGCACGCGGCAGACAAGAGTCAAAAATAAATCAAAAGGAGAAATTCAATCCAAGGAATCAGGAAAATAGAAAAAAAAAAAGAACCAGACAGATATGTGTCATAATCATATGAAATGTTTTACATGGGCAGAATCACCAATATTCAGATTCCTATTAGAACGGTAGGCTAATAAGAATTACTAACTAAACACAGATGTGTAGTTACTGTTCTTACGTATAGATATTTAAGCACTCTGTCTTTTACTTAAGTAGTACATTTTCTGTCATTTAATTGAACTCCTCCCTTCAATTTACTACAAATATCTGTGGTTCCATGGTCTCTGCATTCTAGCGAGACTTGAGACTACGCTTTATATTCTTTTGATTTGGCATGTTTACATGCTTTCCGACAGGAAGATAGACTGAAACCACCGACGGCAGGACAAAAATACAAAGAATACAAGTTGTAGGCGGCGTTGATCGCACTCCCTCAAAAAAAAACACAACAACTAAGAGTTTCAAGGAAACAGGCTGCATAACATATTTCAGTTTTGAGGTCCACTCAAAGTTCTACGTTTGAATAGACTGGTTATATTTTGTGAAGGTAATTTTCCATTCCTGTTCCAAAAACTACAAATGTTTGAGCACTGAGTATTCCGAGCAATGAAATTCATCGATCAGATAATTAATCTTATCTTCATTTTTGAGTTGAATGAACTGTTATAGCGTCCCGCTCAACCAGACGAAGAACGGTACCACTCCAGCCAGCGTTCAGTCCAGACTTGTACAGCCGTGTCCCGCCAGTGGAGCTAAACTGGGGTTCAGTATCAGTCTCAAGGAGACTGCAGGGGTAGGGGATCGGACCCCTGAGGTTCTGATAAGTGCTCAACCTCCCCGCCGACAAGATGGCAGCTCATCACCTTTGGTCAAAATGACAAAAAAACTGTTCTGCTCACAAGTTCACTTTAAACATGAGGAAATCAACTGAACAGAAAACGCAGATTTCCATTTAACAAGACTTTCATACTTCTACAATTCTGAACCGGCCATCTGTCAGAACGGCAGCAGATGGTTTCCCTTCTGACACTTAATCATTAGGTTCTGCTCTGGATTAGGCCGGTCCAAAACATGAAGACCTGTGCTAACACTCGCTGGAATAACAACTTGTCTGTTAGTTTTGGACGTCTGGACTTACTTGAAGGAGAACCGAGGAGACGGATCACTAGAGGATCTGGTTGATGATAGTCCCTGCAGAAATGCTCCGTCGACCTGGTTCTTTGTGCAAAGCCTGAACTCATCAAGGGTCCAGTCAGGTCCAACTAAAATTATTCTGTTTTTCCAATGTAAATAATCTATTGAGGCCTACTTTACACAAGAAACTCAAAGAATATAGTTAGAACAACTCATTTGATATCATTTTTATCCAACTTCCTTTTTTGTGTTTTAGTGTATTCCCAAATCATCTTTTGGCAAATTATTTCAAGTTTCCCTCGCTGCAGTGCAGAAGACATGAATTGAGAAAAGTCTAAAATCTATTGCAGCACATTGAAATTGAAGTTACATTGAAATTTCGTGATAATATTTCTTCTTTTTTTTTTACTCCGTCCCTAGAGTATTAAAAGTTATGAACGGGTTTTGCGTATATATATATATATATATATATATATATATATATATATATATATATATATATATATAGGAGGAGACCCTGGGGTGGACCGAGAACTCACGAGATGGATTATAAATCACATCTGGCCTGGAAGCGCCTAAAGGTCCCTTGGGATGAGCTGGAGGATGTTGTTGGAGAGAGGCACTCCTGGAAAACTGATCTTAGCCATCTGACACCAAAACCTGACACAGGTTAGGAGGAAGATGATGGAATGGAATGAATTAGGTAACTGAATACATTTTTAAAAGGTAATTTGTAATAGTACCAGAATACATTTGTGAGGTAAACTTCTCAACTCCATTTATTATATGTGTCTCATTTGGGTTTCCACAAAAGCAGTTTGTAGAAATGTCCTTTAAATAGCCATTTCTAACAATAATACTTGGATTACATGTCAGAGGCTGTATTTTTTAACTAACATTAAAGTGAAGAAGTTGAATCAAGTCTTATATGCGAGCGGCACTGACAGAATGTTTATAACATTCATAGGACAATATTGAACGGACTTCTGAATATCAAAGCATAAATCAAATTACAAGCCATATCTCATCAAGATTTTGACAAAATCCCGACCCAGGCCCGAGCTCTCCATCGTCCTTACATCAGAACCTTTGATTACGTCCTCTATTCTGCGGTGGGTGAAGATGGGAGACCCTAACGAAACAAGCGCTGATTGGAAACGCGGCTCCGATTGGCTGGTCGTGATTCAGTGGCAGATGGAGCCGGGTCATAATTTTACCATTAGCAAGAGAAATACTTACATGTTATCTGAGCCGCTCTTCTTCCCCTCTGTTTTTCTACTTTTTCATTTCTCCCCATCTCTACATCCAACAGCCCAGCCTCCTGCTCCCCTCTTCCTCACGATCCACATTCTTCTTCGCTCCTCTCAGATCACAGTCGATACTATAATACTGTTTTACTTAATCATTCAAATGACTGATCGTGGATTAAAAAGTACAATCCTGAGGGAAAAGTAATATTTACTCAAGGACTGTATTTAATCACAAATTTGAGGAATCTATTTCATTCACTTCATTTTATGCTACTTTCAACATTTACTCCACAACCTCTCAAAGGTTTTTTTTTTTCATTATTTGTCTATATTTGTCTGGAAGCTCTAGTAACTAGTTCATTTTCAGATTAAAATTTGTCATATACTTTCTGTCCAACGTAAATCATTAATTTTCCTGTACTGATTTTAGATAATTGAGTTCAATTGAAGGATAGACGGTTTCTTCTTGAGATTATTTCACCAATTCTTAAGATTAATAATCCGTTTGGTTCCTGTAATCAACCCGCCACAAAGGGGTCACAAATCAGTGTACTTCTAGTGCCGGACCCAAGCCCATATAACTGGGGGAGGGTTGTGAGAGGAAGGGCATCCGGCGTAGAACCTCGGCGTTATCAATACGCAACAAAGAAGAAGAAGTTACTGTAATTGGGACCATCTGGTAAAATGGAAACAGGTATGATGATCCCCTAAAGGAAACCACACAACGGCATAAAGTAGTTTAGATGACCTAAACCTCGAACATCTAAACGCAGACATGGGGAGAACATGCAAACTCAGAACAGTCTCTATTTCATCCCTGTGATGAACTGGCAGCTCCTCCAAGTTGTATCCCTTTCGCCCAATGTCAGCTGGGATAGGTTCTAGGCCCCGCAACTCTAAAAAGGCTAAGTGACGTAAAGTGAAAGAATGAATAATTCCTGCACAAATGTACTATCACTGTCCACAAAATGCATGTGTGCAGGACTAATGACGGTCTGATGCATGGAGTAACTATTATTTTGCACCATTTCCGTTTTGAGTCATAATTTGAGTTAGTGTTTCCCCGTTTCCCCAGTTTCTGTGCACGCACGCATTGGCGTCGGAGGACCACACATGCCGCGGTCCTGTTTGCTTTTTTACGAAAACTCTCGGATTGCGTTGAAAGCGGCGTACGCCTTTGTCTGTGCGTAAGCTGCGTTAATAAACGAGGCCCACGGACTACGAAGGTAATTACTTGGACATGCAGCTGTTGTTTTGACGGGAAGGATTTTGGAATTGTTGACGCCATTAAAGCAATAGCCCACGTTCACAGCATCTTCTCGAATGACCTTGAAGACATTAATCCGTCATAAATTAAGACAGGCCTCATCATCCCGAACGCATGCGAACAGATGCGCCGAGTCTCAGGACATCATCCGCTCCACACAATGGGAGGGATCATCATTATCCTTTTCAACCTCTTCTGCACTTCCATTCCTCCAACTTCCTCCACACCTACTTCATCAGACAGAATCATAGAAAAAAAAAAAAGTACGTATTTACTTCTGAAAATCCTCACGGTGCTTTGATGGCATGTTAAATAGCATTCTCCATGAAGGACTCTCACCGGCATATGGCCGCCACTCTTTATGAGGCAAACAGCCTCATCATTAATTGCCAAAACATATTTCTGATGGCAATACCTGCGATGACTTAGCAAAGCAAGACGTATCGAACTGCATAAAAGCCATTACGTATAAAATACTAACAATAAATGGTTTTATTGTGCAGCTTGCAGCTTGGAGCGCTCCCCTGGCACCGGATATAAAACGGTACAATATCCAAAACATTTGACACATCAACAAATCACTGGCTTTTACTGGCTCTGGAAACGGACAATTTCACAGCATAATTATTACTGTAATCTCCTATTGCTTAAAAAAAAAGTGCTGACACGGCCCTGGAGGCCCGGAATCAAAGCGGAGCCCTACGTGAAGAACGTATGCTTAAAGGATGTTGGAATCTCGCTCTGATTGAATGTGAAGAACATTCATCTCAGTGGGCTGATCTATAATGCATAATGCCTTTGCAAATCTGAAGTAATACGGACACTGTAGCAGGATTTAAAGAGATTGAATAATTCATTGTGAATTCGTATTCTGAGAGAGAGGAAAGATGTGATAGTGGGAGGTAGGGGGGCAAAGAAGACCCCCATAATCTTGCAGAGGTAAAGATTGATGTTAAAGGCTTCCCTTTCTCTCAATGCTTTCAATTATTAACGCCGAGCTCGCCCCAGTTTTAAAAAAGAACCGTGTTCTCTACTTAAACATCAAGTGAAAATCTCGCTTATTGGGTTCACTGGGGATTACTGACATGGTGTTCGTTGACTGCGGCCCAGTTTAGTTTGAACAGAGAGCAGAAAAGACTTTCGCATACAGATACGAAATAGAAGACAGTCTGCTATTTCATGAAACTGGAGCTCTGCTTTTTCCACATCTATAAAGTCACACTTTTGGTTTTTCGTACAAAAAAAACTGCAACACTACCAAATTCCACTTGGGCCAGCAATTTGGCTCCGGTTGACCCTGCCAACAATTCCTGCATGAGCTTAAACATGGAGACTGGAAAGAAATACCTGCCTTTTAATAGGCAGATACCTGCAGCAGGTCTCAACTCAAGGTGGGGGGCTCCCATAAGTCCATAGGGAAACTGCAAAATGATGTTTAATTCTGTAGCTTTACTTTTAACGAAGACCAATAATGAAGAACCCATCACTCTTTTTTCAGCTGAACTGCACTGGCTGCCCTTCTTCTAAAACTGATTCAAGACTCTTCTACTCACCAAACAACTACATTTTAGTGTAAATCACTTTGATTTACCTTCAATATTTATATAATGCGTCGAGGCGCCGAAAAAACTCATGCTAGGCATGCGCAGATACAACTCAAACAGAAAGTTTTAAGAAACATTGCTCACATGAAAGTGTTTCCATGCAGCGACTGGCTTTCAGAAAGACTTTCATGAAAGGACTTATACTACCACCTCGCAAAGGAATGAAACCTCATTCGGACGGAGCCTTTTCTTCCGTAAAGGGGTGTTTACAAGCAAAATGTTCTTTCTTATTAGGGGCGTTTTCCGAATCTAATTCGGAATTAGACTGTCCATGTAAACACGCCTAGTGAAAGAGTCAGTGGGAGATATATGGGGTTAAACACGTCAGGCATCAAAGTATGATATTACATACTGAAAGGTTAAAAAACCTCTTTGAAGATAAATTTGAGGATGGAGGATCTGGTTCAACACATCTGGGCGGCCCCAGGGATCAAGGAACAAACAGTCTGCTGGTTGATGCACATTCATACCATTAACCATAAACCGTTCAATATACAACATGACTTCTACGATCCCCCTTTGTGGATTTGTGGAATTGTTCCTGTAGAAGAGTTCCAAGGATCTCCTTATGATGGGATGAGGGAGGGAATCCCGCTGGCCTTATAGGGTCATTGGTTCCGCATTCCAAGCTTCACTCAGGTTTGATCGATAAAACTGTTTTGAATCTGCTGTATTGATACACAAGTAGATTTAGAAAACACAATTCTATTCTCCTCTGCTTGTCCGGGGTCAGGTTGTGGTAGCAGCAGGCAACAAGGGTATTCCAGACATCTCTCTTCCCAACAATGCAACAATGGAATCCCAAGGCATGCCAAGGCCAGATGAGATATATAATCCCTCATACTATAGTTAGGGTCCACCTTGGGTTCTTCGCCAGTTGGGCTTTTCTAGAAAACCTCCAAAGGTAGTTTGTGGTGTATATAATATGTGTATTTCTGCTCTACATACTATATCCTTGAATCACTCCACAGCGCTTATCACGTCCGCCCATTCAAACTGACAATACAATAATGGCAGTAGCTTCCGGGCAACATTTCAGCCTCAACATGAGCGATAAAGCCCTTCCTATCAAGTGCGTTATTAAATATTTCTACTCTAACACATAAACATACAAACTAACCCTGCGAGGGAGCAGCCATCAGCAGTAGTTTAAAGCTTATGATTAGTGATTCCATTTCATCGACATCACAGCCCGCCTCTTAAAGCCTATAGCCATTCCAAAGAAAAGGATTCTAGAGCACAGCTTTAAAAGTGCAGCAGCTTCAGCTAAAGTAATATCCAACACATGTATTAATGATGATTGTCTCACCAGAGTAGTCGACTTTGACGTTTGAAATTGCCCTGAATAGTCCACGGCTACACTCCAAAATAACTCTTTGAATGAACTTAAGAAATCATTTTCCATGTGATTAAATGGTTTTCTTTCAGGAACCAGCAATTATGTTGGTCAACGATAGGTAAATAGAATTTAGTATGTTTTGATTCAACTCAATTGAAGTTCAAGTTGGGCTGATCTAACTACTTTTGCTGTAGTAAATGTACTCTGCTAAAATAAAGTTTATCAAACCCCCCAAAAAATGTAGTGGTCAGACACAATCGTTTTGTGCTGAAAAAAACTAATTAGGTGGAAATATCTTCCATGACTAAATTAAATTAAGACAGATAAAAGCTGCTGAGCGCAAACAATGTGGATTTAGTTTTCCATGGTTTCCAGCTCGCATTAAGGGGTGGAAAAAACCCGTGTTGACGAGTACATCAGCTGGTGCTTGATGGTCTCGGTCCTTGAGTCAAGCGTGTTGATGAGGGGAGTAATTTTGTTTTTTAAGCCCCATTCAGCATTTCCAAATGTTGAAGATGTTCCTCTTCCAGCCGGGAGTTGAAGCATGCATGTGGACTGGGCTCCTTACAAATATAGTTTGAGAGAGAAATTTTATCCAAAGCCCTCTCCAAACACTCATATACATACACACACACACACACACACACACACACACACACACACACACACACACACACACACACACACACACACACACACACACATACACACACACACACACAAACATTTATCAATAATATGGAAATAAATTTTCATATGTAAATACTTATTTTTAATATCATTTATTGATGCTGAAATTAGATATTTAGAGTGATTATTTGTTCGCCAATGCTAATTTTTTTATCTTATATCATATAGTATGTATTGTAAATAGTTATTTATTCTGACCTACGATAGAAGATAATTTTTCATTTGCAAGAAAAAGAGTAAGTGATAAACTTTTGTTTGGCTGGTTTATTACTGAACCCATCCGTCAACAGGCTGAATATAAACACTGAAGAGAACACAGATTTTTCTTTATATACATGATTTGTCCTGCTTGTGTGTGATTATGTTACTATTAATAACACAGCCTATATGCTAATTGCTGGTACGGTACGCTGCTAAGTTGACTTCATAATTTATTGCAAGATCTTGTGAATATATGGAAATAAGCGCAGATAATAACTGTGTATGATTTAGTAACGTGTATTCGCTGAGTATATGCAATACAATTACATAGATTCATGCTTTTGAGGATTTGGAGGGTTGGTTCCTAGAAGAATGGCCTCGATGTTGAAGGTAGGTGGATAAAAGTGTGTGTGTGTGTTTGTGCGTGTGTGTAAGCATGCATTTGACGTCTTTAGAAATTCCGCAGGGAACTGTTGACCCCAGGCGAGGCACTTAAGCTGAGCGAGGAAAGCATTAAATCTTTATGGTCACTTTCTGCTTTTAGACAGCACCAACCGCCGTCACCTGTCAGGGGCGATGCACTGAGTTGTTTTGAAGCCTGTCAAACGACCAGGATTTTACTATTCAGGTCATTATTAAATAGACATTGCACAAGTAACACGTTGCCCGTGCCGCCGTTTGCAGACAGAATATCCAAAGTGTGCCACCTTATCTGTAAGACTCTTTTTCATTTTGACTCTGGCTTCTCTAGAATGACTTTTAATGTTGGAGAGTTAATGTGAGCCCTAAAAAAAAAAAAAACTCAAAAATGAAAGTTTTAATAAACGCATGCCAGACTTGAGAAAGCATGACTTTGGTTTTCTGTAAGGGTTTACCCAAAGTGCACTCTGATTCCTGCATATTGGCTTTATACTCTCCAGGAGGGATCTGACTTAATATCGCAGATATACTCCCCCACATCTTCTAATTAGCTGTATAAAGCAAAGCCAAGCCGCTTTGATTAAAACATTAAGTAAAACGCTCGTTAAAAAAAAAAGTTTTGGACATCATGGGTAAAGTCGGCATCTTGGATATTGGCATTGGAAAGGAGATCCGAGCCGTTGTTGTTTTATCTTAATTAAATAGTTCATAAATAAACCTTCACTAGCCAAATCAGATCATTTGGACTTATTTCAGGTTTTCTGCTGTCAGACCTGATGCATAAAATAAAGGATGAAGACAATTTGTTCACTTGTGCTGAAAGCTGCTCAGAGGAGCAGGGAAGGTTTTTTATTTACCAGCTCATATATTAAACACCACTACATTCACCTTAAAATGAGGTCTCCTCCAACACTCGGCGCAAAAATGCATGATATCAGCAAAAAAAACAACCCTGCCTCCTCCTTTCATAGAGTGTGTGTCCTAAATTCAAAGTGGCTGTCTCCTGTTTGTTCCCCCCATTGTTTTGTAGAAATGCTTCAGAGTTTTCAGCCTGGGAAGAGTCACGCTGGCATCATTATGGGAAAACCAATAAATACTATGTCTGACCTCTATTTTCCTTTTATTTATGAGGTCAAAAGTAATCAATGGTCCCCGCAGAGATCTTCTGTCCTTTATACGTCTGTCACTCCCCTCCTCTGACTAATCTCTGACTGCCAGAGCTGCAGATGCATCCTACAAGCACTCCACCCGCCCGCTCCACCCGCCCTCCTTCCACAGTCAATTTCATGCAATGAATGCCGCTGATTGCCACTCTGCTCATCTGGGGAGCTGGAAGTAAGGAGTGGGCCACAAAATACACATCATCCTAGGCAGTTCTCTTTCCCCTAACGGGATGTTGGGGGTTTGTAATTGCAGTAGCGTATGTGACTGAGCATGGAAGGAAGGAAGGAAGCAAGGAAGGAAGGAAGGAGATCCTTAAGGAGACAATTAGCAAAAGTTGTTTCTCAAACGGGGGTACGTATGACCCTAGTGGTGCAGATTATTATATAGAAACAAGGCATGATTTCTAAAATATTTTGACTAATACATTTTGAAATCATTTTTGTTTCAAAAATGTTTACTTTAAGTTCCTTAAATCCAATGACAATATTAGCAGATTTTGATAGAAAAAAAAGTCAATTTTGCCCATAATTGTTAAACAGAGTCAATAATTGGGGATTAAGTTAAAAGACAAGTTTAGTTTTAGTTGTAAGAAGAGTTTAATATTAGTTTTATTCGTCGGGAAAAAAAAAATCAGAATTTTTCTTTTGAATTTAGGCTACTAAAGTAAATTGTCTAAATTAAAAAAAATAATAATAATCTCCATACTAATTGGTCTACCCTATGTTTTGTTTTTGTAAATTTTTTTAAAGTGTTTATTTAATGATTCCGTTATTATTAATATTTTTTTATTATTTTCATTGACCACAGGGTACTTCATGACGACGTGTTAGAGCCACACTGATAAAAGTTAGAGTTCAAGATTCTGACATTAAATCCGTTTACGTGAAAAAAAGTAATTTTTACGAGTAAGTCGCAATTTCCTGAGAATAAAGTCGTTATTTTACGAGAATAAAGAGGTAATTTTACAGGAAACATTATGTAATTTTAGGCTTCTAGGAACATGGAGCATCTTGTTCAACTATATTTCAATAATAAGTTTTACAAATCAATAAATATTGAATCTTTTGGAAGATAAAGACAACAGGATAATAAGTATTAGTTGTTTGAAAACGCCGTGTAAACAACTGGGTTTGTTCCGGAGAAAGAACCGGACAGACTTGGAGGATTTTGTCTCTTTTGTGGAGCAGGAGATGCTGCAGTGACGGATTATGTGAGGACGGATTAAGTCTTCACATAATTTAGAAGGAGACCTATATCATAAAGACTGATCCTAAAGTAATCCGACTAATTCACTCACAAAGTGACACAAAATTATGAGTTTCTTCTTGTAATTTTAGATTTTTTGGATTTTGTACGGTGGCCTTAATAGTCTTTCTTAGTACTTGGCTGATCAAAAGTCCTTCGGTGGAAAATTACCATCGTTGGGCATGAATCTTAAACTAATTTTAGGATTATAAATTGCATTTAAAAAATGAAATTAGTAGTGCAATTAACCGCATTTTATAACCATTTAGTCAACTTTTGAAACATGGTGTTACAAATGTGATAAAAACTTTTATTAGTAAAGTTACTCTTTTTTTCCAGTTTTTTTTCTGTTAAAATGTACATTTCAATGTATTTAACAGCTTAATTGTCTCAATTACATTCCATGAATTCTGACGAACCGGTTCTGACGGCATGTTTTGAACATGCTCCAGCCTCCTTGTTACTATGAACATAAAAAGCAGCTACAGATAATGTAGGAATTGTTTATTTTAATAGTATGATTGTTTAATTTTTGCGCTGTTAAACGTGCAATCAGCAACATTATAACTTTTATGTAAGTTGTAGAACATTACAGATGTCTGGGATTAATACAGTCAGTTATTTTATGTTCAATAAATCGGTTATAGCTGCATATATTGAAATAAACGTCTGTAATAGACTTAAAACAAATGAAAGCGATATGAATAGAAAAACGTCTCTGGATTATCATAATCGTCAATTTCATATAAAATTACTTATAGAACACTAGGCGAATATATTATCTTTATCGTCTTTGTCGTGTCAGATGTTGCAAAAGTAAGGCCTGTCTGAGATAAAATAAAAGTAAACCCGCTGCTCCTGTGAGCTGTGAGAGCTGAAGTGAGAGGCAGAGTAATCTACCGCGACATTAGTGAGAAATAGCACCTTGCCTTGAGCACTTGTTGCTGCTTAATGTTTCATTTTGACAATTTTCTCCCTTTAGCCGGTGTTTAGGAGCTCACATCCTGTTCCTCTCCACTAACCGTGTGGCAGTAAACTGTGGGTTCACGTTTAGAACAAAATAAAATCCTAATGACTTTTCCTGGAAATGTGGCTTCCCGCAAAGTTGTGACAGTCTGACTTCCTGTCTGGTGTCAGGGGGTGGGTCTCTGCAGGTAACTACAACAACATCCCATAATGGAAAAATAATGTGTTCCAACAGAGACAATGCACTTCTTTCATTTAGCTCATTGGGTCGGGTAAACACATTTAGAGCGTGGAATCCACAGTGCTCCTACAAGTTCACTCGTTTGCCGGAGACTTGGATGCTTACGGCAAAATTAATGGAAGTTATGTAACAAATGTTTTTCATAATTCATGAGCCCATTTTCTGAAGATGAGAAGCTCTTGGTGGGGAATGAAAACCCAGCTTGATTTAACTGAGATTCTAATGTTCCAACTGGTACATCCTCTCACAGCACCGTGTAACTGGGTTTCTTTGCTGAACCATGCAAAAATAACTAAGTTCTTTCCACAAGCGGAGTGCTTCTTGAAATTGTGCCTGAAGGAACATACAGGTTCAGGTTCTGATAATGTTAACAATTAACCAAGTAAATGATCGTTATAAACTTATGAAACTAGACTGTTGTAATTGTTTGTGGAAATTACAGTACATAAAAACATTCAAATAGTAAGCGTAAAAGGCCGTAACGTTTTAGACAATATATAGAGTAACTATGATGAATTATCCTACTTTAGTTAGTTTTTTTTATAGTCCAAATATGTAAGAACGTTAAATTGTAAAAAATCAAACTTTTGTAAAATGAACGGAACAAAAAAGAATGTCGCAAACATAAATTACCGTAAAAGTATCTGTATTTTTCTGTCTAATATGTTTGGTTACTTGAATTTTATATTATGTCTTTGTTAAACTGTATACAGATTCATAGTAGCCTATATTTGTCATTTTTACAGTAGTCTATTGTAATCAGTTTACAGTATATATGTTTATGATCATTTATCAAAATGTCTTGTACACAATAACATTTTTCAACAGTTAAATTCTGTCAACCGAGGTATATGTATATGAAAATGAATAGAAATAACATAATATCACGAGAGAAAAATTACTGTATTGTATCTATTATTCTGTCGAAATTGTAAAGTCTGAATATATTGTAATTTACCGTTATGTAAAGTTATAGTTAGCCCATACAAGTTCAGAATATTCTTATTGTATTTACGACAGGCTAACAATTTCACGGTATATCCATTTTTGAAGGCAATTATTATTACTGTAAAATCCTGGACGTATTAACCATCATTTTATAATGAAATCCTGGTTAACAGAGATATCGATACTGTACGATCCAGAAATGTGGAAATTACACAATTTTATTGTGAAGATAGTTTTGGCGAAAAAGATAACTTTTGATAAATTTAAGAGAAAAAAAACCTAACGACACAAGTTAAAAATAACCGTTAAAGTAAGTATTATTCTGTTTAAAGTGTGAATCTACTATAATTTAGTTAACATATTTTTTAATAGCTTATGAAAATAAATTTTTATTTGATTTAAAATTTAATTAAAAGTAATGTCAAAAATAGCATTACTCTATCAACCTACCTACCTACCTACCTACCCACCCACCCATCCTACTTACCTTCCCATCCACTACCTACCCACCCATCCTACTTACCCACCCATCCATCCATCCATCTACTTACCAACCCATCTACCCATCCATCCTCCTACCCACCCCACCCACCCTACCTACCTACCCACCCATCCATCCATCCATCTACTTACCAACCCATCTACCCATCCATCCTCCTACCCACCCCACCCACCCTACCTACCTACCCACCCATCCTACTTACCCATCCATCCATCTACCTACCCATCCATCTACCTACCCACCCACCCATCTACCTACCCACCCACCCTACCCACCCACCCATCCATCTACCTACCTACCAACCCATCTACCTATCTACCCATCCATCCACCTACCCACCCCACCCACCCTACCTACCCACCCACCCATCGGCCCATCCATCCAACCACCCACCCATCGGCCCATCCATCCAACCACCGACCTATCGGCCCATCCATCCAACCACCCACCTATCGGCCCATCCATCCAACCACCCACATATCGGCCCATCCATCCAACCACCCACCTATCGGCCCATCCATCCAACCACCCACCTATCAGCCCATCCATCCAACCACCCACCTATCAGCCCATCCATCCAACCACCCACCTATATGCCCATCCATCCAACCACCCACCTATCGGCCCATCCATCCACCAATCCATCCATCCACCAATCCATCCATCCACCAATCCATCCATCCACCAATCCATCCATCCACCTACCCACCCACTCATCCATCCAACCTATCTACCTTTCCATGCATCCATCTACCCACCCACCCACCCACCCACCCACCCACTCATCCATCTAACCTACCTACCAATGCATCCATCTACCCACCCACCCACCCACCCACTCATCCATCCAACCTACCTACCCATGCATCCATCTACCTACCTACCTACCTATCAATCTACTAATCTACCTATCAGCAGACACATATATATTTATTTTTATTTATTTATTTCTGCCCCTGAGGACTCAGCCGAATCTTGTTTGGTTTCAGCCGCTGCTGAACAAATACCCCGCTGCTCACTTTCATCTCACCAAACTCTAATTAGGGGAACTGAACAAATTCTAACGAGGGAGACGAGAGTCCTCTGCATGTGCAAACAAAAGGGCTCCTGACTCGGAGGGGGAGCAGAAGGAGCTGCAGCGGAGGAGAGGAAGGAGAGAGGGAACTGATCACAAGAAAATTAAACGGCACTGAACCTTGTAAACAAATATTTCATCAGTGTTACACTGAGTGTCGGAGACGTCTGCTGCGTCTGGGCTGTGGAATATCCCCGGCTCTGTTGGGAACGAGGTTACAGGCGATGCTCGGTGAAGGAAAGGATGGGTTTCTATGCATATTTGTGAGGGTTTATAAGGGAAATGTTAAGACAACGGTGACGGGTGGAGTAAGCTGAGGCTCTGCCCTGAGACGTGAAGAATCGGTGCTCATCATTCCCCACACTTAGATATTCATTAATAGTGATCCTTAACTGATGATGACTGATGATGATGTAGGAGTTTTGTTACAGAGTGGCTGCTGACTCAACAATACGTACTTTTTTTTTTATAGATTTGTTTTTCTTTCCAAGTTTGGCTTCCTGCTGAAAGTCCCTTTTAAGAAAAACACATATGACGGTAAAGCCTGCCTCACGTTGGCATGGAAACTGGCTCCACTCCCTCTCCTGAAATAATGATGGCCTTTTTCGCACTCAGCTATCTTCTTTGTTTTCCTCCATCATCTCGTGTCTTCTCGGTATTTTTTTTTTAAGCACAAATTATATCTTTATCTTCTTCTCTATCATCCCCTCCTTTCTTTAATTTGTTCTCTCTGTGAGCAAACACACTTATTGTTGTGTGTTTTTACCCAATACCCATCCGAATGTGTAATGGTGCTCCACAAAAGGTCAGTAAAAAAAAAGTAAGTAAGAGTGTTTTGTAAATAAATTAAGTGTGAATTTTTTTCGGACAGCATGTCCGAATCCGAAGCCAAGGTTCTCTGCAAGAGCATGTTGGACTGTCGCCTCCAGGCAGGGGTAGAGTTGCTACCTAAAGCAAAACAGTTTAAGGATTGCTCCTGAGTGTTGGAAAGAAGAACTATGAGATGGAAAGGTGGTTCGGTGCAGCATTAGCTGTAATACAGGGATTCAGGTAATCAGTCCCTTTTGCTGAAGAAACAGCAGAAATGCTCTCAATTTACGAGTCGATCTAGGTTCCAACCTTCATCAATGGTGATGAGCTCTGGGTAATGATGGAAAGAATCAGGTCAAAGATAGAAGCGGCTGAAATGAGCTTCCTTCTTGGGGGGGCTAGGCTTTAGCCTTAGCGATAAGGTGGAGCCGCTGCTCCTTTGCGTTGAAACTAGCCAGATGGTTGGGGCTTCTGGGAATTTCCCAGTCACATCCAACAGGGAGGGCACCCCGGTGTTGACCCAGATCTCGCTGGAGGATTGTATATCTCACTTGGCTCAGGAACACCTCAGTATTCCCTGGGTTGAGCTGGAGAGCAATGCTGGGGAGAGGGATGACTGAAATACTTTTTATGAGCCTGGTGCCACAGTGGAGGAAAATAAAAATAGTAAATTTGAGTCCTGCCCACAGAGAGAGAAAGTCTCCCTTTCTCTCTCTCCCTCTTTCTCACCCTGTCAACCCGACCGGTCAAGGCGGAGTGCTGCCCCTGCTGAGTTGGGATCTGCTCTAGGTTTCTGCCTGTTAATAGTCATTTTTTCTCATGAGAGATTTGTTGGGTCTCTGTAGAGTTAAGAGTACGGTCTCGACCTGCTGTTGCAGGAAAGTACCTTGAAAATAAATTTGTTGTGATTTGTTGCTATGTAAATAACTTTGACTTGATTCTTTTAAGTGAAAAAAGGCTGCAGGTTTAAAACAATGGAAACTTTACACAGTGAAATTACCTTTTGGGAGAAAACCTCTTTCAAATAGGCAGGAGTCCCGTATTCCAGTAAGTCCAAATTACCCAGACTATGTTCTGTGACTAAGATTCATCAGGGTACGTTACATAGTGGAAGCAAAGATAGACCAAATAAGAGATGAGAGAGAGAACAAAAATTAACAGTATTCTTATTCTCTTATCTTTTGATGTCTGGAGTCTAATATGACTCAGCAATCAGATCGGAGCCAGATAGGAACCAGTTACCCAGAAGGAGCCCTGGGTACCGACACAAGCCTCAACCGCGGCCAAACCTGATGTGCGTTTGTGTGCGCACGTGCAAGAAGCACACTCCATCTATCTAAGCTGAGTAAATATCATAATTGGTTCTTCCACCCAAATGCTCCCCAGCACGTTGTGATTTTGAGCGCCGCTCAGGCAGTGTAGGATTCATCGAATTAGGCTCTTACTCCAGGCTTCAGTGATCCCATCTGTCACTACTTCATCTTCAGTTACGCCATGCTGTTTTTTCTAGCTCCACGACAGCCCTTTAAGAAAACCTCCCGATCTGTTCTCCGGGCTATTTTTGCATCATTTGCATTAGCTCTTTTCTAAATTAAGGAGACAGGGTAGTATGGCACTGAGTATTTGTTGACACGAAGAAGTGTTGTCATTTAGGAACTGGGTAGTCTGGCCTCCCTGATATTACTCCTGCTCCACTCATCACCTCCACCACCATAGAATGACATGGCAGGAGATCAGAAGGGTTCGGTGCTGCCTGAATCACCAGCCATTTGGCAATGCCCTCCTCCGCTCCATGACTGCCCATCCTCGCACTCATCAGCTCATCCCAAGGAGAGGAGAGTAAATGGGATTAGAGGCCCATAACACACATGAGTGAGAGACCCCAGAACCTTTATACTATTGTGTTTGTGTAGAAGCAGAGGTCATCGCTTGGTCACCGGTTCATACGGCCACAGACGACACCGCTTTAAAATGATTTTCCATTGCGTTTATAAGGTATTATTAGATATGTGGCGAGGACCAGGAGTGGTGGTCGCCACATATCTCACTCCTATTTCTCACTCCTCTGGTTATTTAAAAGCTTTCCAACCACAAGTGTTTGTCTCAATTTGGTTGGAAAGCTTTTTAAAAAGTATAGCAGCTAAGTACCTTGTAATCAATGAAAAAAAAAAGGAAAAAAAAGGTTTTTTGAAAGTTGCATTTTCAGAGTTATAAAAATAAAACTTGTTTAAAAAAATTCAGTAAAATAAAAAGTGAAAAGTAAAATAAAATTTTATATTGACTATTCAAATCAGAAAAACAACAGGAACATTTAAAACAATTAAACTTGTTTTTCTTTTTTAAATAAACTGAAAATAAATTGTATATATTTTTTTTATAAATGAGTAGTAAAAGGAACTAAATCATTCTACAAGGACATAAGATAAGACCATTTATTCACTCCATATGGGGAAATTCCATCGTAGCAGCAGCAACAAATTACATGAATGAGACAAGCGAAATACTCATTTTGTGTGCTTAAGGTAATACAAGAGATACAAGCACTATATAAAAAAGAAGTAAAACCAGAGTTATATAAAGAAGAAGTAAAAGCAGAGTTTAATACCTCCACTGTCCCTATAGTATCTGGTTGTGGTTCAAAAGGGACCAAATGTTTTCATAAATAGTTGCAATGTGACATTCTATACAGTGTTTGTATATTAATACACTATGCATTAACACAGGTGACACTAGGGTGCCACCTGTATTAATGCAGGGGGGGGCAGTTATGACTGTGACAGTGATGCTGTACAGTTTCGTGGCAGTGGGTAAAAAAGGCTGGGTCTTTGAATAGAACAGAGGAGCAACAATAGCCTCTCACTGAACGACAGTGACTCTACTACTGTAGCTGTTAACACTATGAAAGATTGGATGAGAGGGTTCTCCCATGGCTTCCAAGAGTTTTGACTGTATCCTCCTTCTAGCTCCATCTTTCAGGGGGACCAGGCCGACCCCAAGGACTGATCCAGCTTCTTAAACAGTTTTTCTATCTTTTGGGCATCAGAGGCTTTAACAGTGTCTCCCCAGCAGACCACAGAGTAAAATGGAGCGCTGGTAACCACTGACTGGTCGTAATGTTCCGGATGAACACAAGAAGGAGCTGCTTTGAAACCACAACATTCAGGGGTAAAACTCTGGTTTCACCCCTAAAGTCATACTGAGCTGCATTTGACCTTTGAAGGCAAGAAAGACAGAAAGGCCCAACTATTATACATTTGAATACAATTTGGCATAAAACCTTTCTGCATTCATAAGTAATTAGGAATCCTTTGTTGAGTTTGGAAATACCATTGAAATATATGGACATCAAATTATTATTTTACCATTCTGGGACCATTGCCTCCACAGATTCCCATCACCTAACTCTGTTTCTGATAACACGCTCGAAGAAATAAAACATCACATTTTCTAAACTTAACTCGATTATGTTAACCACTCCCACCAAACTAGGGTGAACAAATTGAAAAAAAAACATTATTGCTTAATCATTCAAGCTTAATTTCATTTGAAAAACCTTTACGTAATCCAAATTATTTGACTATTACATTCAATGCTGTTAAATGCTCTTGTTTGAATTATCAGAGATGTAACTGGTAAGTTCTTTCAAGATAAAGCGTTCAAGTAATCCAAACAACATCCGTGTTTCATTTCTTTGAGTAACTTTCGCGATTCAAATTAATGAAATTACCCATAGTGCCCTTGCTGCTGAATGAATGAGTGCTGAAATATTGCCATATCATTGTCTTCTTTTTCCTTATGTACCGTGTGTTTTAAGAAAACCAGATAGGATGTTTATGTTCAAACTCTTCTCTTAATGTAGAAATCCATCAGAACCGATGATGATCATGTTGTCGCTTACGAAAGTCCATGGTGATAGATGTTGTAGAAAATATCATAATGCCCCTATATAACAACAACCCTTTAACCTCCATTAAACCTTAAACGTTTAACGTTTCTGAGATACCCTCTTGAGATGCCCCGACCTTTACCTTGTCAACCAATACAAATTATAGTGCAGGTGGTCAGGAGGGGGTCAAGGCCGACGGATAAGTCGAATGGGCCAGGATATTTTTATCTTCATGCACTGTTATATTCTTGCCCCCTCTCTAAATGTAGAAACATCCTCTCACTAGTTCTAGGCGTCCTCATGATCAGACTCTGGACTGGATGAGATGCTGCTTGGCAAAAGCTTGCTTTGATTTAATCCGGAAAGACCATGTTATCTTACTTCTTTGGAAAAGGTTCACAACAATGGGCAGTAACAAACTCTGAGCACAAATTAAATCAGGAGCAAATTAAATTAATTACATTTACGTTAGGTTTTGGGACTTTGAGTGTAAGGGAGAGAGGATGGTTAAAACTAAAGACCCCAAGGTGTCTTAAAAGACTGAGACCCTCCTTTTATGACCTCAAAAATATAAAAACTAGTCTCCATATAAGTTTACTCCATTTCAACCGTGGAGATGATCAAGGCTGTTGATCTGAAAACTGTTGGACTGAAACCATCAGTTCAGAGACTCTCACTGTTTCCATAGTGACAACTGATACCTCAGGGAAAGACCATCTGGAGTCGTTGTGGACCACCAGACTGGACCCACGACCTGCAGTTAAGATCGAAACACCCCCCCCAGTGACTGCCTTCACAAACCAGGCATAACCTCTTGAGGGTGCATGTCATACTAATGAATGACCTTCACTCAGAGAAATCATTTATTTCTTTCAACAATCATTTAAAAGTTCTGGAAAATTCAGAATTATTTGGCATTTTTTTCTCTCTGACATTCACTCCATTTCTTAGTTATGACTCTAAATATTCATCTTAAACCTGTGTATGAATGTCTCCGTTGCCTGTATTACCACTTGTGAATATCCATCCTGTATGAGTAGTTCAACTGTCCGTCCAAATAGGGTAACGGCTTATCCTGTGGTGACATTGGGCGACAGGCAGGGGACACGCTGGACAATCTGTTATGTTATGACAGGGCCTATAAATTGAGACAAACAGCCGTTCAGTGTCCCAGTCACACTTAGAGGTAATTCGGAGTCACCGATATTGCATCTTCAGACTCAACCAAGGATTTTCAATAAGGGGTGGAGTTGGGTGACTGACAGCTGTTCTGAATGCTCCAGGACAACCCCCGGTATCCAAGCCACACAGGACTCCGAGGTTGGCCCAGGAAGAATTACCACCCAGAACGCCCGACAACAAACAAGCCTCCGTTTCCCCACAGATGGTTAGAGAAACCCATCTAGGATCTGCTGAAGCTTGATGGAATCCATCTAAGCCTCTAGGCACCACTGCAGGGGTGCCCCTTAGGACCACAGACCAATAGAACGCATGTGAGATGTTCTTGCCAGGATATGCTTCAGTCCTCCTCTTCCTGACAAAACCGCCCGATTCACAGGCCCGGCCCCAACGCTTCACAGAACACCAAGTCAAGCACACAAGTCAACACACAAGAACAGGAGAGATTCCTCTATGTCACCATGCTGCCCTCCCCTGTATCTGGTCATTTGTGACTTTCAGACATTTGACTGACTTAGATGATCAATTCAATTATTGATCTTAGACAAATATTTTGCATATTCTGGATGGTGCCGCTAATTCAATGAGGATCAGCGGCTAGTTTTGTCCTTTGCATACAGCCTGCCTTAAGAAATAATCATAATAGCCTAAATGTTGACCTTCTGCGAATGAAATGTAGTTACATCAGGAGCATTAGTTCATTCAACACATTATTGTATTTGACATCCAGTCTTCACCGGGTAAATAACTTTTTGGCAGAGAGCCGTTTTGATTCCCACCATCATTCGGCTGCGACTGAGTGTGAACGGTAAACCACTGTGACTCAAACAGTCTCACAGAGAAAGTAAGGGAGTGCTGAATAAATCCGATAGGTGCCTGAGCACCGGCTCTACTCTTTGATGCAAGTATAGTCTCTGTGCAGCCCACTGTAAAAACACCAAAGCAGAGACTTGTTAGCACCAGAGCTATTGCAAAAGTCAGAAAAAAGGCTTCCTGGAGATTACCGCTCTAATCCGTGACACTCCATGAATGCTAATTTCTCGGCTCAGGGCACAAAGGACTCAAATCCCCGACGGGGTTCTGCTGCTCTCCTTTGCTTATTAGAGCTTCTTATTATGTAACACTATTAAAAACAGATTGACTCCAGTGATCGACGCTGATAACATTAGCATGTTTTAAATAGTCGGGAGATGCATAAACTGTGTGAGGATGAGCTTAAGACCACTTTGGGATCAGGTCACTAGGGGTCAGGCTTACATGACTTGTCTGGATCATCCTCTCTCTTAAAGCCTTGATGGGAGTTTTATGTTGGAGAGTACGGTCACTTCCTAATGCTCTCTCTCTTTCTAGGATGTTGGCCCACTGAACTTCTTAATCCACTAAACCCATAATAAATGCAATTATCCAGGGACTGGTTATACACTAATAATAATAATAATAATGTATCTTTTATTTATCACATACAGCCATACATAGAACAACATAGTGAATTTTATATATATATATATATGTATATATATATATATATATACATACATACTTCTTTCGGCTGTTCCCTTAAGGGGTCGCCATAGCGGATCATTTATTTCCATCTTGCCCAACTCTTCATCTTCCTCTGTCATACCAGCATGTCCTCTCTCATCACATCACCGAAATCCTCTTTAGTCTCCCCCTTTTTCCCCTTCCTGCAGCTCCATCTCCAGCCTCCCTCTTCCAATAAAACCACTATCCCTTTTCTTCACGTGTCCAAAACATCTCAATCTGGCCTCTCTTACTTTTACTCCAAGATGTGGACTGTCTCTCTGATGTGCTCGTTCCTAATTCTGTCCATCCTACTCACTCCCAAAGAACATCTGAACATCTCTAACTCTGCCACCTACACCTCTGCCCCCTGTCTTTTGGTCAGATCCGCCGTCTCCAGGCCATACCCAAGCGCTGGTCTCACTATCATCTCGTAAACCATTCCCTTCATTCTTGCCATTACTCTTCTGTCAGAAATAACGGCTGACTCTTCCCCACCCACTCCACACCGCCTCCAATTGCTTCTTCCCCTCCTTTTCACACTCATCTTTAGCCTGACCAGTATTTAAACTCCTCCACCTTCTTTAACTCTACTCCTTGCATCACAAGGAGAATGTATACATTCACACACATGTATTCGGTTTTGCTGCAACTGAACTTCATTCCTCTACTCTCCGGCATGTACCTCCACCTCTCCAGGTGTTTCTCCACCTGTTGCCCGCTCTGACTACAGATCACAATGTCATCCGCGAACATCATAGTCAACGGAGACTCCTGCCTGATCTCATCTGTCAGCCTGTCCATCACCATAGCAAACAAGAAGGGGCCCAGGGCCGATCCTTGATGTAGTCCAACCTCTACTTCAAACCCATCCGTGACTGCACACCTCAAAGCTTTCATACTGCGGTCATACATATCCTGCACAACTCTTAAATACTTGTATGTCAATCCAAACTTCCTCATGCAACACCACAATTCCTGCTTCAGGGCTTTGTCGTAGGCTTTTGTCTAAATCCACAAAGACACAATAAGCTCCTTCTGACTTTGTCTGTACCTCTCTATCAGCAATCTAAGATCACACATTACATCTGTAGTGCTCTTTCTGGGCATGAAACCAAACTATTGCTAACAAATCGTCTCCTCTTTTCTTAACCTTGTTTCCACTACTCTTTCCCAGATGTTCATCGTGTGGCTCATCAGCTTTATACCCCTGTAGTTGCTACAGCTTAACGCGTCACCCTTGTTCTTGAAATTAGCACCACGACACTTTATCAGGCATAATTGAGGCATCCTCTAATTCTCCAAGATAGTGTTGAATGATCTAGTAAAATACTCCACTCCCTTCTCTCCTAGACAGCTCCATATATCCCCTGGTATGTCATCAGGACCGACCACCTATCCATTCTTCATCCTCTTCAAAGCTGCTCTCACTTAAGCATAAATGATCCTTCGAACTTCTTGAATTACAGGGCTCATACCTTCCACCTCTCATTTTCTTTATTCAACAGTTCTCCGAAGAACTATTTCCATCTTGCCCTCACACTCTCCTCACTTATAAGTACATTTCCATCCCTATCCTTAATCACCCCAACCTGCTGCACATCCTTCCCATCTCGATCTCCCTGCCTCGTCAATCGGTACAAGTCCTTTTCTCCTTTGTTAGTGTCCAGCCTCTCAGACAACTCATCATCCTTTGCCACCTCACTCTTCGCCTTATGTCACATCTATTTATACCTGCATACTTTCTTCATCTCTATTAATATCCCACTTCTTTGCTAACCCTTGAATGCTTATACTCTCCTGAACCTCCTCATTCCACCGCCAAGTCTACTCATTTTCTTTCTTCTGCCCAGATGAGATAATTTCCCCCATTTGATCTTCCTCATCTTCCACCATTTGATCTTCTGCTCTTTTCCTCTTTTGTACCCCCAGAGTCATCCTACCATTCTATGCTGAGAGGCTGTGTTTCCCCTGTAACCACCTTGCAGTCTTCAATCTCTCTTCAGATTGCATCTTATGTATAGGATGTAGTCCCACTGCGTTCTCCTACCTCCGTTCTGATATGTCAAACCGTGCTCCTCCTCCATCTCGAATTTCGTGTTCACAGCCATTTCGATTATTTTTGAAAAATCTACCACCATCTGTCCTTCTGTGTTCCTGTCCTTAACACAATACTTTCCCATCACCTTCTCATCTCCTCTTTTTCCCTTCTCTAACATGACCATTGAAGTCTGCTGGTTGGGCATAAGCACTGACAACGTTCATCAACACACCTCCAATTTCAATATTCATACTCATCACTCGGTCTGACACTCTTCACCTCTGGAACACCCATTCACATACTCCTCCCTCAGAATCACCCTTAACCCATTTCTCCACCCATCAACTCCATGACAGTACAGTTTGTACCCTCCTCCAATGCTTCTAGCATTGCCGCCTTTCCACCTGGTCTCTTGTAAAAATAGTATATCTCCTTTCTCGTCTCCATCATATCAGTTACTTCTCCACCTTTTTCTGTCAAAGTGCCAACATTTAAAGTTCCTACTCTTACCACTAAACTGCTGCCTTTCCTCATCTCACGCTGTTTCCTGCCACGTCTTCCCCCTCTCCGTCTTCCTTTTCTTCACAATGCCGGCATGGGTCGTTGCTCACCCGGGGCCCCAACCGATCCGGTTCGGCAATCTTTTTTGTGTTCTGCATATTGGTCTGGCATAGGTTTCATGAGAGATGCCTTTCCTGACACAACCCACCCCATTTATCTGGGCTTGGGACCTGCACAAAAAGTACAATGACTTGCAACCACTTAGTGGTTTGGTTGTTATATACACTAATATACTGTAAGTTATTTTAAATATACATATATATTAATAATGCTAACACCCTCATATACCCCCCTTCTACCGCTACCCACCACATATACCTCACTCTTGATGCTGTCTACCTTCACATACTTTACTATTGCTGTTACCCACTTTCACAGCCATCACTTTTGCTTCAGTTAACCTCATATAGAACTTTTACTGCTAATCACCTCATATACCTCACTTTTTATTGCATTATGTTTACAGTAATCAATCACTTTTTAATGAAACTATTGCTTTTTACTTATCAATTTTCTCATATGAAAAGACGGCAGTGTTTAAGATCAATCAATGTCCGTATGGGGTCAGAGTAATTGCTAAATAAGACACCTGAAACTGGGATTGATAGCGGCTGTTGTAAAATGGATTTGCAATGGAAAATGGGTGGTGCAGCAAAAATCAATAACAGTTTCTGTGTTCCGTCAGCATCAGTAACACAAACATATAATTAGTTCTGCCACAAAAATCAATCAAAAGGTGTTTCATTTTCCCATTTTCTTACTCAGTCATACCACTGAGAACTCAGCTGTGGTGTCAGTATTGTTTTTAGTGTACTTTTACAGGCTGGTAGAGCTGCCATGTCTGCACTCCAACCCCCCAAGAGACTACTCCCACGTAAAGTTTCTCATTTGTTTACACCGGCCTCCCAAATTGCTTCCACTCTCCCTACCCATTCTGCACCTAAGTATCTCTCCACTCTTCTGCATTTCCTGAGAGCGAGGAAGCTCGAGAAAGGGGAAAAAAGAGTGATCAGTGTCATCTCCACTTCATTTCTATGATCAAGTGCACCTCTGGGGGCTCCAACCAACAGATCGGCAGACCCTGCACTTCTGAACATGCACCATCTGCCACTGTCATCCCTGAAGCAGGGTGGTAAGCTGGAGCTGGTGCAGTGAAAAATGTGAAAGTGTTTGTATAGATATTTAAATATATATGTACGGGTGTGTGTGTATCACCCTGAGTAACCGGGTAGGGTTATACATATTAATGAGCATATGTGCTTAAAGGCAGCACTCTTGTTGAGATGCTTTTAGTGTTTCCTCACACAATTTGAGTAGTGCAATACAACAGGTGTGTGTGTGTGTGTGTGTGTGTGTGTGTGTGTGTGTGTGTGTGTGTGTGTGTGTGTGTGTGTGTGCGCGAGCGAGCGAGCGAGTCTGTCTGTGTAGGTTGTGAACACAGTGCAAAAGAAATTCCCGACTGATCATAAAATTATCCCCGCATCCCTATGGAGAAGCAAACAAACAAACAAACAAACAAACATCGCCTATGCTGGTGTTGAAATTAAAATGCCTTTCCAAAGTGATAAGAGTCGGGGAATTTTACTTTAGGTACAACAGCCGGTGTGCGCTGTTTGTTTGGATGGCATGGATAATATATGCAGGACAGCAATGGGAAAGGTGTCTACTATAAGATCTGTAGCAATTCGACAACATGAATGAGAAATACCTCCTAACCCACAGAACATAACCTGTAGTGTCAAAACTGCAACCACAAGTATCCTGTAAAGTGATGAGGTTGTTTTGACAGATATATTTAGAAATCATATTTAGTTATTGATTCTTTAAAGCTATTGGTCGACAGTTGTTATGCTGTGTTATTGTTTGTCCTGTATTTTATTTAGTGTAATTAGTAATTAAGACTGTGGTGGCTTGGTCAGCCACTAAGGGGTCAAACAAAGGCAGTAAGGGGTCACAAGTCAGTGTACTTCAGGTGCCTGTCCCAAGCCCGGCCAAATGGGGAGGGTTGCACCAAAAGGGTTTAGCTGTGCTAAATCACTATGCGGAACACAAAACTGATTTCTAAACTGGATCTGTTGGGGCCCGCATAAACAAATACCATCAATGGTACTGTTCACCAGCAGAGTGCCGGCCCTGACTACGAAAGGAAACGGACAATCCGCTGTGAAGAAGTGGTGGCTTGGGGGTGAAAAGTTATTTATCACAATAAAGAAATAAACGACCATAAATCCTCAACGTGGAAGAAGGTAAGCATGTAACCATTGAAAGGTGAACTGGCGCGTTCCAAAGCAGTTCATTCTGCTGCATATTCAGTTTGGCTGGCGAGGATGGCTCGTCCAAGGCAGAGAGATGGTGCAGTTAGCACTTGGACCAGTGGCCAAGGGAAGGGGTGAAGTCGGCAGGTAGCGGGACTTCCCAAAAACTTTCCGATCCAAACTAGAGCCAAGCTAGTTGAATTGCACCATTGCCAAGGAAATGTGACCCACGAGCAAGGTAGCATTCCCCCACCTCCCCCCAGCTTCATAACCAAAGACGAATCCATGGACCAATCCACTGCATAGACATCACCAGTCTCTCGCTGTGTTCCATCAGTCGGGTATTCGTTCTTCCGCTTTCCCTGATTTCTCTTGTGCTAAATATTGTATTTATAAGTATTGTAATAAGTATTGTCGTCCATTTGTCAATTCACAAAACAGTCATCCAGCTACAATGTTTTCCTCTTCTGCCTTGTTTGTTTTTAAGATGCCAAGTGAGCTTCGTCATCTTTCTGCAACATCAACCCATAAATGTAAAAGCTCTGTTTTGCTGTTAGGGATACTCTACAAACATGATATCACATGTTTGTAGAGAAACCACCCCATCTAGAGATTAAAACCATTTTTCTTCCCTAAAAATTTAAAAAATAAATAAAAAGCATAGCTGAATAAATGCCATTATGCCATCTATTTCATTTAGTCAAAGAAATAGCCCACAATCCTACACACTGCACCTTTGATGTAACTTATCTATTAGTCTTGTTTTGGGTTTGTTACATTCAGTCGTTTCATGTGTGACATCTTATAACCGCAGACAAACTGAACTGCAAAAACAGCAGCTATACATTCCGGATGTTGCTGTGTGCCTATATTGCAAAAAAAAAAAAGAAGAATTTTGTGTATGGAGGCCTTCATGGCCAGGAACCATGGAGTATGTGCGTTTGATTGAGTATGTGGGTGCATCCGTGTGGCCGCCTCTCCTTATCTCTTTCACCCAGACCACTCTGCTTCACATACACTCCAAAGAGCCCCTAGTTGTCATTCAAGACATCATACAGAACGGAAAAATGTCAGCATGAGGAAAAGGGAAGTGGAGAGACAGAGAGAGGGAAATCTTTCTGTTGACTTAAAGGGCGTCTCCTTCATGATGGTTTACGACATAGCACAGAAAGCATGTACAAATCTACTGTTTTGACAAGCAAGCAACAGTCTTTTGCTTTAACCAGCATCTTTTGCAAAATCCTGAGGTCCTTGGGGTGTTTGATTACTTCTGTGGCTATCATCATTGTTCACTGTGAAAATTAAAAGGCGAATGTCAGCTACCATGTCACGCTCCAGCCATGTTGTGCTTCACAGCGCCAGATAAGAAACCTGTGTGCGTGGAACCCCGTCCACACTCTGGTTTTCAGCCGTTCATTGCTGATGATTGTGTATTTGCTTTTGTGATTCAAGTACAACAAAATCATTTATTATTGACTCATTGCTTTCTTCGCTCACTCTATTGAACGAGTGTGGCCTTTGGCCCGGAGCTGGTGTTGTCCGCCATTGTCCAAACTTCACTGGGTGTTTTGACACTTAACCCGCCACAGCCTCCAGTTTGTCTGTGGCCAAATCAATGCACACTAGCATTGATAGCAGCCCAGATGGTAAATCCACGATGTAGACTTGCCAATCCTGATGTATCAGTCCTTTCCAGCCATTCATTTGCCTGTTAAGCTCAGTCCCTGAGACCATTTTCAAACCACTTTTCCAGACATTTGATGGGGTTCTCCTTCATGGTTGGGATGACTTCTCCATGGACTTCTTCTTCTTCTTCAATACGACACTCCTTGACTTCTTTGGCTTTGAGACCATCCTAGAGTAGTTATTCCCCTTATTGAAAGATCGGCAGTCCATTCCCAGCACTACCCCTGCCTGAACCCCAATTTTCTTCCAGGGCTCTTCACAGGAACAGCCCACTGCTCCTCAAATGAACTTAATTAAATTCAAGATGATGTCATAAAAGTAGGTTCTGTGTTTATCAAAAATAACAATTAAAAACTGTTCATTGTGAAGAGTGTGAGCTGGTGCTTGGTGTTGATCCTGTCTGGGTGCAACTCCTGTTGCTACTTGATTTCGTACAGATGGTACTGGGTAACGACCTGGCTGGCAGTGCATTGTGGGCCGATGAGCGTGATAGTTGTGGACATTTGGATGTAGAGAAAAACGCATGACTGTGTACTGCACAATTTCCTTTTGCCTCATATAAAGCTTGATGTCCCCATGTATAATAAGTTGTGCAATACATGTTTTTAATCCTGCAACTGTCCGCCACATAGCAGCTATAAGACAATCATTTTAAGTATTCAATTATAGTCTGTGTTTGGCTATTCTCTCGATCTGAGTCAGATCACATATATGTGTTGAGTGTCGATGAAATTATACATCATAAACTCAAAAACAAAAGTGGTGTCATTTTATGAGTCAGATAAAATCTTCCAGACATTTATAAAAATATGAATTCTTATAATTTTCAAAGTCTACTCTAGCTTCTACTCTTAGTTACTATAAATAAAAAGGATATCTAGCAAAACTTCAATCATGAAGACTATCCCCTTACACACTTGGATCACCACCCCTCATCAGACAACTCTATCATTCTCATCTTTGACATGTCAGCTGACCAAAATAATGTGTCCAGTAACACCAAACACACCTTCAACATGCTCCTATCATCATTTCGCTACTGTATTTTGAAATATGATTCTGTTCATTCATCTAGTTTCGAGATACTGCTGGTTTGCCCGCATTCCACCTAGTCCTTTTTAGATCCATCAACATCATCATTCATCAGTCTCAGCAGAGTCATCCGCCACCACCACCACTATCCAGACATCGAGGGGGGCATATAGCTGATGCTGCTCAGAGGACATACTCTTCAATCACAATCTCCCCAAAGAATCTGAGGGCTGAACACTTTCTTTCAGACCAATTACCACAGAGCATCTTTTGAAATAAACGTCTGTATTTACATCAAGATTTTCTCTCCTGATTGAAGTCCATTTAATTATATTTATAGAATAACAGTGGTACCACCGAGGGTACATTACATTCCTTAGAGTTTATCAACTTTATATAAAAAAAAGAAAAAGGTATGATCTTTTCCAGAGTCTCTGATTTGTTATCAATGTTAATTCACATAAATTATACATACTATCAACTTAACTATCGCCTATTTTATTACTGGTATCATGGATGCCATCTTCAGGGTAAGCCTGGAGGAGACCTTCTACTTCAATTTGAAGTCTTCAAATGAATTTTACTCAACGATGCATAAAATACCGTACAACATTTTGTGACTCATAATCTCGCCACATTCACCTACACTGTATTGAATATGAAAAACGCATTTCAGCCAACCTCACAGGATGTCGGCAGAGATGATGATGAGACCACAAAATTGGAAACGTAATAAATATAGTGAGGGCAGCTCAGAGTTTGGAGAGAAAGGCTTATTTTCTCTCTGGTCAAAGTCATCTGTTTTCCACATAACATTAGGGATCTGAGAGGTTAAATAAGGTGGATACAATCTGGAGACTTCCAAATATCATGATTCACATATTATTTTGACTTATTAGGTGATGGAAAGCTGCATGGAGGACACAGCCACGCTCAGCTCGACAGTACCCCTAGGCTCTCACATCTAAAATCTAACAGTTACATGCTTTGTTATCGGAGTTGAGAAAACTCTTTCCACATTCCTGTCATCGCCTTCCTTTTTAACGAATTCCATGTTGTTATTTACCCCAGATAACATCCACCGGCTTCTAGATTTACAGCATCCATTACAGCAGCAGCTGACAGCTCACGTGGTGAAACGTATCAAACGCTGACAAGTGGACTGTATAGTAATTGATGTCCGCCATCCATTCTCACCAACAGGAAACGTAGGGTCTTCTTATGTGCCAAGATGGCGAGTAAAACGCTAGCTTATGCTTGAACACGAAGACATTGATTTATAAGCCTTTTACCTTGTGCAGGCAGTTGCACGGGCAAACAAAGACACACTTACACACACATTCTTACGCAGAACATCAATACTCAAACCGTCAGAAAAAAAACAATTATTATTAATATAATCACCCCACAGATAAAAGTATGCTAAAAAAAAAGGGACACTGTATTATTTATATATGTCACATTATTATATCCCAGAAAAATATATTAGGGGATGGTCCTTGCAGGCCCGCAGCAGATCCTTCGTTTTCAATGTGACAACTCCAAAACCATTTAATAGATCATTCAAAAATTTTAGAGTCCCATAGACCTTAGTGCGAGGAAGAACTGGAGTGATTTGGGGAAAGGTCGGTTGTATACTTCGGACACTAGAGGGAGCATTACCTCCAAATGTTTTTGCGTGACAATTTCTCAAATTTAGTAAAAATTTGGTGCATTTGAATCAACTTGAGGATATCTATCTTGAATATATAATATATAACCCTAATAATTCACATTTTACTCAGTAAAAATGCTGTTTATCAACAACAAAAAACTATTGACTAATTCACTAATTGATCTTTTTCAAATTGTATACCGAAGTAGACCTTAGTGCAAGGAAGAACTTGATTCATTTTTGAGAAAGGTCGGTTGTATGTTGAAAATAGGGTTTTTATCTTCAAAAGTTTTGGAGTTGTAATTTTTAAACCTTTTATACGATTAAGCCCAAATTTGATGCTCTTGGAGTTGAAGAGATATATTTATTAGACCTTGTGTTTTACTCTAATAGAGCTCAGAGGACCAGGTGGAGGTGGGGAGGTGGAGGCGCCTGATCCAGCAACATGCAAGAACTAGATGAATGGAGAGAGGGTCGTATTTAAAGACAGCAGCTGATGGAAATGGTGATGATGACGATGAGTTTAAAAATGCAGGTGTGACAGTGAGTAGATGGATGAAGTTACCTGAACGGGTGCATCTGATATAAATCAATAATCCAGGCCAGGATTACCTTTGAATCATGCAAAAATGAGAACCGATGTAAAATAGAATTTTGGGGCTCAAACTATGGAATGGATTTAATGAGTTGAAATTCTGTAGCTCTGGGTTGAGTTAAAAAAAAAAAGGAGTTTTAATCGAGGATCACAGTATAATGATTTTTACGTAATAATGTATTTTTGTCCTTTAGTATTGCTGATACTAGTACAGTATTAGTATTGCTATTCTTTGAATAGGATGGGTCAAAATCAAACCATGATATTCAGTCTATTCCTTTTCTGGTGTTTGAAGGGATAAAAATTGTTCGAAATTTCCTGTTTCTCAAAAATTATGTAAATAGTAAAAAAATATCCATCTAATGTAAGTGGATTTTTTCACAGCTGTGGAGGGGGCGGCAGAGTGACAAGACGTTCTCACGTTCAAATCCACCTCTGACGGCTTTTCTATGGGGAGTTTGCATTTTCTCCGCGTGTCTGCGTTGGTTCTGTCCAGGTACTTCCTCCCGCAGTCCAAAAACATGCAGCTCAGGTGAATAGGTGACTCTAAAACGGCGTAGGAGTGAATGTGAGCATGAATGCTGGACCGTCTCTATGTGTCGGCCCTGTCATAAACCAGGGACTCACCTAGGGTCTACCCACACTTTTGTCCAACGTCAGCTGTAATAGGATGAAGGCTCGCGACCCTGAACACTATAAGTGGTTCTGGATAATGAATGAATGAATATATTTCACGATTGTTATTATGCCCTCTATGAAAAGCCCTCTCTCGTAGTTCTGCAGGAGAATTGGATTGAAACGTTCTATATTTGGCGCTGATTTGACTGACAGGTCCATTACAATCATTCCCATGCTCTGGTTTGTAGGTGTGTGTTCGTGTGTGTTTCGGTGTGCCGGTGTGTGTGTGTGACATCTTCTGCTCACAAAAGCCTTTGTGAGACGAACCTATACGATGTGAAAATATTCAGGCATGTGAGACAGTTTCTGCTGGGGCAGTCAAATGTTTTGTCATTTCGTCGTTTTGGGGATTCTGAAGACCATCGCGCCTGATTCCAGCGAGCGGTAGCGACGATGATGATTATCTTGTTATTTCACTATGGAATTTGTTTAAAGCAACAACACTCTCCAACTGATTGTTCTTATCTGGGGCCGCTTTAAAGCTGCTGGTAAGCGCGGGTCTCCCATGGGTGTCCCGCCATCTAAATGCTGTTTCTCCAGCGGGTGCTGCAGCTCTGAGGATTACGTTCTGCGCCGGACACGTTTGGGTGTCTTGTTATCTAGTCTGACAAGTTAAATCCAGTAAGTTAAGTTCCAAAATAAAACTATCTTTCATATTTTGGTTATGATGTGAATTCAAGTTTTGATTTAAGTTTGGTCTCCAAGTCAAGTCAAAGTGTTTACTTGCTCAAAAGTGGATGTGAGCTGCAAAACTTTGTTTTTTGTGTATTTGTTCGATGCAGGATGGGCTGAGGGATGGGGAGAAACTCAATGGTGGGACACTTGGAGCTTCTATGTGAGCGTAGCATTGGTTCCTGTTTACGAGATTCTGTTTTCGCAAAAAAAAAAAAGGAAATGTAGTTGAGTCTGCTTTACAAGGAAAACGATAAAATGGTCCGCCATTGTTTTATTGTTGTTCTGTCTGCGCCTGGTTGAAATCGTAACAGTCATAAGCAAAGAGGGGCCGCTACGTCACCCAGGGCCCGCCCCTTCCCATACGCAAGGTCGGGGAGGTCACCATCAGCCGTGGTAAATGTGTGGCGGTCAAATGCATTGTTGCATTGAGAGAGCGAGAGCGAGAGAGACATGCAGGTATATTACAATAAAAGTCTAAAAGTCAAATTATTTACATCCTTCCCCTCAGGATGTGTCACAGCACTGGATAGAGAGATGAGGAGATTCTCTGCTACAACTCGTTCTGGACATTCATTCATTCATTGGACATTCTATGATGCTGATTTTCCAGAGACATTCCTTTATGGTCATTCTTTAATGTTTGTTAACGTGTTTTTCTTCTCTCTGCATTCGTGTCTGATGAACAGCAGCAGCAAACTCACCAGCTGCTGGTCAGAGAAGTAGGAATTAAATATCCAAATATCAATTTAGATTTGCCTATAATTGGGTCTTTTTTTTCCAAATTCTGTTTCGGTTGATTGGTTTCGTTCACTCCAGTCAGAGGTTGTAGAACACATTTCATTTCCAGAACATTGTTGACAGAGAAGTTCAATCAAACAAACGAAAATAATAATCGTGTTATTATGGATATTATTTAATTGTTATATCTTTGGTTGAGAGTAATGATGATACATGTCTTTAATTATTTTCAGGCTAATAAACACCGTTTTGTCATGAATAAACAGATAATGATTACAAGTGAACAAAAGAGAAATACCTGGATTAATTGTCGCGTGTGTGTCTATAATGTATTCATTTGAGATTGAACTTAAAATGAAATAAATTACTTATGTTGAAGGCGGTGCTGCTATTATTGTTATTTATATGGTACTTATTTATTTATTTTAATTTCAAGTTGATGTTTCTATTATTAAAGCATTTATTTATTTTCTGAAATCCAAAATATATATATTTTTTGATTTATTTATAATTTTTTTTGTTAATTGTTTTTCTTTAAAATATTCCTTAAGTGCACTTAAACGTTCTGTATGCATACCGATTGGGAGGGGGGGCTATTTAAAAGCCAGTTTTCCGCCTGTAGAAACTCTCTATTAGTGGATTACACCATTGAGAGGCATTCACTTTTTAAAGTGCAACCAACAAAACTGAATTAACCAGTTGCAAATTCTAGTCAACTTGGTTTAATTAATATGTCTGTGCAAACTCAGATAAATGTAAGTTGAATTATAGTTTTCCCTTTATTATCTCGACTGCATGGATCCTGTCTGACAGGAACTGATCTGAGAGATTTGAAATGCTCCGTTCTGATTATTGGAGCCACTCTACCGTTAAGCTGTGTCAAAACAAGCGGCTTTTGTGGCTTTAACGAGTCTTCAGATGATGTTATATGTTAATAAAACACCACCTCTCCAGTCAATGCTCATTCTCGTCTTCGTCTCCGGTTAAACGATCCTCATCCTTGGATGGATCTCAATGCTAGAACACGTTTAAGACGTTATGGACACCCAATCAAAGACCATTTGATTAAACATCAAACCTGAGGCGTGTGGCGGCGCCTACAGAAATGTCTCTCTGCGCAGTGTGTGCCTTTAATGGTATTGAAAAATGTAGATGTATTCACTCTGGAGAGTCCGGTGATTTTTCTATTTAACCATTAAGCGGGGGATGATTGCACCAACACAAGGCATAATCACACATTTTCAATCAGATTATGTGTGTGGGCTTTGAAATTACTTTGTTCCTTCTAATTTGATCCTGATCTATAAGTTTGTTCACATATGGCTGACCTTTCACATGCTCCATTAGGCTAAAAGGGTTGAACATATATGAGCTAAGGTGACGAGGGGTAATGATTGCCTTAATCAGGCCACGAGCCTCCATCGGCGCCGAATGAAGTGGGCCTTATTTGAAAAGCCCTGGCTGATTGGGCACTCATGGTGTGTGAGATTTACTCTGTTCTTTGCATAAGTGTCCATGTACTATTAATTTGTCATTGGCTGGAAAGGAAACAGACACTTTATATATGTTGGAAAAGCCGTCAAATATGCCGTTAATGCATATGTTTGTTTTAAAGGTGTATGAACCTGATGAAAAGTCTCAGAATGAAAAGTTCATATTCACACATTCATGTTCGACAAATGTTTTAAAAAACAAAATCAAACATCCGCTGACAAAGTTTGGCTTGGTGCCCCCATCATAGTCCCACCCCATTACATACACAAGACGGGGCGTTCTAGGGGCATTTATTTGAAAGTGGAATATAATAAACATATGAGTTTAATATATAATCAGCTGAAATTAAAGAATATCTTAATATTAATTTGGAAAAGCCATTTATGTCCATGTTTGTACAGAAGCCTGAACGTGAAAAAAAATGAACACTAGTTCTAGTGAGGAGTTGCATTTTTAGGTAGAAGTGGCAGAAAGACAATAAAGCAACATAACACCTCTTAAAAACAAATGATGATGAAGATGATGAATACACTTTTCGCTGGTGACCTGGAGGATCATACTAATTAGCATTAGAAAAAAGCAACGAAGCATGAAACCTCACAGTCAAAGGAAACATGAAGACCCACGTTGTGAAATGGTTGAGTGGTAAACGACGGCATCCCCCTGGGGGATTTAACTCAACAGGCAATGGATTGTTGCATGGACTATATTGCTCACTCCACCACAAGTTGCATTTCCTCTGCTGTGGTGCAACACCACCGGCTGTGGGTGGTTGACAGCTCTGGCTACACTTTACAGCCCCGTCTCCGCCCAGAACTCTACGCTTCCCAGAGCCGTAGATTGTGATCAATTCGCCACAAGCTACTTGATAACATCTTTTTGACACGTGAAGAACGCCGTAGATCTTTGGATAAGGAGGGGTGAGCCGTTTGTGAAACTTGAATTTTACTTATTATTATTATTATTATTTCAGTCAGACATCTCCCTCATGAGGTGATTATTAATGTGATTAAAATAATGTAACATAGTTTCACACGTATATATTTTTAAACCTGATTGATTGTTTGGGGTAGTGATGAGTAAACTACAAATCCTCTTAGAGCCTACGGGTGGATGCTAGATTTGAACAAAAATCTTAAAATCTCCTTTTCGAAGGAGTCATCGCTATTGTTTCAGTGGTCTGACCCAGAGCCTCAGTCGTTCAGAGGTTGTGTTTTTTTTTGTCGTACCTGGCTGCTTGCTGCAGCTCTCAGCTGTTTAACTGTAGGTGTTCGAGACACACTGCTGGGTCACATGACCTCATCAGTATATTTTTACAACATGCAGTAAAGGGAGATGATTGTGTGTGGGGTCAGAGGTATGCAGCTGTGGTCATGGGCGTGGCCAAACGGCTCACTAGCTCTCCACATAGAGAAACCGGTGATACACCCACATTCATGAAATTCAGTAGATATGTGTAAAAAATCTAAATTCAAACACTTTCATGTCACTACCACAAAGTTACCATGGCAATGTGGCAAATTGCAATCCTTCGTCGTCAGAGACTTGCAACCTGAAGACATCTAACTGACGGCCATCATAGAATCTCCCACCTCAGCAGAGATTCAACAAGCCGCTACATGGTAAAATACAACACACCACTCAGAAAGCGACTCCGGTTAGAGGCTACCCTGCTGGGTCTATTGTGCTTATGGACACATTAGAAAAGAAACAGAGTCTAGTCAGGATTTATTATTATTATCACAATATTATGTATAACTTTCTTATTTTTAACCTATATATTTTTTTGTGATCCTATCCCAGTGACACCTTAGATCCAGCCACCTTTGTCGACTAGGGTACCGTGGCTCGGAAACACTGAGCTGGCATTTTCAGGGCACCGCAAAGAATATCCCAATGTTGTAGAAATCATAGAAATAAACTTTTATCTATCTTCATTGTCTGATACACCATTAAAAATTACCTGACACAACATTAACGTATGACTCACTTTGCAACTAGTCTCTGTATGACAAAATAATACGACCTGCTACAACAAGACTATTGGTGTCACACACAACTCAGAGATTCCTCAAAGATAGTAAGTCACTTTTACAGTGGTCAAAGTCAGCATGGGACCATGGAGCAATGGAAGCAGATGGACTTTAGTCCGTCTTTTGCGATTTAAATCCGTGGTTTTTAATACGAGCATGAATTTGGGTTAATTTTGGAGCATTGTTTTATCCCCATAGGGCTACTTTGGTTTAGGTTGCAACATTACCAACTTAAATCACCTCTGGCGCGGGTAATAGCCCATTCTTTTCGTTGATAATGGTTGCAAATAGTTTTAAGCTATATTAATGTTAATAAAAATGTTTTCTCTTTACCACCACTTTGTTACATACAGTACAGCATTGTAAATTTAGTTCTCTACATTCGACCCATCCCTTTAGAAGCAGTGGGTAGCCCTCTGTGAGGCACCCGGGCGGTTGCTGGTTCCCACAGGGGAGCAAGCTGTGGTTCAGGGGCTTCCTTAAGGATCCTACAACATGCAGACTGCATGGCTTGTCCAGGGATCGATACGCAGTTCTTCCAATTAAGGGACGACCGCTCTATTTCCTGAGTTACAACAGCCCTAAGTCACCCGCTGGCGGTAGTATGATGTTTTTGCCACGCACCGAGAGAAACACTTGTTTGAAAGGTATTCAAATATGTGAGAAGTATGGCCACATATCTGCAGACCAAGTATACCCCCGCATTAAAACAACATTCCCTGATGGCAGTGGCGTCTTTCAGCAGGATAATTATCCGCCTTACACTGCGGGTCGGGAGTGTTTTGAGGAGCACAACAAAGCAACGAGCCTTTAAACTAATGCACCATCTCCAAACTTACATATCACGACCCCTTAAGTTGTTATTTAACCTGATTCAGAAAAAGCGTTGTCAAATTTAATCAATTTATCTAATTTGGATGGAAAATCATTCCAATTAGCTACAACTAGTAACCAGATTTTAAAAGATCATGTGAACTGCAAACTCATTTTTCATTAACTGAGTCATAAAGTCAGAAAACTAAGTATTAATAAAATGATAAAAGACAGGAAAGATCATTTCATTGAGCAACCAGTCCATGTATTAAAATTACATCCTGAGTCCAGAAACGTATGATAGCCTGTAGATGTCTAGATAAGCTGCTCTCCATCAAAATTTGTCGACTTCACTCACTTTGGAGACCAGTAAACACAGTCTGGAGTGAACCTTTTTGTGACGCTACAACATCCAGTCCTTACAGAAGTGTCAGGGTTTATGGTGGTCAGCCGACTGGGGAAATCTTGAGCAACACACTTCTTCCCTCAGAGCACATCGAAGCTCAGTGTAATGAACGGAAGCAATAAAACAACAAACCAAAACCCTCAAAGCGAGCTTCTGTCAAACCGAAGAACAAGGGATGAGAGCTAAAAGCATGTTTATATACGGATCTCGCCAAGTCTTTTAGAATTATTACATCTCTCCTTTGCAATCCGTGAGATAAAGGGACATAAAGAGAGACGGAAGCTTCCAGTTGGCCGGCACCCTTTAATAAAGCCAAACCAATTTGGGATTTAAAAACCCTTGATGCCTCATTTCCTCATGGCTCACATACAAACTCATTTTCCTGGATGTTTGATGAGCAGCGTGGCTCCAAATACTTAAATATGAAACAAATTAACGAGGGTGATTCTCCCTCCTTCCAGATTAAGTCAGGCAATTTTCTTTTGACGTTCAGGATAGACTTTCACGTAACTTCAAAATACTGAGAACCAAAAATGCCGAATTCTTATTTGACAACAAAAAAATATCCATACAGCCATGTGAATTTAAATGCTTATAGAATTTGAAAAAAACCTTTTTAAATATTTTCGGTTTTCCTCTTTTCAAAGTTTTGATCAAATTCCATTAATAACACATAAGTTTAGAAAGGTAAAATTTCTAAAATCTAGTTGAAACTCTTAAATCACTCTGGTAATTTAAAAAACACACACACACATAGATGTGTATATGTTGTGTGTGTTCTTTGTATATGTTGTATATATACATATATGCATATCTATTTTTTTTTATTTTGTTGGTTCTATGGGGTTTTTCCATTTTTCTTTTTCTTTATTGCCAATCACAGCATAAATATACAAACATTTTAACAAGCAGCACAAAAACAGTAAAAGTGTGTGTGATCGTATATATGGAAAGATGACATTGGGTTAGGGTATAGTGATAGAAACTAGATTGTATACAATGGATATAACAATCATTTCAATAATACTTATTAAAGTCATCATCACCACCAAAATTCATTACACATATAGACCAACCGGCCACAACAACACAACCGACAGGTGAATACGCAACAACCCAAACCGTCTCGCCTCAATGGCGCAGTGTGTGGTGGGATAGACCAAGCGAACATCGCGCTCCAGGAGTCGATGTACTGGTGGCGGGGGAAAAAAATATCAGAGGCAACGATCCAAACATGACATAACAAGGAATAAATTGTGATGCCCATCCGAATGGGCCAAGAATCCCCAAATCCAGCGGATCACCTGGTTATGTTAGTTCCACAAGTGGCCAGCAACAACCGGCGTGGACAACCAAAGCCACCTGGGCTAAATATAATGACGTACACTGGGATTGGAGGCCGACCCACACAACCTGATGGTTCTGTGAGTGTTCTGCTGTCATGTTGAGTATCGTTATGGATCTGGTCGTAAGCTTCTGTCACCGTTATAACTGATTCTGACTCCAAGTAATTTTTCATCCTACATATCTTTTGAATTCATTTAAAAAACGTACTACCTTTGTTTAGAACAAATGAATTTCCCTCAATTGAAAGTAACAAGAAAAAACGAGGTCCAGAATCCAGTGAACAGGGCGATTTAAGTTTGAATGAGAATGAGTCTGATATTTCACATAATTCTCTTCTCTTCGCTCCGCAAAAGTCAATCTCTATCCTAAAGAAACATCTTGGAACTTTGTCCTCAAATATCCAATCAGCAGAGAGAAACCTTGGTGTGATATTTCTTTTAAAACACAAATAACCAATATAGTTAAATCTGTATTGTAAAAAATTCATTAGCCTCTCTTCACTGGTTACCAGTTGGTTTTACAATCAGTGTCAAGATCTTGCTGGTTACTTTTGAAGGCCTTGTTGGATTATCTCCCAGCTACGGCTCAAATGGGTGGAGCAGGTCAGTGATGTACACAGAACAGCTCCACCCATTTGAGGGGGGTGCAGTCTCAGATCTTCAGTCAGAGCTCTGCTGGCGGTTCCTGAGTCCCGCCTCAGGACTAAAGGTGACGGGTCTTTTTCAGTCATGCCCCCTCAGCTGTGGAACCCCCCACCTGAGGAGCTGAGGCCCGCAGAATCAGCATCGTCCTTTAAGGCAATTCTTTAAACACATCTTTTCAAGAACGCTTTTTAGTCACTTAAAGTGTAAGTCTCATTATCCAGATGGTCTTTTTTGGTTTTAAATGTTATTGTGATTATTTACTGTCATCGTTGGTGTTTTTAATTCCTGTAAAGCACTTTGTATCTCTGATTTGAAAGGTGCCATACAAATGATTATACGATACATATTTGCAGGCAGTTTAAGTAAAATGGTTACTGAAACTAAATTGAGGCGCTACCATCAATCTAGTTTAAGATTAACAAGAAAAACTAGTAAGTACATTCAACATATAGGTAAGTGCATTCATTATATAGGTAAACACCAACAAGTTTAAAGAATAAATATTAGGATTTAGATTAATTTATTTAAAGACACTTGACGTAATAAAATTAACTAAATTCAACAAAACATGTTTTCTCTGTACCTTCGAGCATAAGGAACAAACACAGGTGTGTTTAACGATGTATTGGATTTTATTAAAATGCATTAGGCATCCTTTAACTCCGTGTCAGTGTAGCTGTATTGGACATCTGTCTCTGCGTTCTGTGTTTCAACCCATTCTTTTTGTGTGTGTGTGGGGGAGGCAGAGAGAAAGAGACAGGTGGAAGGAGGCGAGGCGTGGAGACAGGCTCAGGGTGTCTGGAGATGAAATCTGAATATAAATGAACAAGAAATAGTCTAAATACGTGAATCAATGTACTCCAGCCTGACATCCTGAGTAAAAGTGGACTGTGCTGCCCCGTGCATGAATCTGCCCGTGGTTGATGACAAACATAAATTCCTGATCATTGACAATGAGCATACTGAAGGTTCCACTCACACATACACACACACACACACACACAAACGTGCACTCTTACACATATTGATGCGAGCACATCCACACTCCAGGATGAAGAGACAGATATATATGATTTTTTTCTTTTTTTTTATATAAATGGCATCCATTATTTTCACAGAGGTAAAAAGGTGTCATGAAAAATTCATCAGGTGTCTGATGTCATTTCATGGATAGAGAATGGGGAGGAAGCAACGCCAGAGAGGAGAGGAAACAAAAAGTGCAGGTAAGGAAGCCAATAATGATAAAAATAAAGAGAGATGGTGCAATCTGTCAGGGCCGGGTTTGGAGTGATGCAACTTTTGAAGAGCAGTGGGACTTCCCGACATGCAGAGCTCTGGATGAATAGGCAGGAAAAGTCAAGTTGTGGCTCTGTTTTCACTTCTGTGTCCCTCTACAACTTAAAATGACTTCTGCTTACAGCAGCTCCGTATCCGTGACATCAACCTCCGTCTACAGCATCTCTGGGTGGAGGCTGCCTGATTTGAGGGACTAAATGATCTCCTATATTTTATTTATGCATTTGTTTTTTTGCATCTAGGAGAAACTTGATAACAAGCCAGCTTCAAGGGGCCTATTTTCTACCTATGTCGCTGACTCTACATCTGTCTTGAGGGTCTAACCAGCTCTAAAACAGAGTAAAACAGATATTTTGGTATTATGTGCCAGTAGACTGTGTGATGCAGCGCTTCATTATGTAAATGTTGTGTTCTATTGGAAGTGCACTCAGGAAAAAAAAGTGCTTTTTCAGTTGTTTAATTTGATTAATGTAGTTAAATGATGCGTTAGCTTTTTGAACCTAGCTCACATTAGCAACATAAGAGTAGTTGGACCACCAGAATATGATTGATTTAAAAGCACTTTACAGTTTTGAGTGAATCTCACAGTTAAATCCGTACATTATGTTTGACTAATTCATGTCCGACAGAATAAACACATTTAAGAAAAGTAGAATACATAACCTTTGTGATTGATTAATGTTTTTCAGTTTAGTTAGCTTGGACTCTTATAATCAATGTTCATCAGTAAAAGGAAGCATTCGTTTGGATTGGGAATAGGTCCGTTATTTTTATTCTGAACAGGTTATTGAATTATCTCTAAAACAAACTGTTTGGTGGAAACTCATTATATATAGTGTGAACTTTTGTTAAGAAACAAAAAAACAATCAAAAAACTCTAAAAATAATTGAGTAATGACCCAAACAGATTATCATCGGAACTTTAAGATATATGTGTAAAATTCCAAACTTGGCGCTGCAATATCTGTAGAATATGTTTTCAGATTCATTATCATTTATGTAATATCTGCCATGGGTCTGAGTATACCTGCCACAAGTTATGTCTTTATATGCAATACATTTACTTATATTAATTATTAATTCCAAACTCAAACTTTGAATTACAACTCGGATCCAAACTTCTGTTTTAGTGAAGACAGCCGTCCTAGATGAGCAAGAACTACCTCTTCTGCTGATGTTTGCTCACATCCCACCCCTGATGCCAATGTTAAACATTACATGCAAATCTGTCTCTAACTTTGAATGTTCTTGAAACATTGAGTAAAGAAAGGGGAATATAATTGATCAACCTATCTATTCCTCTAAATACTGCTGCTCTAGAAATGCTGCTACATGCCAAACCTTTTGTTCAACTTTCATTGATATCCTTCAGAAAGTTGATGCATAGACACCTGGAACTAGTGAAAAAAGCCATAGCTAAAATTATATAAGATTAAGAAAATCCTGAATCTGCCTCTTTACGTTGGAACGCTCACTCACCACAACCTACGAAAGGTTCTACATCATTGTCAGCCAACAGACCGAATCCTGGATTTTGAAAATCCTCTTTTTTCGTATATTCCTTTGTAATAATAATGTATGACAAATACTAGTGTGTCTTTTTATTATCACATTCACACAAAGAACAACACGGTGAAGGTAGTTCTCTGCATTTGGCCCATCCCAGAGGAGCAGTGGGAGGCGCCCAAGAAGCATCAGGGGAGGGCATTGGGCTCAAGGAAAGTACCAAATGTACAATTCAAGGGCAGGGCTCAAACCGCCGACCTTCTAATTAGGGGGACTACTCCTCTACCTCCTGAGCTAAAACTGTGTAATAGACTATATGTGAGAACGTGAGAAGGGATGATTATCTATGCGTTTTAACTTTCTGTTGTACAGTTCAAGGTGCAGACCCCTCCCTCGCCCTGTGTCCCGGATGGTACAGTATCCAGCCCCAGGTATCCTTGTGAGCCTGCAGAGGATAGGTAGTACCAGAAAATACATTGATGAACTATTCCCTGTCTGGTAAGAAACATCTCCAACAGACAGGAGGCCACAGAGTATGTATTCTACCAAGACCATTGGAGACAAGTCGATCTCAGACCCGGGTCTAGTGAGTGACTGCAGTTAGGCTGCCACATATGGAATTCATGCTCGTAAGTGATGTGATCTTTTTCCTCCTCACCTCACCTCCCCTACTTCAACTCTCTCCGCTCTCCTGGTCTTCCGCTTAAGCTCTTCCATAAACTTTGATTGGTTCAGAACGCCACTGCCCGCATCATTACCAGAACTCCTTCCATAGGAAACACACCGCCATCCTTCAACAACTTGACTGGCTGCCTGTCAAACACCTCATCAACTACAAGACCCTCCTTCTCACCTTCAAGTCTCGCCATGATCTTGCACAGCCACACCTCTCTGCCCTCCTTCATCCCGACCCACCCTACCGTACTCCAGGCTCTTCCTCCTCCACGCTCCTCGCTAAACCTCCTGCCTGTTTATCATCTTTGGTGTCCAGAGCCTTTAGCCGTTCTGCCCCTCGTCACTGGAACCCTCTCCCACAAGTCTCTCCCCACACCTTCAAATCCTGCCTGAAAACCATATATTTTTAGACTCACCTATTTGCCGTCATCACTGCTTGGAGCTTTGGATTATTTAAGCATTTATTGCATACCTTTTTACTAATGTCCGGATATTTGTTGTTTTAATGTTGTTTCTATAAGGTCACATTCAGTGTCCTGAAAGGCGCCCGTAAATAAAATGCATTATTATTATCTAGATATTTAACAGAAGAAAGATGCAAAAGATAAACTTACTCAACATATATTTACAGAGTTATCTTTGGCTTTTCACAACATCCAATTACCTTTATTGAGAAAACGAGGTCTGCATTAGGAGTCTTATGAAGGACACATCTACTTTGGACATGCGCTTCCTCAGATGGGCTTATCAGGAAAAGCCTTGGGAAAGTACGCCTGAGTACTCCAGAGTTTCTCAGCTGTGGATGTGAAGTGTGCTGTTCATAAATAGATAATAATGGCTGCTAATGACACAGGGTTATTATAAGGTGATGTCTATAGAAATAAACAGTGCAGAGAGGAAAGCCCTCCTGAGAACACCCAATGGTGACAATAATTGAGAAAGGAAATAGCGATAATAAGATACGCCATTAAGGGCGTCTTCTGTCCGCCATTAGGAGTGTTGCGGTAGTAAATAGTAGGTAAATTGGTCTTTCAGGGTCTTTGGGGTTGCTGAACGAACTAAAGGCTAGTATGACTAGCAGCTACTCTGTAAAAATTGGCCATATAAATTACAGTAAAAAAGACAAAAGTAATAGTCTGTTAAATTCAAGAGCATCTCTCAGTAGTGGAAAGATGAATTACCCTGAATCCAGAGTAAACAGTAAGTAACTGCTTTATTTAAGTTCAGAATGGTCAGAGATGGATTTATTAGATGAACAAATCATCTTATTCTGGCTTTTCCCTCTAGGATGCGCCACTTCGGATTGTATGTTTCCATCCTCCCCTGTCCTCCCCGTCTTCCTTTGTCACACCAACCAACTGGATATCCTCTCTCATCAAATCCAGAAACCTCCTCTTTGGTCTTCCCCTTCTTCTCTTGCCTGCAGCGCCATCCCCCTTCTACCAGTAGATCCACTATCCCTCCTCTTCACAGGTCCAAACCATCTAAATCTGTCCTCTCTGACATCGTCTCCAAGACGTCTAACCTGGTCCCTCCCTCTAACGCCTCTTTGCTCACCCTTTCCATCACCATTACTCCTCAAGGACATCTAAACATCTTTGTCTCTGCATCCCGTTCTTTGGTCAGAACCGCCATCTGTAAACCATCCAGCAGAGCGGATCTCACCACCGTCTGATAAAGCTTTCCCTTCTCTCCTGCTGTTACCTGACACTCTTCTCCACCCACCTCACCATGCCTCCACTTGCTTTTTTTCCACACTCCCTGTTGCTCTTAACAGTCGACCCCATGTATTTACACTCCAGCACCTTCTCCACTTCGACTCCTCACCGCTATATATACCCACACACACACACACACACACACACATATACAGTATAACATTGTGAAATGATTACTGAGGTTCCTATGGAAAAAATTGCGATTCAGAGTGTTGCTTAAGGTCCTCGTAGACTGAAGGAGCCATCCAGGGATCGAACCACCAACCTTTGGGGATCGACCGCTCTACCTCCGGAGCTACAGCCTCCCCGTTTCTTGTTCTGTCATTTCTTGCTTATATTGAGGCTAGCAACCACATCTACGGAGCAGTAGATGTGGTCATTCAACTACGACCTCCTGGACATCGCCTTAACTCAAATGGCAGGATTATGAGACCAAGAGTCAACAAAGAACACAGACAGCAGCTCTGCAGACCGTTCATCACCCACAGCGACTCTGAACAACAACAGCGAGCAACACCACGGCACAGCACCTCTAAGTGGAGCGCAGTTAGAGGTGTTTTTTTTGAAAAGCTGATATCATTGCCAGAGGGAACAGATATGAAGAAATTGTAGTTTAATAGTGCTGAGAAATGAGCTGCTAGGCAGAAAGATCAGCTTTTATGAGCAGGATCAGAAGTCCTTCCTCCTCAGGAGGTTTCACTTTGCATGTATTTAAAAAAAATGCTGAGACAACCACTGGCTGGGCCACGACTCAGCCTGAAAAGTTTTATTCTCAACAACATGAGTTTTAAAAAAGCCCAGTGAAACTGGAGGAACTGACTATGTTTAATGCAAAAATAATCGAAGAAGTGACCAAGGATTCAAAAACGATAAAATTAAAAAAAAACAGAAATTTACAGCAGAGTTAATGCAGGTTATTGATATTCATTCTAAAACACCAGAATTGGGGAAAAATACTACTACTATAGGTTAACATTCACTCCTTGATTGTCAAATGTGAGATAAGTACATCAACAAATAAATGCAGAAATGAGTATGAGAATAAATTGATGAATTAATAAATAAATACAAATGTACTTACTAATGCCTTTTTCTATTACCAAAAATGCATTTATTTATTTCTACACACGTGTGTTATTCGCATAATATTCTTATAGATTGTGGAAGTTAAGATGTTTTGAGAGTTATTTCCAATCACTCGTTTCCTGGCTCTGATTTTAATGACTATAAATTCTGACGTCAAGATTGAAAAACAAAAACACGGATTTGTTTGAACTGCGACTACAATAGAGTTTGTGTTTGAAGATTCATGGAAGATTCTCTGCAACTATTCACGTTTTTTATTGGACTTTAGGTGATTGCCCGTTAATCAAGCATCCAAACCCGGTTGTCCCTAGTTAAACATGCATTCTTCTCGTGGCAACAGTTTTAAGCTTTTTAAGTGTTTTGACCTTCATAATGTGAACTAATTAACGTTTAAAAAATGAAGTGTGCCAGAGTCAGAGATAAACTTGCTCTCCTCAGTGTGTCAAATTCCATAGTTTTAATCATCCGCTTCTATTTCTGTGAACACGAGTCAGACGTTTGACAAAGATCAGAATATTCTTGACACTTCTCAATAACAGTTTTTAAAAAAAATAGAAGAATCATTAATGTCAGCCCACATTAGCTTCAGCTGACTGAACCTGGTCGATGCGACCCTGTCCTTCCATGTTCTTCATTACAGTCGGTCTGAACTGTTCTATGCTAATTCTCCATGTGTCATTCCTAATAGCTGGGTGTCAGGCTGTGTGATCCTTGTCCTTAATATAACAGGACCTTCTGCTGACCTCATTTGCGGAGCTACATACTCTTTAATGTGGAGTCTGGGTTATAAAACTCTAACGTTTGCAGGGTGACACTGAAATTGAGCGTAAAATAGTTTAGTGCAGAAGTTATCAATCCCTCTGGTGTGCCGTGAGTGGGAGCAGAGTGCGTGATGGGCATTTGATCAAGAAATTACACCACAGCTTAAGAGGCATAATGACATTTGACTATACTAAATGCGTGGCAGAAAAACCTTAATGTGATTACATGACAGTGTGGTTTGTTCGTAAGTTCATTCTGGCGATGAAGTGTTTTTTTTCATTTTTTACATGCGGATCAGGCCCCAGCATAATAACAGCGACAGGAAATCAGTGCTGCTATTAAGTAATCAGGGTTCTTTTTATGAAAGAGGTGACTTATCGACTTTCTTCTGCTCTTGCATACATTAATACGATCATTCTCTAGGTAAACAATTCCTCCCAGTGTGTGTCAATGCTGATTACAGCAGCTTCCCCCTGCGGCGTGCTTTGGGACCTGCCCTCATCAAATACGGATTGAACGGATGTTTATACCTTCAATCATGACACTTAATTCTGGCCTTCAGTGAAGAATCACTGCAGGTGGAACATTTCATGTTGAGCGAATGAAAAGTTATGGACGCTGTATGTGAGACGGCGTCGCGTGAGTGGCTTCCTGTTGGCTGCAGCTCCGGTCACAATTCTTTGTTTTGTTGTAATGGAAACAGTTCCTGAAACATCAGCATTCAAAAACAAAAAAGGGAACTGTCTCCCATCAACTAGATATTGACTGATTTCATATTCTGGCCAGGATACAAAGTATGATCTAATGAATATGCAATATTGTCCAGGAACGGGCTGCTTTGTTGTAAATTGGAGCATTTTGCTAATATTGTACATGAATCCTTACTAACACTGAAAAAGAAGATTCTTAATTTACTTAGTTTTATCTAGATCCAGACATATATATATATTTTACTTGAGATTACTTATATTCCTAAACTAAATCTGCTTATTTTCTAGTTCATTGTAATAGTGACTTTTCTTTAGAGTGACCAATCAGCCGGAATACCCGGGTAGAAACCACGGAAACACAGCGAGGATGTACAAAAAGCCTTCAGGTTGAACCCAGAACCTCTTTTCTGGAGAGGATAGTGTTAACCACCACTCATATTCCAATGCTTATTCCAAAGCTCATTCCAATCTTCTGACCAGGACATTTATTCATTCATTATCCGTAAACGCTTATCTTGTTCAGGGTGGCGGAGGTTAGACCCTATCCCAGCTGACATTGGGTTTAGAGGCGGGGTTCAACCTGGATGAGCCGCCAGTTCATCACAGGGCCGACAGACGGAGACGGACGACAATTCCTGCTCACGTTCACTCCTACGAACACAGTTGTGGAATGTCTGCACATGCATAGGCAGGAATGTAAGTGGAAATTAAATTGGACCTTTTTTTGTCTTATTCCTTTTAATTGAATAATAATTTACTTTTATCAATCTCATCGGCGTTCATTTTCAGCATTTTAAACTAATTAAAAAGACGCGTAGTATTTAATACCACTAAAATCAAATCAAAATTAACCACTTAAAAAAAAGACAAAGATTTTTGTCAGGGTAAGTAAATATCATCATATTAAATATTGGAATAATATATCAAATCAAGCTTTAGAAATACCATTAATCCCGAGTGAGACGCATCATCCAATGAAGAGCTGGAGGAGTAGGGAACCAGACCTGAACCATGAAGATTCCGTGGTGGGACCCGTTCCAGAAAGACTCATAAACCTTCACAAAGCAGCTGCATTGAAGCAGTTCTGAAACGGAAAGTAGACCAGAACTCTACGACACTGATGTCCACTCATCACTATTTGCCTAATGCAGTAGAAATAATACTGAATCAATTAAAAGTAAAATACATTTTCCACAGGTTGCCGTTCATGGGTGTTCAAAACAAACCGCTGCACACGTTTGGTATTCAGGGCTCCTCCACCCACAGCACAGACAAACCCAAACCACAGACAGGGGAGACAGAAAAATCCCTGCATCATCACAACGACTAACCCTCTGATCCACACTTGATCTTCACTTGTCTTCAAAAGGCTGGATCGGTGCCAAACTAAGGTCAGGAAGTGAAGGCGAGAGGCCAATGGGGAGAAGGGATGAGTTGTACTGCTCAACCAGGAGAAAAGATCAAGTTCAGGCGGAGGACAGAATAGAAGGGGATACAAGAAACGAGGGGTATTTTTGATCGCTATAAGCACGCGGCCCCTTTCACACTAACTTTTGGTCTTCCCTCCTGCCGTCTAATAAAAATGCAGCGGAGGCGTAAAGTGGGGTCAGAGTCGCGGCGTCTCTGAGACAGCAGCAGAGAAAGTCACAAAGACGGAACAGACATCTGAGTAAACACGAGGCGAGACGGCATGACAGGCACTTTTTACCGACGTACTGTATGTGCCGCTCACAGAAGGAATTCTTCAGAGCAGCTAGAAACAGTTAGCAATTGAGAGAGAGGAGAGAGAATCAAAGAAATACTCTTTTATTTTCTCCGTCATTGTGGAGACAATGATTTATTATTAATTGTTATTACAATGAATCCAAACAATTAAAAGCAACAAATTAATTCAGGATAAATGTGATGGAACTGTAACGAGGGGTCTGCATTACACCTTTTAGATTGCAAAGGAGGTAGTAACAGATGTGTTACAGACATCTGTACTAACGTACAGTGAAAAACAAGGCGGGGCTTAAGAGTAGCTTGAAGCGGTTAGCCACAAACTAATAAAGAGGTAGAAGATCTACTAGAAATGTCTTCTAATTCTGGAAACAGCAGAATTTTATTACTATAATTGCTAATGTTCTTAAAAATCTAAACAATTAGAAAAAAACACATTTCATTTTTTAGGATGAATGCAACAACAATTCCATAAATGTGACCTCTAATTGCCCGGACGATTGTTGACTGTCATAACCGTTACACCGTTTCACTGGATAACTTCATAATCTCATTTTACAAGACCTCTTTTGGAAACACCTAATGCTCCTTTATTCCAGCTTTCTGTTCTGGATGAATGCAGTGGTCTACTAGCGGGGTCTCACTTCTAGTAAGATACTAACAGAACCGACGCCTGCGTAGACACAAGGTGGAAAGGCAGGACAGGTCGGATGTTTTGTCAACATATCACATGTTTTTACTCAAGAGTGGAAGTTTTAAGAGTAGCTTGTAGCGGTTAGCAGCAGTTAGCAGCTAAATAAACTAGAAATCTTCTATGATGAAAATCAACTAGAAAAGTTTTAAATTTGACGCGCTAGCATCCAGGAGCTACTTAACCTACTTAACTTCTGACGTGAGGATGAGATTAGGGGCCATGCTACAGTGAAGGTAAACTTTTTTTCACTTTCCACTGTTAATAATAATAATGTATCATTTATTTATCACATACAGTCATACACAGAACAACATACTGAAATTATTTCTCTACATTTGACCCCTCCCTGAGGGAGCAGTGGGCGGAGCTATCGAAGTGCCCGGGGAGCTAGGTTTTCAGGGTCTTGCTAAAGGCCCCTACGACATGTAGACCCTTATGGGACACGAACCAGCTACCTTCAATATACAGATTGGGACACGGCCAATCTACCCACAGAGTAAAGACAGGATTAACAGAATTCCACGTGTTAAGTGGAAACTCTTACTCTTCAACACACCCTAGACCGCCAACTTAAAAGCAATGATTTCAGTGTCTGATTTTTCCACATCCATCAAGGCATCTCCGGTTTTCATCCCCCACAGCTGCCTGACGAGTCTGCCAGGATTCTCCCTCTCATCCAGATGTTCAGCAAAGCTCTTTCACCCGACACAAGCGTCTGCAGATGGACTCTACCTGCACCGCTAACGGCGAGGGAATGTTCCGTGCTATTATCTATCAGGTGCAGCTTCTTTGAATCTATTCTCATTTAGTTACCCCTCAGAGTTATTCTCTTATTACTTCCACAGAGGAAATTAAATCATCCGTTCTGGTTGTATGTCTGTTTGTTTAACTGTTTTAGTTGCTGATTTTAAGCAAAAGCAACTGATTTTCTTGAAACTTGATGGTAAGAGTTGGTGGGATTTGAATTTTTGTCAGTTTTTTGAGAGTTCTATTTAGTCGTACCCAAAACAGGGCAGTTATGAACATATTTGCATGATATCGTTATTAAAGATAGGCGGCACCTCACTCGCCGAAAGGGAAATGTTGATATTTCCTGGACTAGCTGTTTGCCTTTCAAAATTTGGGGACTTAGTGCTGGATTCCATATTGTTGTTTTTCAAGATCAACAAATATAAACGCAAGTGTGGCTTATAAATAGGAATGTAACATGGGGAAGAAAAGGATGAGACGGGACCCTTCGGAGGGAAGGCTCAGTTTTTTTCTCCTGACGCTGTGATTGTTTGTACATCCTAAAATGCTTTTTTTTTTTAAAGAAATAAGATAATACTGCCACTGTGTAAAACATCCCGCCTATTTTGTTTGTGGAATGTCCACATGGCATTCCACAAATATAATAATATACCATGTATCATGTGAAGTAAAGATTTTGGAAATACCTGCGTGTGGGTATTAAAACCACCAGTCGTTCAATCACACACACCAAAAAAACCGCTGTCTCAAGTATGTCAGTTCTAGGCAGGAATAAGTATTATTCACTGAACGCAGTGGTGTTTATTTTGGAAGGCCATCACTTAAGGTGATGAGTGTGTGAAGACTCTGGTGAGGAGGTTTAAAAGCTGCTTTTCCATTTAGGTTGAAAACCGGTGATACAAATTCAAGGACTTGTGTTGTATAGACAGAGGGCGCCGTTTCAAATAAAATCCCCCTTGCCGTGGTGTGCAAATGCATGCGTGTGAGTCAGATTTACTGTATTTGTTTTTGCAGTGAACTTTGCGTTTCTGCATGATCAGCAACACGTCTGCTTCACTCGCCTAACAAACGTCTGACAGAAACGGCACCGGCACTCACGGTGGTTGTGACACGACTAACACTGATGCATTGGAAAGGGCAGGTATCCTGTGGAAATGGATAAAAAGGTGTATGGGGCCGAGACGGGGGCTTAGCATGGCTGCCACGTTCACGGCTCTGACAACTAATTTGCCCTAACATTTCAGCAAAAAGGTCAAACAACCCTCTGCTTGAGTTTATGAAAAGTGTATCGCTACGTTGGCATTGACTTAGCTTGAGGGCAGGAAGTAAGCTGCTCACGTCAGTGTCAAGATGGCAGCTTCTCTGTATCCCATAAATCAGTGGTCCCCAGTCGCCGGGAAGTGGACCAGCAATGGTCCACAAAGTAGGGCAGCCTCTAAATCGGTTTTAGGTTTACAGAAAAAATGTCACCTTTAAAATACAAATAAAAGGTTAATTACTAATGCAGTTACTGACTGAGGTAAAACATGTGTGAAGTCAATCAACTGGACTAGTCTTAGAAACAAGCCCCTCCCATTGATCTGGACTCCTCCAACATGTTCAGACTCCTCCTACTTATTCAGAGTCATTAGTGAGCTTAAAGGTTTGTATGCCTTACAAAAATGTGCTAGGATTGTGTTTAACATAACCTAAACATTCTGATGGTCTGAGTGACATGTGTTCAGGTATATGTGTATAATCTAACCAGCCATAACATTGTAGCCACCGACACGTTAGGTACCTGTCAGTGGGTGAGACACAGGAAGCAGCAAGAGAATATTCTGTGCAGACAAATGTTTCTTGCAAGCACTTCTGTTTGACTTTGAAGAGAAAATATTCTTTGAGAAAGAAGAACTATGTGAGCAAAGAAGAATGTATTCTGTGCTCGATAAATCTGAGGTTTGCCCTTTTCCATCATACAAAAACAATAACGTCGTCTGTTCACTTCCACTCATTTGTTCTCTCCACAACTTCAGTCTGTCTGCGCTCAACCTCGCCTCTTCACTCGCTCAACTTGGCACAGTGTTACAATGTGCCATAAAACCAGCCAATCAGGATGTGATTAGCTGGAAATACACTTAGTGAGCACAGAATAGATTTTGGTTAGCTCAAATATAACTATATAACTATAAATTGGGAAAGCATATAGAGCTTAACGATTTTGGCTCGGGACATAGTGTGATGAACTGGTGCCACGTTTATTGGACGGCCCGGCTCACTGATGCATCATGGGGGAATGTAAGCTGCTGTAGAATAAACTGCTGAAAGGTTACTGCTGGTTCTGATAGAGAGGTGTAAGAACACACAGAGCGCCGGTAACTACAGAATATAAGGCGGGTAGTTATAATGTTATGGCTGATTAATGACTTTGGCACCTTGCTTGACTGAGAGATTGCTATCGATATAAAACTGGTCCACCGTGCAGAAAAGTTTGTAACCCGTGTTCTTCAGCGAAACCGGAGCAGAAGAAGAATTCACAAGGGAAAACAAAGACGCAGGAAAAAAGAAGGCCTTAAGTGCAAAAGATCTCTGCTGAAAAAAAAAATCCCACCAGTTTATGATGCCTTTGGTCAAAATGTGCTTTCACACATAATCTAATTTTCATATCGTAACTTGACAGAGGCCACAGGACTCGGTCCTAGCTTGGAGACCCGTCTCCGAGAGCACAGCCGGCGCCTCTTCAGCTGGTTTCAGTTGAACAGCAAGAAGCAGCGTTCTCCCACGCCGAGCCTGAGAGTCGGAGATATGGAGGGCTGGCGGAAACTCCCCCGGATGAAGAACCGGAGAAAAGCCACGAGTTTCCTCCTCCATTTTACAAACGTGAGACGATTCAGTCACAGAAAGTCACGAGTCTCATTGAACTTGAGCTTTGAAAACAAACACCATAGAGAAACTGCTTACACACTGAGTACGCACAGATTGTTCACACATTTACACGCCAAAACAAAAATCCACTCGGGCGTTTCTTTGATGAACAAGCTAGAAGTGTTAGTCACTTTCTGAACACAAAGGCAGTAAACTGTTTCGACACCGAGTCTCGCCAGGAACTTCAGATTCACCATTTGAATAAAGCTAAATCCAATAAGAATGGTGTTTTAATCAAACACATGACCGTGAGGCCGGTGGGTTCCGCTCCAGGCTTCCGGTCCGATACCAATGTGTTGGTGAATTAACGATAAAGGTCAGCAACAATCTCCTCCTCTCTTCTTTAGCATGAAATGTTTTCTCGGTACGGTTAAAAGGTTTGACCTCATGTTTGTTTGTTGCACTCACCGTTTCTTATTTCAATATTTTTCACTGCAAATATAATATACAGATTTTCCTTGGTTTGACTTGGAAGAATTCAGAATCTAATGCATTACTTTCTCATTGTATATCCGTCAAATATAACAAATGACAAATATTGTTACATGTAGATTTTTGCTAAACGGCTGTTGCACTTTTTTTAGACCCTTTTGTCAACTGGTTGTGTCCAAAATTCATAATAATATATAATTGTTTGATTTTTAGGGATTGAAGGGAATCGCCTCATTGCCTGTAATTTATGAAATTGGATCCAGGAATAAAACAAAGAAACAAAATTACAGGATTACTATTTTCAGTAATTGACACAGACAGGAAAATGGGCACAGTTATTATGTTGTTACATAAAAACACGCCATCGAGTCGGTGTCTAGGTAATCTGAACGATCAACAAGCTCCTCCCACTTATTCACTGTAAAAATAAAATTTATGTTTAGTGTATAAGCTGACCAGCCATAACAATACAACTTATAAACTGGAAAAGTGGTTGTAACCACTGGAAAGTGGTTGTATTGGTGGTTCATTATTATTGTATAGTATTTCCCCATAAGCTATTGCTATATGTCACATTAATATTAATGTGATTATCAACCTGGGATCCCACTGCTGCCGCGGCCCGACCATGGAGCGGTTGGAGAAAATGGATTATAGCTGATATCTTTGCCACTTTTCCCCCGTCTTTATTTCTCCTCCACTGTCTCTCTCTCTCTTTCTCTGTCTCTTTTTTTTTTCAAACCCGACCGGTCATGGCAGTAGGCCGTCCACCCTGAGTCTTGGATCTGCTCGAGGTTTCTGCCCGTTAAAGGGCAGTTTTTTCTCACCATTGTCGCCAAGCGCTGCTCAAGGAGGAATTTGTTGGGTCCTGTAGATAATTATATAAAGAGTTTGGTCTAGACCTGCTCTTTCTGGAAAGCACCTTGAGGCAACTGTTGTGAATTGGCGCTATATAAATAAAGATTGAAGTGATGACAATGTTTATCACAATAGTTGCTATGTTACAGTTGTGTTTTTTGATGTTACTTTTCTTCCCCAGTCATGAATGATCCGTAGATTCATATTTCACTTTGTCCGACTTAAATGATTGGATGGAACACAATTAAGTAGGAAATGAGTATGTGTTTTTGTGTTCCATCAAAATATGAACATTTTCCATTATAAAAGAGGAATATCTCATGTTGTGTTATCCTTATTATGGCTCCATGGGAATGACAAATATTTTTGGCAAGAATGGTTCTAAATGTAGAATAAATATGCTCTCATTGGGAAATGTTAAATAAAATTGTTAAAATTGTTGTGGTGGTTGTTGACATGTATCCATTTCATTGCAATGAATGCTTTTAAGATCACTGAAGAAACACCACACTAACTGAAACAATCAATACAAGGAACGAATAAGCAATTAATTAACTATTAGTAGAATAATGTTAGATTCTGTATCACACCCACCTACCCAGATTAAAAAAACAGACTAAACGGATACAATTTAATTCAATTTAGTTATTCTGAATTATTTAATCACAGTAAACAATACTCAAAATCAATTTGAGTTTAGTTTACCCATTAATGGGAAAATAAATCAGATATTAACAAGACGGCTCACCAACAAATGTACCTACCATTAAAATAAAACAATTTTTTTAGTGTGCTGCCTACCCATGGGTTACATTGTCCTTAGTTACTCTCCCTTAACAATTCAGACCACGGCTCACAGGACCGCATTCCCAGAATGCTCTCTGTCCAGATGGGCCGAGCCGGCGACACTTGTTCAATTAAAGGCATCAGGGAAGACCTAACCACTTCATTTTCTGCAAGCTGCCCCACATTGATCAGCCTGTCTGGGAGCGCTCACAAGCAGGGTGACAGCTTAATCTCGGCGCCGCACAACCACCAACACGTTTTCATAGCTACACACACACACACAGAATCACCACATTCATTTGCGTTCTTATTCTGCTGCACACTGATGTGGACGGACTCGGTATTCCACTCAGGTGGAAACATGTTTTCTCGTCGGTCTGAAGTTATTTAGAGAAGACCGAGCCGAAGGAGGAAAGAAGTGGTTCCTCTGGATTGGATGGGTTTCATTTATTGCCAGCTGTCGAACCCTAGAAACAAATGGCTGTCTCTCTTTAAGCTTCCTGGTGGAACCTGAAGATCAATCACATTACTGGGATGGATTCAAAGCCCCAATCTGGAGAACAAGCTTAGTGGCCAGTGGTCTGTTGACTTAGTGGGACCGCTGATTCAAGCTAGCCTGAAAGCAAAGTGGAAAATAAAGGTGGGCCTCTGGTGCTGCAAAAAACTTGGTTTCTGTAAAACAGACCACTATTATTGGAGGATATTGTTTCAATGGAAGAGTTTTATTGATCTGCAACAATCGTCTGGTGATGGACATGGCAGACATGGCCAGCAATGTCAATTGCTTCTTGGTCCATCACTGATGCTGATGCTCACTGTAGGTACTTTTAGCAGTGAAGATGAGCACTCAATGGTCTGCAGGTAATCATCCCAGCATGCAGCAGGCTTACGTCCCATGCACTCAGGGCTTTGCACCTTTCAATCAGATCCAGCAAGAAATTTTCAGCAAATTATGCTGTGGGATCAGATAAAGTATAGCCTCTTTATCCCACGGGCCTAAAGGAGCCCAAGAGAGTAAAATGTGATCTTTTGAGTAAAGTATGATGGAAAAGAGATAGATCCCCTAGAGTCGGTTCATATGCACCAAATTTAGAATAAATCGGACCAATACTTGAGAATTTCTGAACTTTTGGAAATAAAGATCCACTTAGTGTTGGGAAAAATAAAACAGACATCTCTCCAAATCACTGCAGTTCTTCCTCACAATAGGGTTCATGTAGGTATAAAATTCAAAAGATCCATGAAATATTTTTTTGAGTGATGCACAATGGATCTACGGCAGACGCGAGGATTATTCCGTGATATCCCCGATACTTCGGGGTTATAATCAATCTATTGTACAAATTTATTACATGATTTGGAAATAATAAATTGAAATGATCACATATTTCATGTGAAAAAAAAATGATTACATTCAAATGCATTATGTTACACGGGTAATATAAACCTAAAAAGCTGAACACATTCTACTAGACATGCAAGATCATACATTTTATTTTTAATTTACTGCTCTGATAGAATATCTCATTAAGTCTTTTTTCAAACTTTAACACTACTAGTTTTTACTTTTACAAAACTGCCTTTTAACTGTATGCTTTAATTTGTTTACCTGTCCGTTTTACTTTCATACTTTGTTTTTTTTACTCTTACAATAGTATCATTTCCTCGAATCTTTTTGATTTCATTTCATTTTTACAGTTTGAGAACATTTCACAGTTGGTACTTTTTCACTTGTATTTGAGTAAAGAGGTTGTATTTTAATCAATACTTGTTATTTACTAACACCCCCTAAGTGTAATTACACCGGCGTAAGAGGCTTCCATACTTTTACCAGCTCTATAATCAGAATGTCATCATCCGAGCCGGGCTTATTCAAACCCGGGTAACTCAAAGTCAACGGGTCGATGTTGATGTTCTGACACCGGTGCTGCTCCTGCAGATTTCCCAAACTACAAAGACAAAGACACACATACGTGCGCACACTTTCACAAAACGGCCAGGAACATTACATCATGGTGCCTGGTAGACTAAACAAAACCGTGCTGAATCCTAGTCCGGTATCTGAGTCGGGTCGAAAGACACAACAGTCTGCCTCACTACTTCTTTTATTATCCCATCCAGTCTTTGCATCCGTTTCTCATGTTCCTTGACCCTTGTCCGTCTCACCGTGTCCTGGCGTATCCATCCATTTGTACTGATCCAATTTTATTGATCACATGCTGAGAACGCCGGAAAGTCAGGCTCATAGCAGCCGCCGAGGGAGCGGCGAGGTTCGGAGCTCCGAGATTCTGAGCCCATCCTCGGGCCCTCGGAGAATTGGAGAGGCGACAGATAAATAAATAAGAACCATGGAGAGGGAACCTCTGTGGAAGCTGCCAAACAAATTTATGGAGTATCCGATAACAACTCACCATAGAGGCTAAGTGGCAATGAAAGAAAAAAAAAAAAGGGGGGGGGGGGGACCCGAGCAGCTTCGCTGAGTCTTTATCAGAACATACTATTTTTTATTTTTTTAATCAAAGGCTGGAAACTGTAGACAGAAAGTCAGAACAGAACACTCATTTTTAAGCATTAACCGCAAACTTTCCCAGACTAAGAGAGTTTTTATCATTTCATTTGAATTATAATCTGCACTTCATTATAAAAGTAGAATAGGACAGAATATCCTTATCGTCACTGCACAAGTACAACGAAATTAAGGCGCAATTCTTTCACGGTGCAAATAAAAAAACAATAAATTATACATCTAAAGAAAGTCAATCTAGAAGGGAAAAAAAAAAAAAAAGAACGCACACAAACATTGACATTCTGCAGGTGTTGCACGATTGGGTCTTATTGCACAGTGAATATATACAAGAAAATGTTCAAGTGTTTGCTGCGTTTAATGTTGGTCCCTGCTTTCAGAGTGCTGAAGCGTCGGCCCGAGGGCAGCAGTTCAGAAACAGAGAGTCCGGATCGGGATGGGTCCGATCCAAATGTAACGTAAACCGCAAAAAAGGTAGACGTTTAAGTTTCACAACAACAAATAAAAGGTTGATTGTTTACAGCTGATGAGCCCTAATTCAAACGATGTAAATCACATTATAACGTGTTCAGCCTGCAGGCAGCGGCCTCAGTCAGGTGTGTAGAAAATACTTTGATTTAAATGTTTATTCTATAGACTGATAAAGATCGTCATTCAAAACAGTCAGAGCCTATTTATTGTAATAAGGAAATACTTATTGGATCATTTAAGAAAATGTGATTCAGTAACAACAATTGTAAGATATCATCAAAAATCATATCAACAGTAAAACAGAAAAATGGAGATGAGAGAAAGTAAAAATTTACATCAAATAAGGAAAGCAACAAACAAAATATACAAAATACAGCATCGCAGCTCATGGCTAAACCAATTAACTAAAAAGAGTTAAAAGGCATGGAAATAATATAAGAAGATTGGAAAAATGAGTGAATAAAGTAGAAAGAGAATAAAGTAAACTATGACATAATGAGGTGACGTAAAAGTCTGTAAAAGAGAGTTTTAATAAATATTTCAAAATGAATGAATGCTGGGTCAGGAGGAGAAATTAGGTGTGGTCTAAAGCTTGGAGCGAGATCCAGAACGGCCTTAAAAGAAATTGGTGACATCTTAAAAATCAACACTTTCTTATGTCTGGAATAAAGGCGGACGAGGGTGAGTTTAATAATCCTATCGGGTCTCTGGCGGTCGTCACGTTGGAGGAGATCATTCTGAAAAGTGGTGACCGTGTTTGATGGAGTGAACCGGATTATTTCAGATTAGGGTCGTTGACTTTTAGAACATTCTATGCCATCCGATGGACGATGTCATGGATACACTCCAAACAGCAGCTTGAGTTTCGGGGTCTCACTGGAAGGTACATCTGTGTTTCGTCAGCAAAGCAGCATTTTAAGAGTGATATAAATGGTTTTGGTCCGCTCTGATTTTCCACACTGATATGAGTCAAGTGGCATTTACTGCTGCTGATTAATATTAACCATGAACAGTCAAAGGTTTGGACTCAAAGACAAAAAGACATGGGAGCAATAACACACAGCGGATGATGATTGCCAGAATCGACTGAAAGAAAGTGACAGAGTGATGTGTCATGGGGAAAAAAAAACACATTCTCCCTTCTATTTTCTACAGGGATCCCATAAGAATTTCAAATTAAAGAAAGGAAGAGGTCCACATTGGTAGACCAGAACCAGTCAACTGTTTCCATTTTTCCATTACGAAACAGAGGGAGGGATGAGGACAGAATGGCTCTATTCAACATTTCCCTTCTTTTATTGGTCAGTCATTCATCTCCCCGACCTATTGATCTCCATAATAGCATACCATTTCTCTCTGCACTGCCTCACCGCCACCAATAACATAATTGCAGACCTGCTGAATGAATGTCGAACAAATAAATGTGAAGCAAAGACAGCGGGAAAAAAAAACGTTCACCTGGAGAGTGAGATCAGAAGTGGCTTCAAGGCAGCAGACAGATTTAAGATCAGCAGCTACCTGTATGCATTTCCCAACATTCAGAGTCTTCTATATGTTGGGAGATGCATTACATGCATCCCATCAGCATGACATTAAGGCATCCATTCCAATGGTAGAAGAGCTCTGGAGAATTCAGAACCTGGTCAATCTCTCTTTTTGAACCATCCACTCTTCATACTCATGAGTCTGATTATTTTCCAGGCTTTATTTTGTTTTGTGGGATTTAGAGTCGAATTAGTTTTTTGGCGCCATTTTCACTGACGCCTAAATGTGTTCAAATGACGGACACAAAACTGATTTTAGGTCTAAACTATTCTGGTTAGGAACAATATTTGAGCTCTATGTTTGGGCTCAATTATAGTTACGATCCTAACATCGAACCAGAGTGACTTGATTGAACACGATGCATTCAGGGAGTTTTTAGGATAGGCAAAAGCGACATTATTAATCTATTGAACTGACAATATTCAGGGTTATTATGTCAGTCAGATGTTGTACATGTTGAATATTTCTGATGGATTGGCTAATTCTAGTCTGGGTGCTTTAACGATATCCCGGAAAAGTCGGGGATATTATGGAATCGTATTCGCCGCCGCAGATCCCCCTTGTTCACGCGAAAACTTAAAATCTTTCATGGATCATATTAAAATTTTATGCCCAAATAGACCAAAGAGGAACTGGAGTTAGTTTGAGAAAGTCAGTTTTAACTTTCTGACACTAGGGGGAGCTTATTGCCCAAAAGTTTCTGGCCATAATTTCTCAACCGTTGATCCGATTATAGTGCATAAGAACTGACTTGGAGATCTATATTCTATATATCCTATTTTACTCTTGTTGTTCATATTTAAGCTACTTCATGGATAATTTTAAAATTTTACACCCATATAACCTTATTGCTGATAAGAAATTGATTAATTTTGGGAAATGTCAGTTGTATTTTCCACAATTGGGGCAGCATTATCGCCAAAATGTTCAACTGAAGTAAGTCGGTATTGTAGATATTGTATTTTACTGCTAAATGTTTATGTTACTCACTAGGGGGAGCTATTTAACGAAAGAACCGTTGTAGAGACACAACTTCCTAACCCTGTTTCCCATTTAGTCCAAATTCGGTCCATATGAAACGACTGAAGGAGACCGATCCTTTGAATGTCATATTTCACATTAAAAGTTCGTATTTTACTCACTAGGGGAATGCTCTTTACAAAAAAAACACAGTTTTCCAGTCATATGTCAAAAAAATTATTTCAATGACCATGTTAAAACTTTGTAACACCATAGATCTTAGTGTGAGGAAGAACTGGATTGTTTGTGGGAAAATTAATTTGTATATCGCTTACACTAGGGGGATATTTACCTTCAAAGGTCTTCGAGCCATCATTTGTCAACCACCTATCCGATTTAGTCTACACCTGTTGCATATGCAGCGAATCAGGGATATCTATCTTATTTATGTCATATTTTACCAGTATTTTGACCTAATAGTTTTACATTTTACTCACTTTGGGAAGCATTTTTACTTAAAATACTGTGAAAATAAATTCCCATTCAATTTAAGGGGTTCAATCAGGTTGATGGCTTCCACAATTGAGGGGATTGGGAACTTTTCGGGGACTTACCCTTGATGTCGGGGACGAAATAACAGGTCTAGTTTCTTATTTTATTTTGGTTTGGTTTGATGGATCACTGTGGCAACGACTGATAAGGGAGATCAATTAGTTAGTACTGGGTCAATAGGTCTGTATTTGCAATTTTACACCACTACAAGGTTATCACCGGGAAATGAATACTGTAATTACGATGATCACGATAAACAGTACGAGCTTCCCAAAAGAACAAGGTTTCATTTGGGAATTTAAAATAGATGCTTTGAGTGTAGATGATGTTGGCTTGAAATATTTTCCACTAAAATCCAATTTCCAATAGATATCGAGTCAGTTCAAAATGAATGGTGATCTAAATATTGCAAAGTTACACTAACATCTACATCCAGGTCTTATTCCTTTGGAGACTCGTCTTCAGTCACAAACCCACTCAGCAAAGCTGCATGTCACAGCCTCATAAAGAGACATCTACACTGTAAGCCTCTTAGCCTCTTTAGATCCACCAGAGGAGGGTGGAAGGTGATCCTGATGAGAAGGACTGGAACAGATATCGGGAGGTATAGCTGTAGAAGAGGAAGAACGAGATGTTGAAGAAGCAAAATTAAAAGGAGAATGATTTGATATACGAATGGAGCTTTGAAAAATGGTAGGAATGATGGGGAAGGTTGAAAAAGAAATCATAAAGTGTCAGCAGAGGGGGATTGAAGATGGAGCAGGAGAACTAAGACTGCACCCCTGACTGGGCATACATTAGCTGGTGAAGACAACCACACGAGAGGAAAGGCAATATAAACTCCAAATACCGCAAAACCCCACCGTCCACTGGGAAACGCTTAAAAGACTTTTTTTTTTACTATTTCAAAAGCAACAGAGGCTCAGAGGTGCACAACATATTTCCATTTTAGTAGACAGAAGAAAGTAGTGCTTTGACGGAGGCGCTGAAATCCCTTCTAAAGCTCTCTGCGGAGTGTCATTGCATTGTAGTAGATCTGCTGAGAGAAAAAAAAACACTCTACTAAAGCGCTTGGTTTGCTATGAGAAACTTATATAATACTTTCTAAATGCCCCTGCAACCTTTTATCCATGCAAAATGGAAAAGAGTGAGTCAAAAGAATCTAACATGAGGAACAATTTGACAAAAGTCTCTTATTGAGATGTACGATGATGTGAACTTTATAAATACTGTACGTATAGCGATGCAGAGGAAAATGCCGATATGCAGCAGCTCTTCTCATGTGAAAGCCTTAGAGCACCAATGTAATAGAGTTTGACAATTAATCGCAATAATAATATTTGAATAATGCCAATCTGCTGCATTTTCAGTCAGAAGACTATAGGTTTAAAGTTGTGTAACAGTGTGACTAAGTGCGACTAATACAGATTAAAAAAAAGACAGTATAAATATAGAAGAAAACACAATTCATACTGGTGTGAAATCCAATGTACCCCACTGGGGCTGTTTTTTTGGAAACAGAAGATGATGTAAGTCAAATCATTGCAATCAAAAAGTTGCCATCAAAGCAGTCCCACAAAGTAAAAACCACATACTGTATGATCACTTAAACGATGACGGCATTAGCACCAAAAGGTTTTGGACCATCCATTTTAAAGCATTGGTCCAATCTTGTCCAAATTTGGTACATATCAACTCAAAGAGTTCTATCTTGTACAAATTGTGTTTTATAATAATAATAATAATAATAATAATAATACATTTAATTTATAATGCACTTTACATTTGGATCAAAAAATGTTTTACTTATATATCAATATGTTACTCGCTAGGGGGAGCGTTTTACGGTAAACAGTGTTGTAAAGAAAAAGTTTCCTAACCCTCGCTCCGATTATATCCAAAATTCAGCGCAAAGGAATTGACTTAACTCGACTTATCTTTCAAATGCCATATTTAACTCACAAAGTTCATATTTTACTCACCAAGGGGTGCTTCTTTACAAAAAACAACATTGTTTTCCAGTCATGTTCAAACGTACCACCATAGATTTTAGTCCAAGGAAGAACTGGATTGACTTTGGAAGATTTTACTTGTATATTGCTGACATTAGGGGGAAATTTACTTAAATTATTTTTCCATCAATCATTAATCCTATTTAATCCAAATTGGTTGCATGTGAATTGAATCAACGAAATCTATCTTGTTTAATTCATATTCTAACGACATTTTAATCTAATAGTTAATATTTTTCTCACTTTTGGCAACTTCTTTTACTAATAAAAAAAATCTTTTTCAATTAATTTAATTTAAGGGGTTCAATCAGGTGGATTTCTTGTACAACAGAAGGGATTGGGGACTTTTCGGGGACCTACATATGTCTCATTTTTTATTTGTACTGTAATGGTTGGATGGATCACTGTGAAACAACTGATATGGGAGATACATTATTATGATACTGCACTGTCATAATTTCATCAATGTCAGAATTCACAGCTATTAAAACATTAAAAATGTAATAAGATGTAAAAAAGGCAGCTTTGATTTAAAAGTAGTCTCCAATATACTACCTTAATAAAAATATTTGGTTAAAAAAGTTGTGCTTTTTATTATAACAAGGTTTTGTTTTTATGTTTAGACTTAACGGTCACACAAACAGATTTTAGTCTTGCATTATGATTAGTGTTGCACTATGGTTAGTGTTGCATTATGGGTCTGAATCAATACGGCAGCAGCAGAGCGAGCCAACGTACCTGCAGAGGAAAAACATACAGCCCCCAATATAACCATATTCTTCCAGGTCCAAAAAGCGCACACGGTAATTCTGGCTTGGATTTGTTTCATATTTGTGAGTACTTTTTTGTTGAAGTGCCCTTGAACGAACAGTTTGATACTTTTGATGTGTTAACATGTTTGGACTTGGTCTATTAATAGATATTAGCATGAAAGACTTTATTGTTCGGACCTGTCTAATTACGGACATTTACTCAAGTGACTTTATAAATAACATGTATATTTGAACTCTTTCTTTTATGTGTTTTATTTATATAGTTTTCACGGTGTCTGATGATGCAAAGGAGAGAATAAATCTTCCAAAGACATCTGTATGATGCGTGGCCATCATTCCATTGGACCGGTGTAGTTACAGGTGTGAATGAGAGTTTGAATGGTCGTCTGTATACATGAGGGCTTTGTCCTGGGATCAACCAAAATGCAGTGTTATCCCTTCGGTGGTCAGATGTAACATTAAAAACATTTTTGACCTGCATTGCTGCTAAATCTGGATTCTCCAACCTCAATGTGACACAGATTTATACCGCAATAACCTTTTTCTTTTAAAAATAGGAGCATCAATCAACCAAAGCTAAAATTGAGTTTTGTAAAAACTCAACATAGGTTGTTGTGCACCTTTAAATCTAAGGTGATCAGTTTGGGAGACTTTTAGATTCTATAAGAAGGACCGACAATTGAACAGAAGTTTAGACCTCTTTGAGGAGATTAAATCCTGCGATGGCAACGACAGATCCGAACGCTGGTGAGAAGGTGCTAATAGCAAGCACGAGCAGGTATATAAATGAAGCCGAGAATGATGAAGTTATGATGCCATAAATGCGTTAGAGTTCAGATACAAGACACCAGAATTGATTATGAAATAATAGAATCATGTTAAAGATAAAGTGTTAAATGTAAAGTGTGTGGTGATAAGAACCAATGTCAGGATGTCATGTGATGGTCAGTGCTTCAAACCTCTGTAGGGTAGGACTTCTGGAGTCGTGTCTCACATTTTTTAGCTTTTGAAGGTTAATTTCCTTGCGATATCAGTTTTGATATCAGAGTTCGATGGGTTTTTACTGGAGTTCATACAGTTATTTTCAAAATCATATTTCATAATATTTCTCCCTCTAACTGCCAGAGTGAAGCCAAAGGCATGAAGGTATCAGACGGGCCTCAGTTTTACATTACCTATGTCAACACTGACGTATATTTGAGGGTATGCAATGACATCCCTTGTTATGTAGACAGCAGGGCGACCTTCCGATTGGGAGACGAATGATCAGCCCTCTGAGCAACAGCCACTCATAAGCCTCAAAATGTTGATGGACGTGTGTCCTTGGCAATGACCTTTTACCCAGTAAGCAGCATGCTTAAAATGTTAAATGCTACGGTTATACGCCACTTCCATGTTGAAATGCTGGTTCTGTAGCACCATCATGTTATTTTGAGTGCTTTGCATGGCCATGTATTTCCTTTGTTTTTTTATTCCAGTGTCTCTATGAGGTAGATGATGCCATATAATTAAAACCAAATCCATTATATTTCATTCTAAGCAAAAAGGAAAAAAATTACATTTTAAAATCCAGAATTGCTACATATTCTGCAAGTAGGCCTTCAGAAGCAAACAGAAAACTGAAATCTGGAACAACTAGTGCTCTCCTCACAAACACAGAAACACACCAGCCCTCTACAAGCCCCAGGCCAGGCATTGTCCAATTCATTCCTCTCCCCACCACAGCAAACAGCATCGCCTGTGGCCACAGCATGTCGACACTGAAGCATCTGGAGTTGCTCATCAGCCGACACCTACTTCATCCCTTTAGTCTGTGTTATCACAAAGTAGTAAAAGAAATGTAGGAAGAGAGAAAAAGAGTGAGAGCTGGGTGGGGGTGAAATTAATGTCTTGTGAGAATAGGCATGGCTGGACTCTGACTCCTCCGGGATGTGAGGATGCATAATCTCGCTGGAGCGTTTGGCAGCAGAGACTGTGCAGGAACATGAAGGCGTCTTACTGTTCAAAGGCTCTTGAGCAACATCAGAGTTAAGAGAAAAAGAGCATTCACTTCGGCTCTGCTTATAATTTTGCCTTCCAGTGAGGTTATTGTGTGCATGCTGAGTTTGTTTGTCTTCAGCCTATGTTTTACGAGTGCTCCTGGGTAAAGAGCCAGCCAGCAATTTTGCTAAACTGTTTTTTTTTTGAGCAATGCAAACCTATGGTGCATTCACTGACAGTCAAAGATTATTGGTTGGATAGAATTGCCAAGCCGTGCTCTTATATATATACAAACGGTAATCCTCAACACATAACGTGAGGTATATTTATTTTGTCTCCAAGGTATTCAAGGGGAATCCAACACTAACGGCGGTTCCCCTAAGGATCATGTACAAAGCATCATTTGTTCCAGAACAAGCCAGATCTGGGTTAATACCACAATGACATCAGTACAACGGCCCTGCATTTTTTAATTCCGTTGCTGTTAGAGCACATTCTTTGATTTAGATTCAAGCAAGTAAGAACAAAAACCCATAATCTGGTTTGATTGGTCCCATAATCTCAAACCGCTGCAGACCTCACAAATCTATTATTCTGTGTCTGTAGTCGACATCAGATGACGTCGTTTGAGGAAGTCCACACGCAAACAACGTGTAATTACCATTACTCCAGGGTTGGGATTAAGTTGCGCGGCTCAGAAAGAAATGAACATATATAGCTTGATCAGAACGATTCCGTTAAGCATGGGCGGCTCACAAACATCCCAAGCCCGATCTAAATCGGGCTCAGAGGTCAGCCGCGCTGAATGTGATCCGTCACCGTCTAGTTGTATGAGCATTAATTGCTTTATTTTTTCTTTCTTTCGAGTTCATTGCCAGGGTTATACTTTAAATCTCTTTGTTTTCATATTTACCCAGGGATAGCCCAACATAGACCTCATTCAGAACTTCAATTTCTGAATGAAAATTACTCCTTAAAAAAAGAAGGCATGGATAAACTTAATCATCAGAGTAGAACAGCAGTTCGGAGTCAGGGTAAACTTCTTGGATATCCTTCTTACGCCAGTTAGAAAGATTTACAGTAAGCGCCTGTGAATCACTTTCAGCTGCTTTGGTGCACATGAAAGTACCAACAGGTTGACAGGAGAGGCGACAGCAAGACAACCCCCAAAAAAGGTTCTGGCTCTGCAGCTGGTGACCACAAACTATTTCTCTCTCCTCATCCTTCCTGACTGACTTTTTCTCTCGGTATGCATTTTGCTAATGTCCTTGTCTTCACTGGTAGCATTATGTGGTACCAGCAGATGATGTGGTACCAGCTGGGAGTTCAGCCCCTCCAGGATGGATCATGGATGGACTCAAGTGTGTGGAGGAGATACCAGGATATAGGTTTTTATACTAGGGGAGCTAAGAGGGCTACAGAAGGACAACAACCCAGCAGCAGGACTTGTATCTACTCCTCAGTGTCTCAAGGAGCAGGAAAACCATGGAGTTCAATTTTTAGAACTCTGGCAGTGGACTACTTTGTGGCTTTGTTCTCCTTTTTTTCAAACTACATGAGGGCACCATGAGGACCTAACGTCCTCTAGTGGGACCTGTCTTCACGACCCAGTACCATGCCGCTCAATGGCATTCACCATAAAACACCAGGATTACAGGTTCTCCATTGGTTCTCCGTTCGTCTGGAGACGCTTTGCTGAACGTGTATCTCCCTGAAACACCATCCGACAGGACCAGTTTGGTGTGGGGCCAGTGATCAGTCTGGGAAGGCAGAACCTTGGAGGGTCGCACAGACCTCAACGTTGTAGCCAACAGTTCCCTGACTGCTGTTAGGTACCAGGATGAACTCCTCTGACGCACTGTGAGACCTTACACTGCTGCCGTGGACACTGGGTTCCTCCTGGTGAGGGACAATATCCGGCATAACGTGATCAAAGCGTGTAGTCAGTTCCCGCCACCACCAGGAGCTCACTGATGCCCTGATCCAGTTCTGGAAGGACATCCCCAAGAACTACTGAGAAACGTCACTGGTTGTTGTGATGAAATTCACTGAAGTTGGAGAAGACTGGATTCCATAGCTGATTTCAGATATGGAATCCATTCCTCGATGGGTTCACTATTTTAGTTTCCATTGAACGTTCTTATATAATTTTATTCTCCATGAATGACACAATGTGAAGGCAATAAAGAGTTTGATATTTCATTATTTGATTGTGATTTAAAGTGTTACCTTAACTTTTTCTAGCAGTGTTTATTCAATACTGAAAAGGTTGTCAGAACCAACACAGTCTTTCTTTGTCAACACCACAAACACAACCTCACCCATAAGGTCAAATCCAGATCCAGTCAGTTAAAATGGGTCCTTCTAGGTCATGGGCCCATTCACGTTACCCGCTGCCTACCTGTACCTTCATTGTCTGCGCCATTTCTCTATTAGCCCCCGCAGGTTTGCCGCTGCACCAGACAATTCGGTAGCGTGTGCTTACATAATGAACCTATAAATCACACATGCAGTTCTCCAGGGGAAAGACATCCTTGGCCATCGGTGCAGAAACTACAATGCATTTCTGGCTGTGGTAAAAACAGGTCAGTGTCGCAGGCAGATCATCAATCGAAAGCCTACAGTGTCACAGCGAGGGCAACCAGCCCCTTTTCAGGGGCACCGGCCTCTGTGGAGTTCTCAGCGCCTTTCTGCACCATCAATCTCCAGCAACCTTTGAACACATGGTCAGCGACAGGAATTAGACGGAAGACGTTCACGGGGAAATCCCTAAAAATAGGATGAAGGAGCTCAGTGGGTTTGAAATCGGAGACAATGAGCCATTAAATTAATCTCTCGAGCTGTCTTGTTGATACACAACACACTGGGAACAGGGAAACACTTTCTTGTTTTTAATTAAATTGCATGACTTTAGAGAGCGCCAATTAACAGAGGTGTTAGACTTCTCAGTTTTATGAAGTTTACAAGTTAGATTCTAACCCCGGTGTATGTTAGGAGTCAACAGCTGCTTAAAACTCTTGAGAAACGCAATAATCCTTTCATTTGGGTTTCAAGGGCTCCTGGAGGAAACATCTCGACCTGGTAACAAGGTCTCAAACTGCTGGCAGCCCAAATTATTAATAGGAAGGCTACCGAACAACATTTGCCAAGTCCTTGTGCAAACGAGTATCAACAGAATCATTAGGAAGACTGAAAATGCTGAGCTAAGCACATTTTGAGAAGATAGGTAGGGGCTGTTTACATGACATAAGCCTTCACTTTTGTTGCATTTTGTTCTTTTGGGTCTTGTTAACAAAATGATTTGAAAACACCACTGTTGCAAAATGCAACTCTTGTAGCAAAGTTGACGTCACATCCCCTCTTTGCTAATGGCTAAATCAGTCTAATCGTTTTGTTTGTGCTGCAGGCTCTGGTGCAGAGCATCTGCACGGCTGCGCTGATTTAAAAAAAAAAAAACACGATCATCTACACTGCCTAGTCCATCTTCTCTAATGGTGTCGAGTTTGAGAAGTTACACTGCCAACTACTGGCTTGACATACAAACTACGGCATTTCAGTCATGTTTGCAGATCTTTGTGCATGAGAATCGATTTCACAAGATCCTTATCCGGACGTTTGTTATTCACTCTTTATTTCACAAACTTGTTCACAGTACGTGAAATTAGTTTTCTGCATTATTTCTCAGCACTCGGGAAGCAAATCGCGGATCACTGTCTCGCTCTAGGACCTCTTTAATGTGCAGACTGCGGGGGCTAAAGGAGGATGGAGCTGCTGACCTTTCGTTTCGGGGACGACCATTAAACACCCCGAGCTACTGCCTTCCCAGGACAAGAAAAAAAAATTAGTCCGTATTGAATTGACAAAATCAATATTTATATAGTTGGTATTTTGATATCACGCTTTGTCTCTCTCTCTCTCATTTTATTTTCATTTGTGAATTGAGCCTCAATGGGTTCATTTATTTTTAATATTAATTTCCTCTTTTTGCTGTGAAAATAACCTACCACACATCGCCGCTTCTGTACCTCCTGGGTTTCCTTAGCTCCTCCGGTCTGTTTCAGGTCTTCCTGTATGCACTGATCAGGGTAGGCTGTAGATTTGAGTAATCTAATCTACACTTTGTCGTAAACTAAATTGTGTACAGCTTATGTATATATTTTCAAACGCTCAGTTGTGCCGTGTTAATCATTAATATTAGCTTTATGGTTGGGATAATTTAGTGCGATTTATGCTGCTGTAGGATGCCCGGGGACCAATAACCAAGATGGTGCTGTAGGGATTTTTGTATAATTTCCATGTGTACTCTGTGTTGTTTATCATTTATGTTTAGAAGCTGTGGTAGAGAGGTGTGGTAGAGAAAGACCAGGAGATATGCAGTCTTACGTTTCAATGGGAGAAAACCATTACTAGACATCTTCCTTTTGAGTCATCTCTTTCATTTGTACCCCTCCACATCTGTTACACCTCATTCTCTATCAGTCTGGAGTTGTTGGACTGGTTTGTCTTACACAATCATCACGGTTTACCCCTGTTCCCCACTTTCCTTCTGACATCTTCTCACCAAGTCATTCAGCGGCGTTGACATGTGTCCTGGCTGCACACACACACCATCACGTCTGCACACTTAGTCATTAGAAGGCTAATGACGATAGAAAATAACAGTCTACATCCGAGTTTCGAGCAAAATTAGCTGACTACGATGAAATTACACTAATATATGCTTTTACTTTTCCACTATGCTACGGAAAAAAACTTCAAGCTCGGTCGGAGAAGTAAATGTTGCGTAGATGTTTTCAGCTCCGAAGAATGCTTGAGGCGAGGGGATGTTTGTCATCATAATTTCCCAAGTCGTGACGGGTAATCAATCACCTTAAACTCAGCGAGAAAGAAAAGAGAAGATCTCACACACACACACACACACACACACACACACACACACACACACACACACACACACACACACACACACACACACACACACACACACACACACACACACACACACACACACACACACACACGAGATTCGAAAAAGCTTTTGCTTGCTGTCAATCAGACCATCTGATGAGACTGACACTCTCTGTAAAAGCAGGGGGTGAACCCCAATGTTCCTTTTCTGGAATAAGAACAGGAATGAAATCTGCCCTTAATATGTCCCCCACCGGACCATACCATAGTATTCTTCAAGACTGAGTTATTAACTGCAATCAACTCAAAATGAAAGAAAAATATATACAAGAGGTAAAATAAATGATAGATAATCAACAGAAATCATTGTAGTTGAGCATACTTGTTTGAATACCCAATTTTAGGCCCCCAGAAGTGAGTCACTTATAACCGCAGTCCAAACTGACAATGCTCCTCCCCAGAGGGAGGCCACACAGCATCAACAAGGAGCCCGCATCAGCATCCATGGTAGCATTAAGGGAAGCCCTCCAGGGCTGGAGCAGGACAACATTACACTCTTACCTTCAACAGCGTACTCCTCAGCTTCAGTGGAGGAGGAGGTCCGGAGAGGATGCATGGGAAAGACAGAAAAAACACACAAATTAACTCATCATAGTCAAACAGTTGTCCGTTTTCTTCTCAGGATAAAATAAAGACTTGAAATGTTGGAGATTTGGCAGAAAACTAATTTAGAATTTTTGACTTTTCACTTTTTAATAAAGCCTCTAAAAGGTGAAACTGCCTCACAAACATGCACAAAACTATCAAACCCGACATTTCAATGTTTGTTTTTCATGGGTATGTAATAAGAGGTATGGTTCTATACTGAGCTCTGTGGGAAAAAAAAATACATTCATTAATTCAAATTCAGAGCATTTGTTCCAAATGCCAGATGGCTCATTGTCAAAGAGTTTCAGCCCTTTAAGTTCCTCACAAAGAAACAAAAATCCTATAGAAAAGTTATTTCTATGCATTATTAATGGAAAACTATTAATCTAATATCTTAAACACCCTAATCTGACTTATAAAATGACAAAAAATTTGGTAATTTCTTGATGAAACTTTATATTCCATAGAAGATCAGTCAGTTCAAATGATATTAGCTCAACCCCTTTGGTCAAGCATGTATCTAGAAAACTATTGGACTTTTTTTGGTTGTATAACAAGTAAGATAATTCGGTTTAATAAGTTCAAAATTTAGCACATCCCTTTGTACACAGCCAGTCTTTTCAATGTGCTTTGACAATTCAGTCTGAAGGTAGTTTGGTTTCCTCCTTTAACTCCAGAAAATGAAACTGAAAAAATGTACTTTTAAAAGTGTATATTCACTTTTTATTGATATTAACCTTTTAATGTCCTAAAATGTCCTGAAAATATGGAAAAATGGTTTCTTTGCATACTCTTTGTATTTGCTTTGGGATTTTTATTAAATATTTTAAGACACTCTAAATTCAACATAAAATGATAAATTGTTTGATCAAGCAGGTTTTTGAAAAGTAAAAACGAGCGACGCCATCAAAGAGTATTTATTAATATGAATCAGTCAGACGACTCACGCAATAAATATGTATTATTATTATTATTATTATTATTATTTATCTATATCCTAGCAGTGTTACATAGTTTGAGTTTGTTCAGTTTACAATCTCTCATTTTGATGCTTGTTTGTTTTAAACTTGCAATAATCAAAATATATACACAAAGTATGAGGTGCAGTATTATTAATCATTCATATGAAAGCAGCGTTTGTATGATTAGCACCCTATTTTTCTACTGAGCGTTTAAGCGTTTAAGTTTAAGTTGGTTTAAGTTGTTATACACACATTTAACATATTTTGTGTGGTTAATTTGTACAGTTCCATAAAGTATAGTTTAATTTATTTTATGCTTTTTTTTATCACTTTAAATGAAAGAAAATGTAAATTATTGGTACAAATTTAAAACCTTGAAATTCTTGAATTTAGTAGGTTTTTATCTTTTTTTTTCTTCTGTTTTTTAATATACATTTCTTTCTCACACATTTGTAAGTTTGTATCATCCGATTGGTATTTGATATTTTTGCAGATTTATCTATACTTTTTTCTTTCCATGCATCCACTTATCCACACATGAGCTATCAATCAAATGTCCATCCAATCTGTCCATACCAACTGTCCATCCAAACTGTCCATCCAAACTGTCCATCCAAACTGTCCAGCCACCCGTCTATCCACCCGTCTATCCACCCATCAGTTCTGACCCGAGTGGATAAATGAGTGTTGAACAGGCCGGCCTCCTGAAGACAACAACAGGCTTCATTCAAATACCATTTCCACCTGAGACACTGACTTTCCCACAGTTCTCTCATGGTCGGAGAAAATACAGAAAAGAAGATGCACTGCAGAAGTAGAGGGCAATCTTTAATGCTAGACAATAAAATTGCAGTTCCCCGTCAGTCAAGAATGTAAAAGGGCCTCCAGCTTTGCGTGGCATCCCCGTGGAGAGCTTGGCATTTGATCCACTGACGTGGCTGCTGGGCCTCGGTCTTCAAGGGACGCAGTTGTGTTTGGTTCTCGCATGATCAAGGATATTTTGATGGAACTCTGCGCCGCACTGGTTCAATGAAGTTAGCGTGGTGCTACATTAATAGCTGTGGGCATTTTGTTCCACATCAGAGCATGCAGACCATGGAGAACTACAAGGTCGAGAACAGTAAAACCTACAAGCTGATGGCTGGAGAAACTATTTTAGAAAACCAAGCACACTTCTGTTTCAACCGAGAACCTTCATACATTTACAAAACTAGCCAAACCGTCATGGAGCACACCGGTCTGATTATTGTCCTGGCTCTTCAGAAAGCGGTCCACCGCAACCATCGCTATCAAAGCTGTGCATCTCTGAGCTTCTTCTTCATCGAGAAGAAGATGTAGCAGCATGAGAGCATCAAACCAGGTGAGTAGGACAGGTGTTCCAAAAGTCCAAATGTGCATATCTGAATTGAAACCCATCTGCATGAGCATGGTTCTGGTGGAACAGCAATCCTCTCATGAGCTCTCGGATTCATCTTCTTGATATCGTCCCTCAGCTTTCTCAAGAGATCAGTAATAATGTACTGTTTCTACATTTCTACATTTTTGCGGGGGACTTTTGTGGTTTGCCAGTTAATCCTTTCCTTTGGAACCAGTATTCAGTGTCGGTTCCGGAGGCATACACCATCTCTACGTTTAAGGCTAGACTTAAACCCTCCTCTTTGATAAATCCTATAGTTAAGTTCTGGCTCAGGTCGTATCTGAACCGCCCCCTTAGTCATGCTGCTATAGGCCTAGACTGCTGGGGGACTCCCATGATGCACTGCATTTTCTCTCTCTCTCTCCATTTATTTACATCACTGCATTCTCCTTTTTCACAAAGCTTATAGTTGGTCCTGGACCAGCTCTTAGTTCTGCTGCCACAGGCTTAGACTTCCGCTATTTCTACATCATTTATTACTAAATTCATGCCCCATAAATGCACCACTGACTCTGCTCCCTCCTGGAGTCCTTGTACCCGGGAGTCTTTCTGTTCCATCGCCCCACAGGTTCCCACGGTTGGTGGTTGTGCTGAGTGTTGGTTCCTGGCTCTGATCTTGGGCGAACCCAACTTCAAGCCGGTTAAGCCGTCTCCGGAGCGGCAGAGCAGGCAAGTCGGTGGCTAAAAAGGGATGACACCCGCCTGGGCTCAAACAACCACCTTCAAAACCAAGTCAAAATTTTGGTGAAGCCAAAACGGACACCGCTCTCTGACTCTTCCTTTTTTTCCGTAGATAAAGAAAGTATTATCAAAGCATTAGATTATATAACAAAACAAGGCATATCTATGTACTAAGAGTAGAAGAATGGTAGTTTAAATAAATGTATCATAATCATGGAGCATGGAAATCCTGGGCTGGTTTGGGTCGCTACAGTGCGGCTCAAACACAGAACGGGTAGTTTATGAAACTTGACAGAGAGAAGAGGTTTAACAATTAAAATCTATTCGGGAAAGCAATTTTTCCATCTGTTGAAAGGTGTATTCTTTCTCCCCCTCAGCTGAGAAAAGTAGGAGGAAGGTTTCACAGTCCAAACTAGACTCGGGCTGCACCTCCCTCTCCCTCTCTCCCTGTCCTTCTCACTTACCTCTATTTGTCTGTTTATATAATTGAGTGAATAACGTTTGGAATAAAAAGGACATGACTTTTAGCTGACTAAACGGGTTCGGTCGATTGCCCTAAGGGAAACTCTTACCCCCCCTCAGTGATGTCACCGAGGATAGAGACTCTAGGTTGATGCTTGCCTCTTATATTAACTGCTCATACCTTCTGCCCTGTTTGTCTTTTTTTTTTTTAATCAAATGAACTATCTTTCTTCCCTTTACGTATAGGGAAGATTCAGGGATGTTAGTGGTCTGTAGGACAGAATCTGAAATGTACAACCAAACCCGCCCAGTTTGACACAATCGACCCCACTCACACCTGTCGGTGAGTTCAACGAGGATTTGCATCTGGTAGTCCTACATTGAACCTGGTGAGGACGACCTGGCGCTGTTTGTCCTCCGAGACATCATTTAAGAATCTTGAAGGAATGAGCAGCTAATTGGTGAAATTTGACCTGAACACAACATGTGGGTTAAAAGCGTGGACTTTAACTCTATAGGCGTTGTTTTATCACTGAGGATTTTTGCCGTGTGGAAACACAAAGTCTAAAACGGGAAAATTGATTTGTAGAAAACTCTGCATCCCCGTTTATTTGGATTGAGATCATGGAACTGAGAAGACTCCTAAAACCTCTTCATCGAGATTTCTGCATTTTACAAAAGGGAAACAAAGACAGCAGAATAAGACATTCATTTGGTCACGAGAACATCAAGGGTCCCTGGAGAAGCCCTGCTAAAGCAAATGAAAAACCCTACTAATTGTTAAATCTAACCCGTTTCCTGTTTGAGTTTGAAAGATCTGCTTTTGGGGTAAGCATTACCGCACGCTGGGAATACTTATAAAATCTAGCCTTGGGGAAGAAGAGGATTTCAGTCAAGACACTTGGAACAAAGCCTATCTCTCTAAACTCATCCTTTTTATCTCCCCGTTAGTTTTCCGGTCTTCTTTACCTCCCATTACCTTTACCCCAGAGCTGTTTTCCATCGGGGTGTATCCCACACAGCCTCAGGCCCAGATCCACTGGGATCAGAGTATTTTCCATGTACTTTGCAATTCATATGGGAATATGGGGGGCCATTCTTAATTTTTTTTTTTTTATAATTTTTTTTTTTTTTTTTTAAATAGGAATTACTTTAAGCATTTCTTTGTATACTCAAACCTCCGGTTGAAAAGTGGGGCTTAATTCTATGGCTCACAATCCTGTATAGGATAAAGAGGGAAATATAAATTCTTTATTCAAACATTTTCTATCCGACCTGAGCTAAAAGGTTCAAATCTAAAACGTTGAATTACACACGAAGTTGCATCAAAAATTTTCATCTCTTTTCATATACATCAATATTAGCCTTGGATACCTTAACAAGCTAAATAAAATAAATAATATAATTAAAGTGCCACATTTTATACATCAGAAGGAATAAAGCAGCAGACATGCGCTGCATTAGAAATATGAAATCCCAAACTAAAATTCAAATGGAAGCAGAGGAAGAGCTGAAATGTCTTCACCAGTGAATCCTCGGGGGCTTTTGGAGGAAAATGAGACTTTCAGACCTAATCCCTTCTGAGCTAAGGAAAGGATTTACTGAGGGGAGAAAAAGCATGGCTTCACGGAAAAACAGCATCGTCTCTATTAGCATAGTCCCATTTCTTCATTCGGTAAGAAAACTGAACAATTAACTATTTGTGAGAAACAAATAGAGCGCATAAAATAATGAATGACCAAATAACACAATCAAGTGCGGGTTGATTATCTTCAGGAAGTATTCAAGTGATGAAATCAACCAATGTATGACATGATATCAGGAATGCCGATTCCTTTTCAAGAACAATCTACGTAGAACAACTCCCTTCACAGCAGAGAGTTATCAGAGCGGGAGCTGGATCCAAAATCCATGCAGAACTCAGATGGATGACACATCGCCTGCAGTTATTTATTTTATCTTTTGAAAAAATAACACGCTATTCATATAGTGAAGTTGAGTAATTGCATAAAAGATACATTTCTGAAAATAACATTATATACGCTTGAATACTGTTCATTATCTAAATGCGATCATCTTTTTAAATGTATTTATTTATTTATTTATATAGTGATTGGACTAAGCCCACTGCGTATCTACATACTCTTAAAGAAATAATACTTTTACCCATGTTAATTAACTCACATTATACGCGTTGCCTTTTATATCTTTGTTTAACTTATGATTGAAATACATTAATCCCATGAAAAGTAACCGATGTGACAAAACTTTACAGTTTCGAGTGAATCACACAAAAACAAAGGACTAAATCCGTTTTGATCCGGATCAGCTCTTATAGGACAGGAAAAAACAAAGACAGTAAATTCAAGCAGATAGCATTGTGATGAATGTACGTTGATCGTACGTTGATCGGTTTCGTTAGCTGTACTCTGTGTTTCACAGATATATTCTAAAATTACTCGATGCATTCATGTTGGTTGCCCAAAGTTTCCGCCGATCTAAACCAGACCTGAACCAAACCAAATTTATCTTTGTGTTTGATGGGCTGTTAGATTGATCCTTACAAGGAAAAATATTCAAATCTTATCGCCGCTGTCAGCATTCTTTGCAACGGTCCCAGTGAAAGGAATATAATTAACACATTAAGAACTTTGAATCGACCGGTCTCTCTCTCTCTCTCTCTCTCTCTCCCTCCTTTATCGCGGGGAGCTGGACCAGAGAGGCTCTGAGATTGAATGAGACACGCAACAGAGGAGGCTTCAAAGCTGAAAGCCTCCGCTGACTGAAAAGTATCGTCTGAGTGAATGGAAAGTCAAGACTCTTCCCTGTGATCCATCTATCTGGACAATGAGGAGGAGGAGGAAGAAGAAAGAAAAAGTGCTCCAGTCATTCCCATCATTGATTGTTTTGTCAGTGAGGAGTTGGAGCTTTTTTCTACGTTAGCTCAACTTATGATGTCAATTTATGAATGTAAATAAGACACACAAGACACTAATTCTAACAGTTATAATGATAATTGAAAAAGTAGGAGTTATATTGTGTTTCAGATATGCACTTAACGTATATATATTCATATAACAGTATATGAGTTTATATATACACATATATATGTATGTATATACACTTTTTTCATAAGTAGTGCCCCCTACAGGGTAAAATATGAATTATTAAGAGTCGATTAATACACACCAAATTTGGACTACATCAGACCAACAGTTGGGAAATTGTGGCCCAAAAAGTTGGAGATAAAACCCTCCCTAAAGCAGGAAATTTACATTTTCCTCTCACTAAAGTCTTTGTGGGTATAAAATCTGAAAAGGATCCATGAAATACTTTGAGTTATCGTGCTGACATGAAGGATCTGCGTCGGATGTGGCGGCGACGATCACGATTCCACAATATATCCCCGACTTTCCCGTGACTTGTGTCACGTTCACAACCAGTCCAGGAGTATCGTATCTCATAGTGGTGAGATGAGAGACGCCTCTCTGAGAGAAGAAATAAATCCCACGTTTGTTTGACAGTCAGGTTGAGGTATCACCCCGGGTTTCTTCTGTCATCATAGTGCTGAAGTTCAGGTTACAGGATGGAGTTAAAGCTGTGGTTTGACATCAAAGCCTCAGACAAGGTTCAACGAGAACAAAGTCAAACGGAAATGAACGAGAGAGAGGGGAAGTAACTGTCAGATTAAAAATAAAAAAAGAGAGAAAGTCTTTTACAGTAGGGATTAAAAAAAACATTGTTCCTTTGCAACTTAAAAAATAACAATCATTTAAAAGTGCAGGCTGTGTATTAAGGAGTATTTATTTTATCAAATAGAATATAAGATACATGGCATTCTTTTGAAGTTTACCACTAAATGGTTTCACGAGGCTGGTTTTAATGATTGCTTCTTTGTTAAATCATTTCTTAACTCCACATTGCGGGTGGAGTGGCCACGATGTTACTACAATGCAGTAACAATAATCATCGGTTATCTCACACCTAATCTTTGACCAATATAATGAAGTAACATTTCTAACTGTTTTTATTCAAAGGAATCTCATTACATTCTAGCGGTGGAGGGCCGTGCATTTTACACCGGGGCCTTCAGTTGTGTCCTGAGTGAATCAATTTACCTATTATTACCACCATTATGACGCCACGGTTACAGAAACCATCAACTTTATACAGAAAGGCAGTATAAGAGGGCGTCACACCAAAGTCAGGAATCTTATGTAGCAAGAATGACCGCCGTTATTAAAGACAGAACCCTCATTAACACAATTCAACAAGTTTCCTTTCACTGCAGCCACAGCTGGGCCGCAGACATGACATCCAGCAGAAACATCAATATTAACCTAATAATATGACAAATATGTTAAAAAGTAAATTCATTATTCTCACTAAAACTTTGGATTATTTGAACATAAATCCTTCCTCCTTTCTTTCCTCAGGAAGAGTCCAATGACTCTGTTGTAAAAGTTATCTGTGTGTTTCAACTCCAACAGTAAGTCCTTTTCTGTCGGACGCTGAGAGTCCAGTCCCTGCGCTCGTGTTTGTGGTATAAGTTTGAATCGTCTTTAGGGCTGAGAATGTCGGCCGGACAGAAACAGCTGACCCAGGGATAGTCGGCGCCAAACGTGTCGATGTGAACAGCAGCGGTTTCTCCAGCTCTTACGATCTCTGACCATCCAAACAAAGTACGGGAAAAAGTCCACGTCATTGTACGCCGGCTAGATGGCGCCGGTGTCGCCAACTCAAAATCTGATTGGTTAAAGCAACAGTTTCATTGTTGTTTATTTTAAGGTAGCGGCGCCTGTTCTGTTGATTCTGAAGGCCTGGAGGAAGATTTCTGTGACATGGAAACAAATGATGGATGAAAAATTGTTGGATAAAAGCTCTGACATAAACAAACTGTAATGGAAGCAGCGCAACCAAGAGAAACGCCATGAAATGAAGAAAATAGAGAATAGAGAATAGTCTATTGGGAATAATTGAAAAAAGTATTCATGAAAACCCACCACTGCTCCACAGGATACTAGATGACCCGTTTATGATACTTGAAGGCATCTTAATTAAGTATTAAGTAGTATGGTAATTGCAGGTAAAACTAACAATCAGAGAGTCTTACTAGCACACGTTAGGTGTTTTTTTTTTATGTTTCCCATAATGTGTGAGCAAACAGTAGAGACTGCTTACAGCTCCAATCAAATGTACGTTACTGGGAAGAGAGGATCACATGTCTAATGGGTTCCGACTGGGAAAAGGAGGGAAACAAAGCAAAAAGACATGGATGCTATGTCAGATTTAATAAAGGAGACTTATTTTAAATCCCTAATATTTCCATTCCCCCCTCTTTTATTTACTATAGCAGTAATATAAAACAAACAACAACAAAAAAACACTGAGAAGTATTGAACAGAAATTTAATTTGACTAAATCAACTGGCTGCATCGGGCTTGCTGTGATGGATGATCGAGCTCTGTCTATATTCACGTCGGAGGAACTTCACAATATGCATGATAAATTGCTGCAAATTGCTTCTTATGAAGGGAGGAAATTGAGCGGAAGTAAACAATCCATGAACAAAAACCTGAACACTATATATATAAAATACTCCACACGGCGACAACCGCACGCGCGTCATAATTCACATTTCCTTTATTTATGTAAATAATCTAACTGTCAGAAATTAATACAACAAACCAACTTTGATCTAAACAAATATCGATGCAGTTATAGTTTTATAGCCGGTACAAAAAAAAAACAATCACTGCCCTTGTTGAATATGAAGACGAAGATGAAGATTCCTCGAGGTAAGAATGATGGGGGATGAGAGAGAACGTTTAAAAGACTCTCAGCGCAGCATTTCGACGGAAACCAAGTGAGAGAAATACCTGCGTAAGACGCCTGGACTTGAATTATTTTACAATAAAGCCGAGAGGAATAAGTAATAAAACATTTATCAACAAAGCTTGATCAGTGGAAGTGTCGGCCCAAACAGACCTAATAAACATGTTTTATTGGAGGGGGATCCTGGAGCGCCCCGAGGAAGCCCACAGGAGACACCACAAACACCAGACTGAAAGCCTGGGACTCCAGGACTTTATCCAACCACAGGGTTGGTTCTAATCCAGTCAGTTGGTGGTTCATCCACAGAGAATATATAAGAAACAGGAGTTACCAGTGTCCATAATCCATCTAACAAGATCTCAGTCTGTAGTCTCCTCATTTCCACCCTCCTCTTTCAATCCAGCAGCAACGGCGAGCGTTGTACCCCCCCAATCCTGAGAATATTCTTTGGTGCCATTGACGAGGACTACGAGGAAGACTGCTGACCTCAACTGTTTATGACATCACTGTTGATTTTCTCGATGTAGTTGATGGGATAAAGGAGGTTGGGATCCATTAGGGTCCTTTTCAGGGTATCGCTTTCCATCGAGCCGGTTCCAGGGCTAGTTTGTGGCCAGAGCCTGATTTAGCACCAGTTATTTGCTTTTCGACAGCCTAAGCTCCTGGTTCTCGAAACTGGTGCCAGACCAAGCACCAACTCTTTGTCGGTCTAGAGCCAAGAACGGTTAGTTATACGGCGACATAATGGCGTGGCTCTGACTTGGCTCATTGCCAATGGAATAGCCAACAGGTTCTTCGGAGGTGCCGAGTTGAACCAACTAAGCACTGGCACTAGCACCAGTCAATACTATTTCAATAGTTAAAATAGTAAAAATGAAGTGGCATGTTTCTTCTCCTTCAATATAACAAATTATTTTAATGAAATTCTTTCATGCTTGCAAGATGATAAATAGTAAAACCTCTTAGGACCGTCTTCCTCTGCTACTTTTCACTTTGCTTCTACTGGGCCAGTATTTATTTTGATTAATTTTAAGTAATGTATGAAAATTTGACTTAATCTAAGCAACAAACTTGAATCAACCGTAAATAACTAAAGTACTTATAAAAGTGAATGAGTTGAATCAACTCAAATATATCCAGTTGGAACTAGGGATGTCACGATTACTGTAATAGGAATAATCAGGGTTTCACGCTTATCGGTACTTGAGCAGATGACGCCGAGCAAAGAGTCGATGAAGCTGCGTCTGTTGTTTGATGCATTAATGTCAGTGCTGTCTGTGTCATAATGTCAACTTCTACTCAGAGGTGTATCTAGGTAGGCATTATTGTTTTAATGCCTACTGGTATGAATGTATTGTGTGGATGCACATTACATCCACACTTATCTGCCATAAGATTAAAACCGCCTGCCTGATTTGGTGGTGTCACTGTGTGTTCTGGCACCTTTTCATCAGAACCAGCATAGACTTTTTCCGCTGTGGCGTATGTGTGTCAGAGTGTGTGTTTGTGCATGTGTGTAAGTGTGTGGTGGTATCTGGAACATCATAATCATTTGGCTGATCCAACTTTCCTCGTTGACGGGATGCAATGTGTCACTTATATTTTCTCAGTCTGGCTTGAGTACCTGGTGAAGTGGAGGCTGTAATATAAGAATTTGCATGGTTACCCTGGAGACGTTGGGACATAGAAGACGTGCTGGGGGCGAGTAGCAGCAACGTTCTGACAGCAGACTTTTGCAGATTGGATAATCGTAATCTACAATAACCACCCGGATCTTCATATGGTAGATATCCAAAATGGTGTCACACTGACAACTTCAGTGTGGATAGAACTCTGGAGTTTCACTTCCCCCTGCCATTTTCCACGCATTAACGTGCACAGTTTGAACACACACACACCCCCACAAACACACAGTCTCTCAAAATACCATAGTTTATAGAATTGTAACCGTGACTTTGGTAATTGCGGTTAAGCGCAAAAGCGATGATTCGTGACATCCCTAGTTTGAACTAATAAATGTAATTATCTCGAATCAACCCTAATTATCTCCAGTATGTCGGCACTAAGACGAATCAAATAGGTTACTAATCAACTTTATTAGTCAAGCATATTTAGTCAGACCAACACATTTGCTTTTTAGTGAAAGACAACTTTTTGATCATGGGCTGAAAACTTTCCATGTTTTTGTGACGTTCATTCCAGGAGGTACTATTTAGGGTGAACCTCATCTCACATCGCTTTTCGGTAATATTGGCTTCTGCTGGTAGTTCCTCTGTCTCTCTTTCTTTTTTACTCCGCACACCGGCGCTCAGCCTCAGGGGACCGCCTACTCCACCTGCTGAAGTATTGATAAGTATTGTCTTTGACGTCGACACAAGCCTGAGCTGCAGACGCTGGACGCCGGCCAGAGTTAATCAGTTTAAGTCAATGACTGCTACTGGCGCTCCACAGGGCCTTTCCAGCCTAGTCAGCATAATGACATTTGATTTTCAGATCTGCTCAGCTGCCGCCGCGTTTACGCTTGATTTTAAACTCTATTGAACTTTGTGCTAACATCCTCGGCGTGTCACTGCCATCACTATGTAAAGTAACGACTGGAGCTCAGTGGACCCACAGATTGATGAGAGAGAGCGGCGAAGAAACTGTCGTGTGAGATGTCCCATCGATGAATGAATGATGAAATGGACTCTATAATATATCGTATAAGTCACTGATTTACATCCCATTAAAAAACACTTCCAAAAGGCCTGTTGGAAATTAAGTGCAAGTCGTCCCGTAACCTCCTGCAACTGAATGACAACAAGTCTAAAAATCATTCTCTTTCGTTCCTCACACTTTTCCCTGTTCGGACCATATCTGTACCTGGTCATCAAACGTTCATCCTGCAGGCCATACGAATGATTACAAACGCTGGGACAGAGAAACATCGTAAAGATCAAGTCTCCTCTCTTGGCCATCGTGATTTTAGTTGTTTAAGTGTGTGTGCTCAGGGTTGAGCCACACATTGGTCTCATGCCTTCGACTAACCTGCCCAGATTTTAGCAAACACATTTTAGCAAACACCAATAAATGCAGTCACATCCATCCTGTTTTAACATCACTGCTTGCCTCCGTTTCAGAATAAGATTCAAACAATTTTTTAAAGACTTATTTTAATGCACGTCGTGGTTTAGCTCCTAGTTGTATCGTTTAATTACTACTCCCCCCCCATTCTGGACCCCCGTACCTGAGGATCTAGGAGAATCAGTGGCTTCTTCCAAATCACTTGTACAAATATATGTTTTTGAATAATGCAAACTGACCCATTTCTACTTAAAGTAAGGAGATATAAAGTAAAGCTGCAGGACACCTTTGAACACATTTCTGTTTTTTTTGGTTTATTGTTATTATACAGATTATAATTTAAAAGTAACCCTCTCACGGCAATGATTCATCTTTTTGAGTGAACAATTCCCTCAAAACCTTTAGACAACTCCGAGAAAATGCAGCAGGTCGTCGCTAATCTTAGCCGGGAACAAAAAAGCAATATCTGAGCCTATTAATTAGTATCCAGTCCACTAGAATTTAATCCAGTCCTCTCTTGTCTATTAAAGCTGTGGTTGGTGCGTGTTTCTGCCGCCACAACGACAACGATTTGTGGCAGCGACGGGAGGTCAGGGTAGAAGTAGAAACTAATAATGACAAAAAAAACAAATATGAATATTTGTCTACTGATACGTGCTATAAATGTAATGTTTGTATGATTATAATCATTTCAATAATTTTTTTATTATCAAAATATCGGAATTTGGGTATTTCCTGTTCGTATAGAGAGGTGAGGCAGCTGTGAGTAGTCCCTCACAAACCGGGTCAGGCCTTTTTCTTTCTCACTGTTTGTCACCAATGTGATGTTTGTAGACACTTTTATTATACGTCCCGACTTTCCATAGAACAGGTCGTGTTTTTCACGTATGTGTCAAACGTATTTAATCTTTCTGATCCGACATAAAACCGTGATGAAGAATCAGGAGGCGAGGCCGCAGTACCTCTGCCTCACTGAATGGGCCGTGCTGACCCCAAAGGGATTTCTGCTGGTTCTGCTGTTTCTCTTCTTCTACGCAGAGACAAAATCACAGTCCGGTTCAATACAGATGTCTGAGTTTTTGTGTTTTGCTCTGACTCCAAAAATGGAATATTCGAAATCCAAACCACCGCTGGAAAATCCATGAATAACTACATTTTAAGAATGAAACTATAAATTTGTCAATATTTTAAATAATTTTCTTCATATACAATTCAAAATATTTTAAAACAAAAAAAAGAAATTTAAGTGCAACATTTTATTTGTTTCCCCAACCTTCTATAGTTAAAAAAAAACCCACACACAAGCTGTATGAATTGTAGAATTGAGAAAATCCGCTCTTTTCACTGATCCAATACCAAATTTAACGTTCTTCTTTGGCCAAATATGTTCCTTACCTCTGTGTGTGTGGAGAGTTCTGATCTGAGATATGAAACAGAACCAGTAGTCGGTGAACAAGCTGGTGATTAAATGGAGAATTTAAGCTCCTCTATTGGGTTCATAAGTTTGTAAATCTGACTCTGAACGGATCAGAACCTCACCTGCCACCAACCTCACGTCACTGATTTGTGGCCCATCGTGGCGGCCGATGTGGAACGGCAGCTCTAATAATTTCGAGCCTGGATTTTGTATTTTATTATGAGGGGAAAATGAAAGAAGTCCTGTGGCGGCTAATCTTAATTTATTTTTCCTGCAGTTCACATCTAGATTTGTTGTTTGTTAGTGGAAATGAGACAAAAACACCCAAATATTATAAGTTACCACAAAGAAAATAAACATATTTTCCTGCCTGGCTTTAATTTTCATTACATCTTAATAATATGTGCAACATTTGAAAAAGAGGATGTCATAATGTCATCCAGTAATCAACGTTTTAACGTAGCCTAAAGAGATTTGTTTCCAAAAATGTTCTCCAAAAAAATTGACAGACTCTGATCATGACCTCATCAGAGGAAATGAAGAGGACATGTTTCTGTTTCTGTCCTCCGACATCAAATTCTCTGTTCATTATGTCTCCTAATGAATAATGAAAACAGGGTCAGAATGTTGCACAACAACACAAGAAGCGAAGGACGCAGTTGTTTTGGATCGCAGCATCAGTTGTTTGTGTTTTTAATCAGCATCCAATCGACAATGATGGATGTTCCCCCGGATTTACAACTCAAAACACGGAATATTAACTTTGACTTTTTCTGACATTAGACGAGTGCAGATTAACAATTACATGGGTCCCAGCCTCGAATCCTGAACTAAGCAGGCCAGTAAAAACCCAACATTTACCAGACTGACATGTTTGGAAAGTAGAAAGTGGAGTTCTCAGAGCATCAGGTGAGACGTGGAATAAGAGCATCGCCTTCTCAAGGCAATCTACCAGCATGATCTCTATAAAGTCACCGCCATTTTCAACGCCATCATCAGTTATCGGCTAAAAGTGTCGGCCACACCTACAGTCTGCGTGACTGATGGGAAGATTGAGCCCACATGATCGGTACCAACGTTTTGGACACGCCTTCCCAGTCAGTTAACCTCCTCGCTCATTGGTTATTTTAAGTTAAGCCTCCCTCGAATTTCATACGCGTTGCGATGTGCGAGTAAAAAATTTACAAATATTTCTATCCTTGCATGATATTTTTAGACAAAACATAAAAGAAAAAGAAGTTATTATATAACAGGAACATAATGAAAGAAAACTAATCAGGGACTTTGCTCAGAAGTCCATTGAGATCTGCTGCATCAGATTTGATAGAAATATCACGTCAAGTTCATGTTGTGGGTTAAGACCGGGATGACTCTGTTTGAAACAACTGGATAGCCAATATACCCAAACTATACCAAAAATGGGATTTGACATCCACAGAAGGATTATAGCTATAAAGTACCACCTATGTCCATTAGGGGGAGTTATCTGCATCTACTACAACTTTTGAATAAAAGTGTGTTCGTGGGCCATTTGAGAAGAACAACCTCTTTATACTAGTACTGTTCAGACTCATTTTACATCACAGTGTTGCAGTGACATCAAAGCCTCAAAGTCATGACTTAAGGAAGGAGCATAACAAAAAAAAGTGCATGAATTTGTACTTGGCTTACCGCTGTTGGTACCTGTGGTTGGGGTGACGTTTGGACCCACATGCAGACACAATGACAGCAGCGCAGATGCAGCTCAGTCATTTTATTATTTAGTCCAAAATCCAAAAGGCACTATCAAATAATCAGTCCAGGGTCAAAACCATGAAATCAGTCCAGGAGAAAAACAATCCAGAAATCAGAAATAATCCACATGGAGAAAGGCAGGTGAAACAAAGGGAATAAACTGAACCAGCTCGAAAAGACTGAGAAAACTCACACTGAGAAGCATGAGGGGGGCACAGAAGGAAAGGTGAGCACAGACTCTATACACTGAGGTAAAGAGACAATGAGACCCAGCTGGAAGGGAGACACAGGTGAACACGATGAACAATCACACAAGAGGAGAATAGAAACAACACAGGAAAAGACAGACACACAGAGGGAGAAGGAACACAAGTGAAACACACAAAGACTACACACTGACAGGAGGGATGAGTAGTAAAACTCAAAAACTAAAGAAAGGGAATATAAGGTTGGGACACCAGGACAGGAAGTGTAAAGCTAATCAAAACAACAAGGAGCAAGACTTTCAAAGTAAAACAGGAAACAGAGTAGGATGATGAAGATCAACCTTCAAAATAATACCAGAGAACCAAAACAGAAAAAAACAAGACATACATCGACAGTCATGACAGCCACCAGTGTTCCCAGTGTCAAGACTATACTTATATTTATGGAATTTGGATAGCAGGGTTTACAAGAATGACACATATTGTTAGGTTCAATCAACACAAGTATACCCATTTCATCTCCCTGATGTCTAGCAGCCAATCAGAGCCCTCCCTAGGCTCGACAACTGTTAGCAGAGACACATGAACCAGTGTTGGGTGACAAGTTTGCTGCTCCACTCCTCCAGCAGACCCCTGACTGGGGTGAGCTAATGCCGCTGGGATCTCATTATGTGTCTCTATCATGATTAATGCAGAAATGTAGATTTGGCTCTTTATTAATAAACTCCAGATCACCCACAGAGCTCAAACCTGCACCGAGGAAGCTCAGTGCCCCGTTATGTGATTACACCTCAAAGAAGTGCTCCCGTGATAGTTTGACCTGCATAATGATAACTAATGGTGCAACGATAATAATGAATATGATCCGCGCGTTATTTACAAAATTACATGGCCGTTTTAACTTTTAATCCCTTTAGTGCCCTCACTAAGAAAAATGTATATGGTATTTATTTCCTGTGGTGTCCCCCAGGGCTCCTTCCTTAGCCCTTTACTCTTTAGCACATACACGCTGCCACTGAATCTTACTCAGGCAGCATGTATGACGCAGCATGTGACGCACAAATGACTCAATAAGAAACAGAAGACTCAAAATGTGCTCAACCAAACAGCTGAGCAGGACTTTTTCGAGGTATTCTACTTTCCTCATCTAGATGCAGAGCTGAGAGAAGATGCACACAGAGCAGATGTGTCGTGCTGAAAAGCAGCTGACAGTCGAGGACAGGAGTGAAAGGGATTGGAAAAAAAAAAAAGAATCCTGTGGCGTTATGTAAATCTCAAATATGCCAGCATTTTTGGCTTCCCTGTTGAATATAGTGAAGACAGAATAATGGGGGACGGACAAAACTACTAGTATGAGGACATTGTGCTACATTGAAGCTTGGTAACGATGACGATACATTTATTCTCCTATGAAGCTAAACCACACTGGAGAATAAGAGGAGGCTGAAGCTGTTGGGATTTTAATTGCTGTAGACATAAGGTCATGCGCCAATGTAGAAATTAAAGGTTTTGCCAACATGGTTGAACTGTTGGATCCACAGAATGAAATCCCTTCACACACACAGTATGAGGATGTCTGATTCCATCTCCACGAGGCTCACACACACAGTATGAGGAAGTTTGACCCCGCCTCCACGAGGCTCACAAACACCCTATGAGGAAGTTTGACCCCGCCTCCATCAGGCTCACACACAGTATGAGGAAGTTTGAACCCGCCTCCACCAGGCTCACACACACAGTATGAAGAAGTCTGACCCCGCCTCCACCAGGCTCGCACAGGCACGTATATAAATATATATAAAACATATCTGGCCCAGGTCTGACAGGATCAATAGCAGAGTAGAGACTAGACGGACCCAGAATTAATATCCCAGTCACTCATTACAGATAATAAGAACCGAGTGAATGCAGTGAGAGAAGCAGCTTTGAGCCCAGACAATGCTGACATCCTCATTTACCTCCTCCTCATTCATTTTATTCAAACATTCCACATCCTGAGTGTTGTTTTTAATATAAGAACAACCATTCTCGCTTAATCAGTCATCTCCATCAATCATCTTATTCTACCCAAGCTTCTATAATATTGTAAATTATCAACAATAATAACCTCCTCCGCTTCATACTTATTCTGTATGACAGCCTTTATAGAAAACTTAAATCCTCCTTTATGTAGACGTTACATATATGATGCCTGTAATTACATCCTCACAGAGAAATTAATTTCTAAAGAATCATTTGAGGACAATAAATAGGGAAAAAAAGAGGAATTGTTTTGGGTGACAATTTTCATTTAAACTACTGTTAAAAATAATGAAGTGAACATGCGTGCATCGTGGTCACCGGTTTTTAAAAACATATTTTTTCTATTTTCTTTTCATGAATCCAACAGGAAGGTCAAGACCACAATGGTGAGCGCTGAGAGTGGGTGGTCTGACAGTTCATCTATGAAAGCAGCACATTACTATCGACACAAAGAACTCACTGGGGAGAGAAAATCTTATCTTAGGAGACAGAAGTAAGGTGGGAGATAATGGGAAAAGAGAGGAGTTGAAGGAGAAGGGAGGGGTGGGAGTCCAGGGGAGGAGGGGGTGGAGGGGGATGTTTTCAGGAAAATAAGACAGTTTTAAAAGCGATGGAACTAAGATTCCCGACTATGATGATGGAGCTGCAAGTTTAATACTATTTAAATGGAAAAATAATGTGTTTTTGTCATTACATGTACATAACGTGATGATGTCATCACGATACAATACAACTAAAAGAAAAGAATCAGAAACTATCCTAGGTTGGGCTGGAACATTACACAACACTCACTGATGTAGTCAAGGAGAAAAGTGAAATTCTCAGCCTTCGTGGTAGAAACTACTCACTGGTTCATCAATGGCTGACAAAAATCTAATATACGTCCGATTGTCACTTTTCCATTTAAAAAGAAGAGATTCATGCACTGAAACGTCAGACGGCATCCCTTCCCTAAGGCCTGCCGTATCAAAAAAAAATAATAATCATGAAGAATTCTAGTCAAGAAGAAATTTCACAGTTGTTTTCTTTTACTATTAGGGAAACAAGGAAAATACTTCCATTTACAGAAATGCTTTTATGAAGAACAAAACAAAAAAAAGAGTAAAAGTAAACAAGACTGAATGTGAATAAACAATATATAAATACATTTATGTATGAGGGCTGAGAAATCTGGCCTAGAGGCACCGGCCTGAGTAAACGCTCAGTTCACCAGAACTCCAGTCCATTTTAATCGGTGGATTAGTTTAAGAAGTTTTGATATCCTCATTTGGTAGTAATTATACCAGAATGATGATTTTGGATAAGGAAGCAGCAGGTTTCCCCACGGAAACTTTAACCCCCAGCCAGGACACCTGACCTTAACATCGTTCATACTAGCAGCGATCAACTACAACATTGTGAAATTAGTTCTCAGCATTTGGTCCATTCCTGTGTACACAGAATGAGTATTTGTATTTATGTATTTTATATTACAGTACAAGAAAAATAACAGCAATGCCCAGCCCCACAATCCATCTAGTGATTCTTTTATGACCCTTGTGTAGAGGTTTAGATGTGCGTGACATGCTATAGGTACCTAAGTCTCACCTGAAGCTCCGCCCACTAGAACCAATGAAAGTATTAAATCAAAGACGGGCACTCCAATGCCTCTCGGGTCACTCTGTGTTCAACTCAAGCTAAAGTTGCAAAATTTAGTCCGTGACAACACACACACACACACACACACATACACACACTCTGAAGCACACAATACTGCACAAAGCACAATATGTAGTTGCCTAAGGCCTCATTTTTTTTAAGCGTTTCAGAGAATGTTTTCCATAAAACACCATATGAATTGTTGCACACACACACACAATTATAGACAAGGTGTGGTAGCAGCCGTTAATTCCCGGGGGGTTTTATTGTGGGTGAATTGCTGATGCTGTAATCTGGAGGTAATCTCTTGTAACCCTTGAATCCATGCCTGCCCTTCAATCTCCATCTCGCCAAACTATTAATGTTGAGCATGGAACTCTTGCAAAACACCATAAACCCCTCCAACCCCCCAAAAAAACAAACTCAAACACACACACACACAACTCCCCCGAGAGCCGATTACAGCTGTGAGGTCAGGAGAAGGTAATGTGAGTTTGTCTTGAACTGCCCCGTCTGACACGAGGCCTTCGTGTGTGTGAATTACACGGCTACTAAATGTGAAAATATTCACACGGAGCAAAAAGTAAATTTAAAATAGACTAAAGGATTACAACAAGTTTTATTTGTTGTGAAAACCTCACAATCACAGGTGAGCTCTTGTATCGATTTGTTTCTTTGAAATGTGGCGAGGAAGAACTCTTGGTTCTCCTCTCAGGATTTTTTAACGTTTTGTCATTCACAGAAATTCTTTTTTATTATTAACATTGCTTCATGTTTACGAAATATTCAGATTTTTTTTTAATTAAAAACCTCCAATCTGATGTTTGAAGCTTATTTTGATTCCCCGGAGCTTTAAATGATTTTTAATATAATGCATATTTTCTATAATCTACTATTTACAAACACTTAATGGATGTTCTGCATCCATCAACTCATCCATCACACATTTTTCAACTCCCCATGGTCAAAGTTCATCGCTGTACGATGCTGTCAGGGGGGGGGGGGGGGGGGGGCATAACATTATAACCACCGAGCATTGAAATCGATTTTTTGGTTACGGTGTCACCCATCAGTGGTTTCATTATATCAAGCAGGAAGTGGACATTTTATCCTCAAATCTGATGTTGGATGTAGGAAAAATGGTCAAGCATATGAACCGGAGAAACGTTGAAACAGGCTGAATTGTATAAAAAATAGAGTCTAGGTGGCAAAGGCTACGTTCACACTGCAGCAAAAGTGACCCAAATCCGACTTCTTTGCCCATATGTGACCCATATCTGACAAATCTGATCCAGGCCACTTTCATATATGGTCCTAAATCGGATACGTATCTGATGTTTTTCAAAGCGACCTCAATCCGAACGGTCTTGTCGCATTTCATCCGACTTTTACGTTATTTAAGTGAGACAGACGTCACATTTCCGCGCGGGACGCGGCAAGATCAATTTCAGCTCTTTTTTTCTCAATCATCTTCTTCCCTTTATCGCTTGGTCATAATTTTGTCGGCTCCGATTTTACAACAACTTCACAATTGATACAAACACGCTGACATGCGTAGCATCTATATTAACTTCCGAAAACACGGCGTGCTGCGTGTGATGTTAGGTCTTTTTCTAAGCTTCCAGGTCACTTCAGGGCCGTAGACGTTCACACTGGAGTCTGAAGGCGGTCGCATTTACATTATAATGTGAACAACCACGCAAAGAAATTGGATCTCAGCAAAAAATGGGAATTGAGCATCAAGACCTACAGTGTGAACATAGATGAGGCACTGTGGTTCAGGTTCTGGGTGGAGGTGTAGCTCAGAGTCAGAGGCTGTAGAGGCTTTAGAATCTGTGCCCCACTTGCTGAAAATGACCCAAAGCGTTCAGTGGTTCACCAGTAACTCTTTCCGTGTGTGAGACAGAGTCCAGGGACGGTTCATGCTTATTAAGCCAAATGCCTCAATTATTGCCGGCTACTTTGACAAAAGGTGAATTTGCTGGGTCCATTATTGTCGGATTGTTCTGTTATGTTTAGTTAACAGGACCCAAATGCAAACAACAGGTAAAAAGGTAATATGAACTAAGTTAAATAAAGACCAGTTAGAATTCCATTACAAATAAGAGTATGTATAAACCAGAGGCTAAAACTACATCCATCCAAACCTCAGTTAAACAGATGAAAGCCACAAAGTCCACAATGGATATAATAATCCATGAAGGAAACACACAACCTACATAATGCTGAATTCAGTATATTTAGTACGTGGAAGCAGAACAAAGTCTAACAGGGATTCACACTAGCTAACAGGCTAGTGTAAGGCAGACCGTCCGACAAAGACATAGAGCAGGACACAGAACTACATACTAAGAGTAACGAGACAAATGGGCAACAGGTGAGGGCCGGGGACATTTGACAACATTCAACGATCAAACAGGACACACCATGAGGCAGGACACCCTTGCACAAACAATCAGGACAGGAGGTTGTGTAACAGGATGATGCCACGGATGATGCCTTCCTCACTCATCATTGAAACGTTATAGGAGAAGATTGGATGGTCGTATTTATGAGGCCCTTAAAAAAAAATCTACGGACTTACGGCCGGTCTCATTTAAGCACAGCAGCCATTATGTCAGGTCAAAGGGCGTTTGAACATTAGCTCTTCCTCCTGTTCACACTGAAGCCAGTAAAAGGAGATTTAGATATGATGTCTCGTATAAAATGGAATGAGCTTCAAAAACTCATGAAGATCGGTTCTCATATTTCGCTGAACATTTGAAAAGGTCATGTAGAAACTAAATATGTCCATCAACTCTATTCGGGTCTCGTTCAAAAGAAAAGATTCAGATCTAAACGAGATTCGCTGTTTAAATAAAGGATTGAACTCTGTTCACACGCACACTTAATAGACTTAAAGCACACCGGAGTTCATCCAAAGAGTTTACAAATCCAGCTCACAGTCCACGACAAAATATATCTGAAAAGTCAAGCTATACGAGCTCCAGTTGCTAGGAAAAGGTCAAATACAGGGAATGCAGGTGATCATGTCAAGTACTGCAATGCAGCTCTACAATCCGGTGTTTATCCGTAATTCCCCTTCGCAGACAGCGATTTGACAGATGAAGGCAAAGGCATGAAAATGTTACGACGAGCTTTCGAGTGTGATCATCTTTAAAAGGCTGCATCTTTTTTCCAGGTAGAGTTTGAAGAGTGCAGCAAAAACAGAAAAAAAACGAAAAAAAAAAACGCCAGCTCACACAGTTTTAACCTATAAACAAAAATACAGACACGATTTTGTCAAAATGATGTTTCAACACCTCGTCCACTGACTTGCCAGGTGCCACAGTGTCTCAAACTCAGGGTTAAGCCACTGTTGTAACCGTTTTCCTTGTGAAAATGTAATATTCCTGACCCTTATTTATCTTTTTCCTGTTGTATCAAGATACATAATTCTATTTAGTAAGTCAGCATGGGCAATAATATGCCCCAAAATAGGACTTTCTCAATTACCTTGGTCAATGCCTCTTCCTCGGTTGCCCCTTTGACCTGTGGTGTCCTCCAGGGCTCTCTCCGTGGCATCTTACTCTTTAGTATATACTTGCGGTCATATTATAAATAGGTTCAGTCACATTATTCAATAAGAAATAGAGAATCAAGATGAGGTGAACAAAACAGGTGAGCAGGACGTTAAAGGGTTAAAAGGATAAATCCATGCAGAATGATAAGTTATTTGAAAACAGTTGGGACCCGGGGGACCTTCACCGCCTGCATTCTTTCAGAGTGTGTGAGGGTAAATCAACACTTGTCCATGTGGACACGAACAATGTAAAAAAATATTCTTTACTTTCTTCCTCATTGAATTGAAGTCCTCTCTAGAGCTAGATTTACGTTTTCCCACTCAATACACGAAGATAATGCTCCTCCTGAAAGTATAAGGGGCTTCTTCCAACTTAAACATTTTGTTGCTTTGGCAAACAAAATGGACTTGTTCACCTTCGGGTATAATGTAAAGAAGAATAGCGGATTCATGCGTCCGACTGCCACCAGAGAGACACATGAGTTTGTATAGACCATGTAGACCACATGTGAGAATATGATATTTTACCCTGTAGCATATCGTATGAAAGGTCAGAGCGGCAAGGTTTGTGTGCGTTGTGAGACTCCGATTCAGAGGCTCTGCGAGAGCGTGAAAAGCCAGAGAAGAAGAGTGAGGGCATCTGCTTTGACCTAGACGGGGAATAAACAAACAAACAGGCTGCCAGGCAATCAGCAAACACTCCGAACAAACAGGGTGGCTGACAAATCTCCCTCCTATCTATGGAATAGAGCCAGATATCACACGGGTTGGAGAGGTGAGGTGTTGGAACAACAGACAGCTGGTCTCGATGCGACTTTGTGGCCAATCTCTGATCTCAGCCCTGAGATAACCTTCTTCCCTCTGACTAATTCATCGATCACACGAATTCTTTCAGTTTTGAAATAAAAATGAATCATCGGTTTTAAGTCTCGGCATCACTGGCCTCAGCTGAATGACTTCCCCTTCTGAAGGTCATTGGGGTAATTAAATCGACTGAGCATTGATTACTGTTTCACAGAGAGCTTCACGCGTTCACCTCTTACAAAACTAACATCAGGTATCATTTATCATTTATGGTCCGCTCCCGCTAATGGCGCGCTGGTGAAAGCCACCCCTGCCCACGGTCAATAACGTGCAGCAGCGGAGCTCACAGGAGGATCATCTCGGGATGAATGAAAAAACACAGCTTTTAGCACATTTCACTGTTTACTTCCTTTTACTCCAAATGTATGTTCCAAAGACACCATGTGTACAATTTTACTGTAAATATCTAGCTAAAATGATTATAATTTATTCTGTATATTGTTATATGACAGTGTTCATTCCCAATAGAATACATCCAGTGAAGAAGAAATGCTATTTTTTTTTTTAGCATGTTTATATTTAGACTCCTGCTTCAATCATTGCTATTTCCTTAAAGGACCAATGACTAGATTATCTTCTTAATATAAAATTGCTCCCGCAAGACATTGACTTCTTTCTTTTCATTTTGACTAAAAGCATCCATTATATTTGAACAATTATTACCTAAATAAGCTTTTAGCAGCTTGGAGTTTCTTAAGGCTGATGTAAGTGTCCAACCCAAGCAGAATAAGCTCATAAAGATGACATCATTGACTCCGGTCAAACAACAAAGAGTGAAACATGACTCTGAAATGGCGAAAATACAACATTGGTCTTAAAGAATAGCAGTGTACCTCCCTGTAAAGTACTCAATCCCCTGCGTTGTCCCCCGGATCAGCTACGGTTTTATGCTTGTGTGGCGCCATGGACAAAAGTCCCTTTTTTCATGGTTTGTTATTAATGACGTACTACCAATACAAGCTCTGGTATTATTTATGGTCATATAATCATTCATTATAATTTCGCCTAGTGCTTAAATTTAAGTTTCCAAAGCAGGGTTTGTATAATACAACAAATGAATACATATTTATTTCCTTATGTATGGTAGTTTGCTCACATATCGTACTATGTACTAATAAATGTAATAGCTTTAACTTAAACATTTGCTCAGATGAAGATCCTATTTGTTTGTTATAGTTAATATTAGCAGAGTTTGTTAGCATTGTAGCTTAATACTCTGTTTCAATGAATTGTTTATATATTATGAATAAATATATCAAATTCTGCAGCCCGTGCACAAACACTAACGGTGTGTTGTGGTCACTTCTACTCATGGCTTGGACCCCATGAAACTAACATTTACAAGATCTCCTCAAGGTCATGTCCGAAAAAGTGTGTGTTTTTAAAAAAAAAGTGAGTAAAAAAGAAACTGTTACAGTGAAACACGATGTATGGAGAATACATCTCCTCAAGTTGAACCGTTTTACCAAATTTGGACCAAACTGGTCCAACGGTTTGGAAATTATAGCCTGAATACTTTTGGAGGTAAAAATCCCCCTAGTGTCAAAAAATTAAGATATTAAGATAATCCGTGAAAGGGCGTTTGAGTTATTGCGCTAACAGTAAAGATCTGCGTTGGACGCTGCGGGGATGATGATTCCATACATTCCATCCCAGACTTTTGAGAACATTGAGCCTGACTTAATGTGAATAAAACTATTTCTGACTGAGTCACACCCAAATCCGAATTTCATCAGCAGTGGTGAAGTTCCACATTATATTACTTAGACTTATTTGTTATACTTAAATAACAAATCAGGCGTGGCACGGTGGCACAGTGGTTAGCGCTGCTTCCTCATAGCAAGAAGGTACTAGGTTCGAATCCACGTCTGCCGGTCTTTCTGTGTGGAGATGGCATGTTCTCCTCGTGTTTGTGTGGGTTCCCTCTGGGAACTATGGTTTCCTCTCACAGTCCAAAAACATGTGATATTGGTGACACTAAAATTGATCTTTGTTTTTGCCCTGCGATGAATTGGCAACTTGTCCAGGGTGTACCCCGCACCTTCCCAATATCATCTGGGATAGACTCCAGCCCCCCCGTGACCCTGAACAGGATAAGCGATAGATAATGAATGAATAACAAATCCAATAACACCTCCTGATCCAAGAATCTACGATGGAGTTCTAGTGTCAAAAATGATGTCATCCCATCTCGTAACTATTCCTCTTGATAGTTATATAAATTATAATCAGTTTTCTGAAACAGGGACAGAAAGTATGAGGACCCAACTTATAAAAACCGTTAAGAGGTAAACTGGTTGGATTTCGTGCAGTCAGGGAATCCCACTCATCGGGCGATGGATGGAGGCAGAGTGCCGGAGTGATCACTCCCTGGGGAGGCGAAATGGTACCGCGAGCATTCGGTCCAAGGTCCCGGGAAGCCTTGAGGTGAGGGACAGGGGCACGATAAAACCGCCTTCCCCCAACATTTTCCGAGACGACTCGGCGCCAGCCACATTGCAATGCCAGGGAGGAGAGTCAGCGCTCCTATGACGCTTGGTCATCCATTGCCTGTTTGGTGAAATCCCCTGTGTTGACTGTATGGACCCCAACAATTACCTTATTTATGTTCCCTTATGCTGAAAAGCCCGATTTAATGCCAGATTTGCCTCAACGACCCCGAAGGTCATTGGGGCGTGGCCTGATCCGAAGCTCATCTGAAACGATTTGAAAATCCTCTTGTCTGTAGCCAGCTTTAGAGATTGAAGTTTTAACGCTCCGCTGCTTTTTTATTGTTCTTAATGGTAACGTTTCCTCATCGCCTTTCTGGAAATTCAACCTATAACATGAAAATTCGAGTTCATCGAAAAACTCTAGGCTACGGAACAAACATGGTGGCAAGACATAGAGGAGGACCTGTCGTGTCTGAATAAATGAAGAGCAACTTACATTAAAAATATATATAATACGGTCCATTTATTCAAAGTGATACTGTGTGTGATTTTACACACAGTACGACCCGTACTCTGTGAGGCAGCGACGAGTGTAGAAACCCTCTCTATTAAACCTGCTAATAAATGACAAATGTGAACTTTTCACTCTCATTATATCCAACAACATCTTCAGAAAGAAACCGGTCCAATAACTCCCCATTTAACGTTCCCCTTCTCCCCTTGTTAACAACAATAGGGCAAATAGATAAATGTCGGGCGCGCTATAAAAATGGATTTCTTACTCTATCACACTGTCACACACACACAAGTGTGCTCAAACATTCAGGGAACAACTATTACACACATGTGCACGTATTCAAACACTACTAAAGCCACACTTTGCAAAACCTACCTCATCATTCTGAAAGGTAAACCGGCCAATCCTGCTTAATTAAATCTCAGACAAGCATGAGCCCTGTGTTATTATACAGTATTTTTTTGGTTTTGTTTTGCCTTCACCACAGTTTATTGTAATTTCATTAGCTCAATCTTTGTTATTCTAATTACAAAGATATCTCTCACAGCAAATAAAAGTTAATGAGCTTTTATGAAAACGGCTTGGCACGACCTTTCTGCTTATTCATTAATATCCCAGCCACCACCTCCTCCCGCCCGTGTCACTGCGCCGTGGATGATGGCTCGTATGGTGGAATTGGACACACCGCTCTAAAATATAACCCACGCTGCCAAAAACAGACTTTCCAATCAACATCAGAGGCTCTTTTTCCTCCTCCGTGTTTCCATAGATCATTTAGTCATGTCGTCCATAAATCTGCAAAATGCCCTTTTCAAGCTGCTCATAAACACCCTCATAGATCTCCAGAAATGCCACTCTTGAGGAGACGGCTGCCGGTGGTGGTGAGCCCACAGCCGCTCAGCGCTCCGTAGACAGGAAGTGATGGATGTCAGAGTGAATGTATACATTACATACCAGCAGGCAAAGCATGGAGTCGGTGTCGAGGTGTTACTTACAAAGTGTAAAGCATCTACACTCAATTTAGAATTTTCTAGACTTTGCCTAATCCACATATGTCAACCATTCAAGCTGTTGAATTAGATGTCATTTAAAAACATTAGAGATGAAAAATAGCAGATGAAATATCCAGCCAACTACAGACTACCTCAAAATGCTATCCTAGTGGCTTTACATGTATGTGTTTATTCTCTTCTGCAAAAAAAGTCTAAAGAATCGTATTATCTTCTTTTGGATGTTCCCCTTAAAAGTCTCTACAGCGGATTATTTGATTCACTCTTGCTCTGTTCTCTGCATCTTCTTTTGTCACACCAACCAACTGCTTGTCCTCTCTCAACACATCCAGAATCCTCCTCTTTGGTCTTCCCCTTTTTTTCTCCTGCCTCACAGCTCCATCTCCAGCATCCTTCTCCCAGTAGATCCACTATCCCTCCTCTTCACGTTTCCAAACCATCTCAATATGGACTCTCATACTCTGTCTCCAAAACTTCTAAACCGGGCTGTTCCTCTGATGTGCTTGTCTCTAATCCTGTCCATCCTCGTCAGTCCCGAAGAAAATCTTCCCATCTTCCACTCTGCTTCCTGTTTGGTCGGTGACACAGTCTCTAAATCCTAACGAAGAGCTGCTCTAACTACCATCTTTCCCTTCAGTCATGATGCTCCTCGCCTGTCACAGATAACTCCCAACACTCTTCTCCACCCACGTCACCCTGCCTACACTGTTTTCTCCACCTCTTTCCTTTCTGTTGCTCTGATCAGTTGACCCCAAGTACTTCAACTCCTGCACTTCCTCAACATCTAGTCCTTGAATCCACCTGCCTCCGTGTCATCCATACACATGTATCCTGTGTTACTGATCTTCACTCTTCTCTCCAATGCATACCTCCACTGATCCAGCTTTTCCGCCATCTGCTCCCTGCTCTAACTACAGATCACAGTAATCATCATAGTCAGCGGAGACTCTTGCCTGACCTCATCCGTCAGCCTGTCCATCACCACGGAAAACTAGAAGGGGCTCAGAGCCAATGCTTGGTGCGGTCCCACCTCCACCTTGAACTCATCCGTCACTCTGTCTGCACACCTCACCGCTGTCACACTGATCTCATACATATCCTGTACCTCACTAACTTACTTCTCTGTCGCTCCAGACTTCCTCATGTAATACCACTATTCCACCCTCGCCACTCTGTCGTATGTTTTTTCTAAATCCACAAAGACACAATGCCACTCGTTCTGTTCTCCTCCATCAGCACTCTCGGAGCAGAGAGTTGCATCTGTTACTAGGTATGAAACCATACTGCCGCTCACAAATGTCTCCTCTTTTCTTAACCTAGCTTCCACTCCTCTTTCCTAGATCTTCATCCTGTGACTCATCAGCTTTATCCCCCTGAGTTGCTACAGTTTTGAAAATCACCCTTGTTCTAGAACATCAGCACCATTTCACTTTTCTTCCATTCCTCAGGCATCCTCTCACTCTCCAAGATAGTGTTGAACAATCTGGTTAAAAACTGCACTCTCCTCTCTCCTAGACACCTCCATGCCTCCACTGGTATGTCATCAGGACCGAATATCTTTCCAATCTTCATCCTCTTCAAAGCTGCTCTGATTTCATCCTTCGAAAATTCCTGATTTACTGATTTGAAGAACAATTATTGAACTAAATAACTGAAAACGTCACACTTTTGAGTGAAAAAAGGCCGGTCCTTGAACATTAATCTGCTCTGTTGTGAAAAACTGTTTTAATTAAATTTAAATTTTGTTAAGTGCTTTGGGGTAGCGTTGGCATCATTTTGGTAATAATGAAGGAATATGATTTAAATTAGAAATAACGATGGAACATAAGGCATCTAGAGATGACATACCTCCTGCTAAAGATGTATATTTGCATGAATACAAGCTTCAGAAATACACTGTACATCAATCTTACGGACAGTAAACGCAGATATAAATTTAATGACCAATTTTGAGGCCAAGCCAACATCAAGGTGTTTCCACCAATAGCACAAAGACACAAAAACTGAAGGTTCATGATTTCAGGCTTACATATTGTGTTTCCTGTTTCAATTTTCAGTCCTGAGATACATTTTTTCACTCCGTACCTGTGAGGGTAAAACTCGTGACTCCTAGAGTGTCTCCTCCCTGATGGTTGAACGTTCTCACATCTCCCTAATATTCTTTGCTTCTTTTAAAACAAGGATTGTCCAAAAACATTAATGATCTTATCATTCTTTAAACACTGAATTACTGCTATCACATTTTGGTTTCTGCTCTCAAAAACAACTATTTTAAGGAGCTTACAAATACATTGCATTGTGTTTTACATGATTAAATTGGTTTGTTTTAGCTATAAATAATTTCCTTGGTCCAACTAAATGTGTGTTTGGGCCGGTACAATCTATTAAAATTTATTTAACTCAACTTAATTCACTTAAATAGGTCCAACTTTATTTAATAGGGTTGGTCCAGCTAATTAAGCAGTATTAAAATGTTATCACCACAAAGAGTTAATCCAAATTAAGGAAAAGGTTTGCTTGATTAAAGTAAATGAATCCATAGAATAGGTGACAAATGAAAACATTGTGAACAATAACATCAATGTAAAGCAAAGGTGGAAATGGAAGAGACGAAATAGCTTTACCGCGTCAGGTTCACGTCAAACACGATTGAATCCAGTCAAAGTTTCATACAAGTCATACACGATGTAATCACTTCTATCCTGCAACCATGAAATTACTCAATACAAATTACATGTTGCATTCAAGTAAATTTAACAGCCGGCAAGTTTCCTATTTACGATCGGAGGGTTTATGGCTCTGAGATTTGTCAGAGTGTTTCCTTCTAGAAAGAGGTCCATTATCTCACAGCCTTTTATGTCAGTGAAAATTAGGAGTTGATGTGGGTGCTGGCTGTTGCGGCTTTGGGCCATTGCATTAGTAACCTAGATGTGGAGAGGAAAAGATGGATCTCAGCTCTAAAGCTATTACAATGTCTATTGTTTTTCAATGCTGAGGTAAATTACCTCCAGCACCTTCCAGCAGCACAACTCTGCTCTCCATAATTTATGTTTGCAGCACAAGGAATATTAGCTTTATGCATACATTACTCCGAAGAAACACTTACTCTCTCTTAATCAAGACAAACCACCGGTGTATGCACACACATATCCAGGAAACAGCTGTGTTCTAGTCATTAAAGTAAAATAAACAGGTTGTAGTTACACATTTTTGAATTTAGAGCAGCATTACCCTGAATACTGCTTTGTGCTTTTGTTGAATAAGATGGACTTGTCTGAGGTTTTAACCCTTGTGTTCCTCTACAGATAGATATAGTTTCACTGTTGATTTGTTTATAATAATGATATAATTGGATTCAATTTTGGACAGCATTTGCCTTTTTTGGGGGATTTTTTCTGTCATTTCGATCTCATCCTATAATGTGTCAAACGTGTACCGCGTAAACAAGAACCATCCTGTTTCCATTCAAACCCAATGGAACCCAACAATCACGCCTACCATCTTGTTGGGTTTTTTTCTCTGGCATCTCTGATTCATAACTGGTGTTTTTACATTTTTCAATCACATGCTGTCATTTTTCCCTTGCTTGCCACAACAGGAAAAATACATGTTATTTTATATATTTTCCGTAAAAGGCTTAATTGCTGTATTGCAGAACCAAGAAAGACAAAGGTTGCGGGACGGCTGTAGCTCGTTGGATAGAGCGGCTGTCTCCCATGGGTCGTAGGGTCCTCTAACAAGATCCTGAAACAACAATATGCTCCCCGGGCGCTTCGAAGTGGCCGCCCACGGCTCCCTCAGGGGAGGGGTCAAATGTAGAGAAATACTGTGTGTGACGAGTGGGTGATTAATAATAGATATATTAGTATAATTATTGTAAGTGGAATAATGTTTGTGTGTTCTTAGGGATCTCTGAGAGGGTGTATGGGTTTGAGCATATTTTTGTGTTTGTGTGTGTATATCTGTGTGAGTGAGTGTGTTTGGATGTGAATGTGTGTGTGAACGTGTGGGTGTGTGTATGTATTGAGGGTTAGGGTCCATGTTATAAGCATGAAGTCAGTAAAAGTGTAAAATAATTTCAATATGTAATATTTTATGGCAGTTTTCGAGAAGAATTTTACATCCTTTAAGGTTAGTCCGTTTTTCAATCTATACTAAACCAAATCTAATAATGTATCAGAGTCAATAGTATTGATTATGTATGAATTATCCCACAATAAGTAAATTAGATAAAAAAAAATAAAAAATACCATTGGGAAATACCATTTTATAAAACAGGCTCATCATGTAAACAAAAAGGTATTTAAAGGGTTAAAATGCTGACCATGAATTCATATTTGATGGTTAAGATGAGAAGCGATGTTGGCTAAAAATGTTATGTCAGATAAAGAGTCAATTGATATTCATTATAATAATATTTGACGATGATTTCAGGAAGGAGAAAGCGTCGTAGACTGATGAGATGAAGAAGTTTCATTTCTGTTAGATGCACACGGAACCGGAGCAGGATATCTGTGGCAGTCGAGAGGACCGCGTGCCCTTTCTTCAATTTGATTTACTCGGCTCTCCAAGGATGAGAAACTCAGCACAGACGCATCTTCTTCTTCTTAACGAACCACACTGCCTTTTTTCTCAGGGTTTAGTTCAGCATTTCCAGTCATGTCCTTGTTGGACTATATCAAGAAGTACTTTTTCGTGGAAAATGCTTTGAGTGGCAAAAGCCTGAGAGAGATGTTTCCGACCACAACCGCGCAAACGTCCAACACCTGTATCATGGACCAGAAAGTCCTCAGCATACAGGACAAAGAATCCTGACAGCTAAAGAATGACACTGTTGGAATTCAGCTCCTTCACAGGACAGGCGTTAATCTGAGATTTTACTCACCAGCTTCCTCTATAGCTGCTGGATTGTTTTTGCCAGAGTTTAATGACGGAGAAGAAGTGATTTAGAAAAAGGAGCTCACTGGCCTCACTGTCATCTGGCTTTTGAAAAAAGAATAGTAGCTGTCACAGTTAGATGATTTATCGGTTATTTGATTCAAATAAAAATTAGTAACTACATATTTATAGTCTTTTTTTTATAAACGTGTAAAGCTGGTTGGTTGGACGGTCAGTTACTCCCTGTCATAACTTATCTAGCCTTAATTGTTACTGCTTTAACTTGATATGTTTTATACACACTGTATATATATATATTATGGGGGATAAGCCGCCAAGACAAGGCTACCACAATGCAGGACAATAAGTAATATTGGTTTTCTTCCATCTGAACTTTTACCTGTGGTTTTACAGAGTAAGTAAACTAAAAATAATCTTTGTTCGAAACACATCTATCTTTAGGCAACTAATCACTTGACAGGTGTCGAAGAAATGTGACTGAGTGATGATGCATCGACTTCAACATCATATTCTCTCTGATTTATTCTCAAGGTAAAGAAAACAGTGACCTACCTTTAAAATAGCATCAATGACCCCACGAAAGGTGACCTACGGATACCATAGTCCAATCCCCTAACATGGTTATGGTTCCATGGATGGACTCATTGAATTCCACTAGTATGGAACCCAATAAAATACGATTAGCCAATCACAAACATTGTTTATGTACAGAAAACCAATATATATCGATATATATCCCCTGTACTGTAATAATTTCATAGAGAACTACGTTTTCCATCTTTCTTTGTGCCAATCGGTGTTTTGTCTGTTCAATCAGGTCAAGAGACACTTGAAGGCCACCGTAGATTCTTGGCTGTAGGGACAGGTGAGCTAATATATAATGTAAGCAGCAATTTGGAACTTAACAGCTAGATACCATTAAATATTACAGACTGCACCTTTAATTGTAGGGAAACTGAACACTGTGTTCTATGTGAAATATGTTCTAGTTAACTGATATGACATTGTTAAGCCCTCTAACCATCAGTGAGACTTCAGGCAAGGAGCACCACACCACGTATTTAGGAACAGAACAACATTAACAAACTGTGTGCTAAATATACGTTCTGCTGTGACTCCATTAATTAAATGATTTGAAAACGCTCCATGATCCCAAGAACAAAGAAGGTAATCTATGAAAGGAATAGTCACAAAAATAAAACTATGAGCTAGATGAAAGAAGCAACTTTGAAATGTCACTTTGGGCCTTTTCCGAAACTAGAATCGACATGAAAAGATTCATCAGTAGCGGCTCTACATTGTTGTCCCAAAGCGCCACCATGACCTTATCTCCTGCCTCTCATCCACTGCCCCACATCTGAATGAAACAGTCCATATTCTCATTATGGGGATGGGGCCACGGGAACATAGGCTCTTCTCCAAACCTCGATTAGACAGCAGCCATCGGACCATAGAGAGAGAGAGACAGAGAGAGAGAGAGAGAAGGAGTCGGGGTGGAGAGTGCTCGAAGTCTCTATTTCTGTCTTTTTTACTATATTGAAAGTGAAATGAGCTGTGGGGGGCGTTTATGTAAAAGGACAGTGTGCAGAGTTGTATGTGAGGAAAGGGCCTCAGTGAGTCACCCAGTAGGAAGGCTACATGGGAGTCAAAGCAGGAGGAGGCACGGCTGGATTACATTTACAGTAGAATGAAGAGGTGTCAGGTCATGTGATCACATTCCTAACTAAATAAGACGGATCGTTTGACAGACGGCAGAATGCTGGAGGAGGGAGAGCAATGGTTCAGCTCATCACATTTATTACAAATCTCGCATGCGTTACAGTCAGAACCTCCCAAATACGAGGAGAGCATGCAAAGCCAACACAGAAAAGCCTTAATGGGGATTTGAGCCCAGAACTTTCCTTTTTTGAAGCAACAGTCAGACCGGATTTATGCCACCATGCTAGTCAAGACTGCCGCCTATCATGTGAACGGTCGTACGTCGTATGAGAGAAAACGTATTGCTTGCTATACGTTTCACGAAAACCAGCAAGATATGTTGAACACTTGGTCACATTCTGATTTGTTCTGGAAGTCCCACAACTTTTTGTCTGAGCTCATTTGGATTCCCTATTTCTTTATAGAAAATTGCGACATAACTCGTTTATAATGTGATCAGGTGGCAGCATGAATACACTTAACAGTAAGGGGCCGAAGGCAGAGCCCTGAGGGACACCACAGGTCAAAAAGGCCTTCTAGAAGGAGGCATTGATCGTGGTTACTGAGAAAGTCCATGTTTGGATTTATGAATCTTCAAACAACCAAAAAATTGTCTTAATAAGGCCCAAACTATTTTGTAAAAAGTCACTTTACAAAAACGATAAACTCATTAAAATGTACTATTTTCACCAAATACAAACTTTTATCCCAAACTAATTGTATAACAGTTTTTTTTTACTGTTTAAAAACATTCTTGACCAAACAATATATCATTACAACATATGATTACATATACAACACTTACAGTATCTTAGATATTCAATCAATAAATGCGCCAAAGAAATAAAATTTCCAAAGAAACCATGTTTTTCAGGGTTTTTTCTTGGTGAGGGCGTTAAAGGGTTAATCAGCAGTTTTATTGAAATACCTGATTCTAAAATGTTGGTCACAATTAGGTGAAAGAGATACAACAAGGAGGACAATGTTATAGACGCCTGGCAAAGTTTTAAAGCCATTTTGTGCCAAATGCATCAAGTTTCCTGAGTAAAAACTCTGTCGTCATTAGATTAGAGTAAAAAGGAACACATAAACTCACAAAGAAAACAACAATGAAAGATTGTCATTAAATATCTCAAGATTTTACGACAACTTCAAACTCTGTTGAATGAAGATATCTGATCAATGACTGGACCACAAATATGTAACGACAGGAAAGAGCCTCATTATAATATCCTCATAGGAACAGATGACAAACAGTGTTCCTGCAGACAGCTGAGATATCCTCTCATGCTGTTTCCGCTGTCAGACTGAGGTCAAAGGTCAGCAAAACTTTAAAGCTATGAAGAAATTCAAAGTAACATTCAATAAAAAAAAATTTGTGGGTTTTTTTTTCGTGTTTTTCGTTCAACTAAAGCATAAAAATCCCCCATGCAAGCTATCTCAAGCTCATCCGTGTTCCTTTAAGGGTACACACAAAAACAATATGAAAAAAAAGACTCCCACACAGTTTACAGTTTTGTTAGTGAAAATAAAAGAAATGCTTTATGATTATAAAGCATTTCTTTTATTTTTGTTTATGCAATGTAAAAAAAAGGACTTTTGCAATATATTACAATAAGCAGTGCAGTATGCTGCAAAATATCGCAATTTACAATAATAATAATAATACAGAAATTCCACACAACTCCCAAACGTTGCGTTGATGCTCTAACAACATATACGCTACGGAAGGTTTCCTGCTCCTGATGTGACCCCGGAAAAGACGAAACTACCTGGTGCCGGAACTCACCTGTGACTCCTAAGTCATAAACTCGTGGAGATGAGAGTGACGAGCGGCTCTGTGGAATACTCATGTGTCACAGACAAATCACTGCAACAAAAGTTGACCGGACCGGAGGCTCGCTGCCAAACTTTTGTGAAAAAAAAGGAGCTTGGGAGGAGAAAGAAGAGAGGCGGAGCCGATTTTTTATTCTCCTCCTCCGCCTCATAGTTACTTTCAAACTCCAGAAGGCCTGATCACTCATGTACGCACGTCAGACAATCAAGGGGTTAGAAGATTTAAGCAGTGATGGCCAACAGGGAAAGGGTTGTTAGAATTTACAAAAGATTGTAAACATTTTTTTTGATTTTCTAACTAATGTATCCCAGTCCCAACACTATAATCAAAGATGAATATAACGACCAAAACTTAACTTAACTGTGTTTGATATAACCAACGCAACTCAGTTTAGTTTAATCAACATCATTTTGTTAAGTATATTAATATAACTGTGCTTAGTTTAATCAACATAACTGTGTTTAGTATGATAAACATAACTGTGTTTATTATGATAAACATAACTGTGTTTCGTATAATCAACATAAGTGTGTTTAGTATATCAACATAAGTGTGTTTAGTATATTAATATAACTGTGTTAAGTATATTAATATAACTGTGTTTAGTATATTAATATAACTGTGTTTAGTATATTAATATAACTGTGTTTAGTATATTAATATAACTGTGTTAAATATATTAATATAACTGTGTTTAGTATAATCAACATAAGTGTGTTAAGTATATTAATATAACTGTGTTAGTATATTAATATAACTGTGTTTAGTATATTAATATAACTGTGTTAAGTATATTAATATAACTATGTTAAGTATATTAATATAACTGTGTTTAATATATTAATATAAGTGTGTTAAGTATATTAATATAACTGTGTTAAGTATATTAATATAACTGTGTTAAGTATATTAATATAACTGTGTTAAGTATATTAATATAACTGTGTTAAATATATTAATATAACTGTGTTAAATATATTAATATAACTGTGTTAAGTATATTAATATAACTGTGTTAAATATATTAATATAACTGTGTTAAATATATTAATATAACTGTGTTAAGTATATTAATATAACTATGTTAAATATATTAATATAACTGAGTTTAGTTAATGAACCAAGGATTTTGTTTGCTAAATAGTTGCATCTTTGAGAATTAAAACAATGGAGTTTTTTGAGTAAATTTATTAGTGAAAGGCTTTGGAATTACATAATTGTGTTTGGTGCATGAAACATAACTGCATTCACAAAAGGAAACATAACTTTATCTATTAAACAAATAATTCATTTATATAAGATTTTCTTGTGACATTTTCTCGAAAACATTTTTTTTTTTTTTTTTAAATCTTTTAACCATTAAATCAAGCTATATTGTGGACCCAGTCATTATAGGGAAGTAAATTTGATGTCTTCTTTCTTAGACTGGTGTGAAGAAGAGATTTCATTAACTTAATTAAATATTAGTTAATAATAATAATAATAATAATAATAAGTATTCTTTTATTGTTGGCCTTATATAAACTGTAAAGAGACACATTGCAGCTGTCAGGCACAAATCTCCAGGAAATTTGGAACCATTTAGTCAAATGTGTTTTCTTTTGATGCGACGTAGAGATTGTTACTTTTGATGATTTGTGCCTTCATGTGAGCTCATACAGATGCACCTGTCTCAGATATTGTCCATCGGGCAGGAGAGCAGTCAGCACTGGCAGCATCATTTCACGGCAGACTGTTATTTCCACTTGAGTGGTGTTCTACCTGTTCACTGGCCTGCACCCGTCCCTGCTGCCAGCCACCTGTGTGCCTCAACCACACACACACAACACCACCATCAGCTGCAAAACAGGCCACATCCCAGCAGCGAGCAGATCTCTCCAGCTCATCTAGGACCGGTGTAGGTCACATTGTAAAAACATATCATCAAATTCACGAAGGGATTCCAGCCGCCGTCATTGTCAAAACAGACGTACTGTAAAAATGTTTATGGTAGCACACTATGAAACTATACATAATATAAACATACACAACGGGTTGAGCCATCATCCCACAATCAGGATCGATCCCAGCGCGTGGCGCTATCTGCCGCTGAGTCCTTGAGCAACACACTGAAACCCTGCCTCCCCATCCGCTCAACAGGGACCGCCCACTGCTCCTCAGGGATTGGTCAAATGCATTCATTTGTATTATTACTGTTTTAAAACTGTTCTCAGTCTGAGTTTAAGGGCATTATATAGAATGAGTTTAACATAGTTTATCATTGTATAGCAGTTGCATACTTTCCTGTAGTAAATCATTGTGTAGTTTATTCCACGTAGTTCATCTTTTTACAGTTTTTGTGTAGTTTCCCGTCGTTAACTGTCAGGACTCTCTGTAGAGGAAATGAAATCACGGCAGAGGCGGGTCTACCTTTTCATCCCCATAAAAGCGGGGCTGAGTATTATCCTCCCGGGAGGAAACGGGAGAGGTGAACCGTCGGTGCGTAATGGAGCTGATGTGGTTAACTGTCGAAAAGGTCGTTGCATCTTCTGGAGTTAAGCCAGAGGGAACAGCTCCAGTGACAAAGGCGTCTTTAAGCTTCATCAGACGTGTGAACAGCAGAACGATTCTCACCGGGATCGTCATTTCTCTTCTCTTCTTCGTCTTAGTATTCAAACGCTAAGTCAATTTTACGACACTACATTTCTGTTGATACCATTGACTTTGCTTGACTTTGTTGCTGCGTCGGACCTAAATTAATCCGCGGCTGAACAACAAGCGTTAGGGGAGTGCATTATGTCTATTCTGACTCTGAGCTGCGAACACGATTCAAAAGAATTCATAGCTTAGCGGGACGCGGAGACAACAGCTGGCGGAGAGAGAGACGCTGTACTCATTGTGTAAACTTGGCGGGAACCCCTGGCTTAACAAGATTAACCCTATTTTCACGAGCTGTGTTTATTTTATTTATTTTTTTACATTTACAGCGGAATCATGTAAGCTCAAACATTCAGGCTGACCTCTAATCTGACTCCACCCTCAGGTCTGAGCCATCCGGTGGCGACACAGAGAGGAGAGCGGAGACCATAACGAACACTCTGCCCCCTGGCATGCCTCCATTTTGCAATTAGAGAACCAAATGTCCTTTTCAGGCACCGATAGTCTAGCACCGAAAGCTCTTTAATGAGAAGTTTGTTTGTCAATATTTGCCTCTTCTGTTCAGCTTGTGAGCCGTAATGCCAGAGGATGTGTGTTTGTGGAAATGTGTTATTATACCTTTTTTTTTTCTCTGGGAACAGAAGCTGTGAATAAAATATTGGCACATTGTTGTGATGAGTGCTCCGAAAAAAGCATGAGATTGAATCATCACAATTATTATTCTCAATGTGGAATAAAGTCCCTTTATGCACCACTTTATTGAATCAAATTGGCTGATGATGAAAATCTGCGCGAAGATCCAGGCCTGTTTGGGTGAAACAAGGACAAAGAAGTGCAAATGAAGACGGGTAAAGCATCGTCAACTTCTATTGTGCCCTTCTGTCCTGCTCTTGTTTTGCGGTTTAATCCATAACCTTTGTCAGCTTTGCCTCCCTGAGACGCAGAGATGCCGGTCTGAACGCCTCACCACTGAGACCACAACTCGGGGCTAAGGAGAGGATCAATTGTTATATAAAAATAATTGTGATAAAGTTTAACTGTCTTTTTTTTAAATACCATCAAGGTAATACAGGACCCATCCAATTTACATGAAGCAAATACACATTGGGAAGAAGTTTGAGTCTCTTTTGTTCTTTTCTACTACAGCTGGTTGAGTGTAAAAAGGGTTTGGTACTGTTCCCCAAGACCACAGTCTGGACCCAGTACTGGTCCAAGATGCTCATGTTAAGAGATTAACAGTCGCTTGCCAATTTTCTAGTAGTAGAAGAAACTGCAGTGGATGATGTCCTTAACCAGTCAATCATCAAATAGTGGAAACTGCATAGAAATAATGCCTGAATAGTTGTGGAATGGATGGTATGGTGCCGGCTGTAGGTTTTTACCCACCGCTCAGCTAAGGAGTCTGACTGGAAACACAGACGGATGGAAAGTGGTCATTTCTATCCTGAGTCACTGGTCAAAATGATCAAATGCTTCCATTCAGAGGTATTCTAGAACTAAATGACCATAGACAACACATGTTAAAATCTAATTTAATACACCACGTTCAAAAAAGCCGACTAGTGCTACTGCTATCTACCCCCAGAACACATGGACAAAATGTTACTAATATTTCAGCAGAAAGATGTTGATTATAGATGAACATCTGTGCAGAAGTTTTGTGTGACTCGTGTTTACTTCCTTTCTTCCAGGTGAAGCCAATCAGCTGCTGGAATTCGACCATGGCTTGAAATATTGAACGAATATAGTTTTAAATATTTCAGTAACTGAAATGAATGAAATAAAGAGCAAATATTGCAGGTAAAGTGCAAAGTTCATTCATAAAACTGCATAGGATAAGTTGTTTGTTATAAAGTGTCATTAATATTTAGACTTTGCCGCAAAATATCTCCCATCAGACAGCAGTTACAAACAATTTTTGTTACAGTCGAGGATTTCCACCAAACTTTGTTGTGTTAGAAGCAAAGCTTACATTATTCAGAAGAAAAATAACAGAGATTTATGCTGCCAACATGACTGCAGTGGGCTTTATTAGCATTATCTGTTAAACATGGCTAATGAGAGTCCAGCTTACCAAACTGAACATCACTTTAACAAAATGTTCTTTTTTTAAATTTATTTCTGTATAACTCTGGGAACGGATTCATTTTATGGTTATTGCACTCGTATATATATACCGAATAAGTGGTTGAAAAACAAATGCTTACCAACGTTAGGGTCTGCAGACGAGAGGAGATGGTTGCCTAGTAACAGCGTACAGAGTACGGCGGTGTGTGCGATTTCCACGGACAGTAAGAAAAAAAAAAAAGCACATTCTTACACACTGTCTCACCTCTTTAGGTATTGCTCAGTTGCATTTATATACAGCAAATCACTGGAACCCAGTTAAAGCAATGAAATTATATGAATCACTTTTCCCTGCCATGAGGGAGAAACAGGATTTATTCCGAATAAAAGAAACCGAATTTCCTTTTCAGATTGCTGACAAGGCATTTTTACTTTTACCGTTTGTTTTTTTTATGGTAGTTGTTTCCTTGTTTGTTTTTTTTGCATCCAAAAAAAAAATCCCCATCCTCTTCAGTTGTTTGGGAGAAATCTGGTGAGCGGTTTTAATGGGAATGAATGTGAATGAATAGGAATAATGGATTTTTTTAAAAATTTTGTTCAGATTGTTCCTTTAAGGAACATAAAGCAATCCATGATTTATCTCAAATGATATGTCAAAAAAACATTTCCATGCTTACTAGGTGAATAATTTGATAATAATTAGCGCATATATTGAACTGACTTTCCTTTTTTCTTCTTGTGTGTATCCTGATTACTATTGTGCAGCAGACACAGCATCTTCAGGCTGGCGTGACCGTGTGTCTCTCCCCAGCGCTCACAGTGTGCCACTGGAACTGTTCCATTTTCCTTGACCAAAATCACCCTTGGAATCCACCGGAGGCATAAGCCTGTAGTTAAGGCGTTGGCCGATTCTGTGACCGTTGTGTTATTGTGTCTGTCCATCTGTAAAAAAAATAATCCTCTCAGGTGACAATCTACCAGACTGATCCTCAAAACTCAACGTGAACCTTCCCCTTATCATTGTTGAGGATATTCTTGTTCCATGCCACGGATTAAAGCACCTGCTGCCTCAAAATGACAATAACAATACATTAAAATGATGCAAATGTCGTCAGTGAGACTCTGTGTTACTAAGATTATTTAAGTGAATTTTCATTTTGCGATGTATTTCAATATTTGCACCGGGTAACAACATGTTATTCTTATACTTTTTAAATCACAGGGATTCCCAGTGGTGTCAATGATAATTATATTTGCAATGGTGAGATTTTGGTGAATAATGTAAAAGACCAGTAACGTTTTGTTTTTTTTGCAATTCAGTTCACTTATCCTCGCTGGTACCGCGTCGCTCTGGGTTTGGAATTCAGGTGAGACTTCAACCAGAACACATCGTCTACGACATGAGCTTCTACCTTGCACGGCTTTATTCATTTATTTATTTTCAGCACAGTTTGCTTGTCTCAGCCATTGAGCTCAAACGATTTCAGGCACCTTTATTTGCGCTTTCTCACACTACGCCGTTTGCTGTACAATCAGTAACTTGGCAGGTAGGAAAATTGGGTTGATGCAAAAGGTTGCGGAGTACATGCAGAGATTAATCACGGCCCAGTCGGCGAGAACAGCAAAGAGATTGCGTCATAATCTCATACGCTGATGGACACACGATGCCAGATTGCCTCGTCGCTCTCATAATCTTAGTTCTGTCATTAAAAACGTTGAAGCAAATTGGAAATTTCAGTGCAAATGAATAAATAAACAAAGTTTTATCCTGAGTGTTGTCATATCTCGCTCAGCGGAGGAGCGGCAGAGCTCTGATTAGCCACGAGCACAAAACAGTTTGCAACTTGATTGACGGCAGTGAAGCAGCGGGAACATCCGCAATCAGACTCCAATTCCTTGTAATTTGTTTTTTACCAGAGCTGTATTACCTCCATAGGTGGGACCGTCTGTTGGAAGGTTATATATATATATATATATATATACACAATTCATAGTTCAAGCCCAGTTCACAGGAGATCCATAGACCTGGTAATGAATTCGACTCAGTTTGTTCAGATATCAAAAGCGTCTCCAGTGGCTAAAATGACGCCCGACATTTTTCGAGCAGGGAAGTTTGCGCTTGTCTCCACCGTGACACTCTCAACGTCTGGCTTAAGGGCCGAGAACTTTCTCCACCGCACAGGTCAATATTGTCCAACTGTAGTGTGTACTGATTATTAAGCTAGCAAAGGATGGAGGGAAGTAGACGGCAGGTTTCAAGTGAGAATCCCAAGAATCCACAGCATTCCACTGTGGAACCGGACACAAAATGGGACTTACTCTGGAAAGACTTAATAAATGTGTGCGGAGATTAATGTTACTTTATCTAAATCCAAATCCATTACTTTATCTATTTTTTAAATGTGCATAGCCATGTCTATAAAAATATTTTTTTCATGCAAATAATAACATGAACACTAGAAAAACGTCTCTGACGTCATTTACGTCACTCTAACGGAATATCATGGTTTCTAGTTTAAACCCATTTTCTTTAGTTTTTCCATAAGCAAATGACATTTGACCCGAATGACCCAAAAAAATGAAGTAAAATAAAATAATAGGTATACAGAAGTAGTAATTTCACTTCAAACCAGAGGTTTTTGCATCACATGACCACAGGATGCTGTGGTCATTTGCGCTGAGCAGAGACAAGGAAGTGGAAAACACAAGAGAATAACAAGGTTCCAGTATTTGAGAGAATTTGATTTTTTTCTAGATTAAGAGGCTGACAGTATAACAACTGCAGAGAACACTGAAGGTAAAACGAAACAAAAAATCCTCTCCAATAGGTGAGAGACTTCATGTCGGAGTAGATCGGGAAAGGGAACATGTGTGACGTAGTGGCTGTTAAAAATCATTCTCGGTAAGTCGCCTTCTCTTAATCAACATTATTCACAGATATTCAGGTGACCTTGAAGAATGAAAAAGAATCAAATCTAACTGCCTGAGGTTATGAATCAAGAAATCTATAGATATATGAAATTTAGAGCCATCGATGTGAGTACATTAGGCCGCTGGTCGACGGAGGAGAAACAAGCCATCAGAGAATCCCTTATTGATCGGCTTTGCTGTTGGTTTGGAAAAACCGTCTAATGGACTCCTGTACCGTGTTTGTAATGCATCCACTGCCATAAAATACACTTCATGTCTCATCTATCAGTCAGAAAAAATAATATACAGGCGAGTGAATAATCAATAGCGGTCTAAACTGTAAATAGGATGGTTGTGTTACACCGTACTTTGGTACTCACTGCATTGTGGAGGAAAGATCAGAGATTTATACACAGCAGTGTGAAAATATGGGGTCCAGGTGTAAATATAGAGGAAAAGCGTGTAAATATTTAATGGCATCTAGCAGTGGGGTTCAAAATTAATACTTTCATTACACATCAGCTCACTCCTCCCTGTCAGAATGTCAAAGTGATGTCATCCTCTATCCTGTCAAGTGATCAGGTTCCTCTGACGGCCTTATAAACTATATTTAGTTATCCATGCTTAGATTATCTATTTATTGCAAACAAACACTAAAAGAAATGTGTTTTATTTTTAATCTGCTTAAACACTAAAAATACAATCATCAATATTACATTTTAATTTATTCAAAGAGACACCTTTAAATTTGACAGACTGCCCCTTTAGGAGTCGGATGACGGCGCTTTGAATGCCTGAATAACGTTTGTCGCCGCTTCTCTCTGCAGCAGCCGGGCGATAATGGAGACGGAAGGGAGGTGACGTGTGACAGGGATGTTTGATCCAGGCCTCTGGCGCTCTTTTGCATTTGGACAGCGAGGCACAGGTGGACAGCAGGCTTTAATTGCATGTGACAGCAGTTCACAGGAGCAGGGACCTTCAAGCCAGTAAAGACTCACCTGAGAAAAAGGGTGAAGAAGGCGGTCATCTGGAAACATCGGATTGATGGCCTTCGCTGGAATCCGTTCATTTGATGGCAGCCCGGCCCACCTCCAACCCTGCCTCACCTTCTGAATCATAAATGTTATATATCCCTCCTACACTTTATGCTCAGCCTCTTCTTTTAGTCCAGCAACACATCCTTACATCGTCCTCAAGCGTCTTAATCTTCATCTGAGTGGAGAATCTATCTTGTTTTTTTTTTTCTTCCGGTTTGTTATTCATAATCAGGAGATCAAGTTACGACGACACGACAACACAACGTGGCAGAAGAGTCGGAGAGTAAGGAGTTGAGGAACGTGGATCTCTGTTTGAGGAAAAAAAGGTCAGAATTCATCGGCTGAAGGACGGGGGATCACGCTGCACATTTTACACCACAAAATGGAACAACCTTCAAGTTGAAATTTACAGCTTAGCATTATTATTAACAGACTGAAAACAAAAATAGAGAATAGAATTAGATGAGAGGTATAATAGAGGAAGAATGAGGTGGTAATATTATGACAATAAAGTCAGAATATTTTAAGAATAATGTCTTAATATTAGGAGAAATACAACTTTTTTTCTTAAACCATGACTGTTCCTGTTGATTTATGATTTAGACTGTTCTTGTGATTTTATAACTTTAATGTCGCCATCTCCATTTTTTTTTTTAAGTTCAAAATGGCCGTAATACTCTTCATAGATATTAAAACTAATGTAAGGTTTGTACGTGCGTGAAGTGTTACATTAACACTTTTGAATGAGATATTATCTCTAACACTCAAATAGAATATTTGAGTGTTTACATTAAGGGTCTATCCCCTTTTTTTTTATCCTCTAACAGAATGTTCTCCCTTTTAATGCAGAACATATATCTCCCGTAAAAAAAGACCACATATGATATTAATACGAATGCTCTACTTTGTGAAACACCTCAAAACATGAGCTCAGGCAGACAGTGAATCAGAGTGTTAATGGTCAGGGTGGGATGGGTGACAGAAAGGGGCGGGGCCACAGAGCAGAGGACGTTGGGCGACTCGTTCATCATTCTGATAATTGTGCTCTGTCCTTCCCATTGGCAAACACAGAGACAGAGAGAGAGAGAGAGAGAGAGAGAGAGAGAGAGAGAAAAAAGAGAGAGAAAGAGAGAGAGAGAAAGAGAAAGAGAAAGAGAAAGAGAAAGAGAAAGAGAAAGAGAGAGAGAGAGAGAGAGAGAAAGAGAAAGAGAGAGGACTCACTGGCGTGTAATTGAACTATTAATTAACTGGCCCGTATAAATAAACAAGTATTGTGGTAAAGAGAGGAGCTGTTTGCTGTGAGGCTGCTTGAAGAGATCCGTAGAACCCATTATTAGCACACAGTGTCTGCTCCCTTTGACCAGAACCACACTGATGAAGTCCAATGAGGCCCTCTATGCTTCAGGTCTCACTCAAACTGTGCCGGTCTTTATTAACGGACCTTCTGATGCTGGACTTAGAGTTTGTGTAGTAGTTATCGGGATCCCATGAACATCATTTTACACTCGTCCTCTAGTCACCCGATACGTAATTCACCCAGTTTCTGCTGGTGTCGCCCGGGATCAGCGACAGACACAAACGAGGAGACTGCGCGAGAATTTCGCCACAATGGTAATAAAAAATGTAATTCATTTAATTATCGCTTTCTTATCCAAAGAGAGTTAGTGGGAGCGCAGAGCAATACGGGGAGAAATAATAGTTGCAATTTTATGGCTTTGACTTTGCATTATGATCATTTTTGGCTGATTTAAATTATTTATGGGACTTTAATTTTTTGACTTAGAAAGAAAAACAAAACCGATCGTTGTGCAGCTCTAAGAAGAGCTGTAAGACATTCATATATATATATATATATATCTATATATACATATATATATATATATATATTTATATATATATATTTGTTTTTCTTCAAGTTGCCTTTAAACTATAGATAATTATTTGCTTGCTTAGTGATAATTCAGTCAATCCCCGTCCCCTTGATAGGACTAAAGCTCATTTAGTGGCACAATAATAATAATCTTCTACAACTGCACTTCTGCAAATCTTGGTTTTTGATGCATTTATAAAATATTATGTTATTTTCCCTTTAGAGTTCTTTGTTCAGTCTGCATTCCCGTTGCACGTTGATGACTTTTCTTCTTCCTTCTCGACTCCAGGCTTTTTGCAAAGAGAACATCATCAGGCGGACGTGGCACCAATCATTCACAGCTAAACGTTGAGTGTTGAAGTGTCACCGTTTAACGCGTTCATCATCACGGTGTGATCCAAATGAGGTGCAGGGAGTTCACTGACAGAGTTGATCTCGTTCCTGTTAATCCAGCTTGACAAAGATGAAACGATCTTTGTCTGCACATCGAAGATGGCGAAAGGTAAGGAGTCCCACTTTGTGAGAGAGGCGAGAACCAAGATTGCTCTACGAGTCTGCCGCTATCAAAATAAGCCAACTGTTGTTCTCTGAGTCGAGAGAATGTCTCTGCATTCAGCTGCATATTCCTTATTTCAAAACATTTTTAATTTATTGTCATGGATATAAAATGGGTTTCTCTGCTCAATGTAATTCTTCATTTGTTTTTGACTCCAAATGCTTTAAAAAAGATCATTATAAAGTGAAAAATGGAAGAAAAAAAAAGGAATTTCTTGATTTGGGTTCTGAGAACAGAGCAGCAATCATCAGCCACAAACTACAGTTGGTGTCGAACTAGTTCCACGTGTATCATCTGGTATCATTGACCTACAAACCTGCTTAGCAATTAAAGAAAAATAATTGTTTGTCTTAGTAAGGACGTTAAGATAGTCGGTGCAGCATATGGTACCACAAGGCGTTAGCATTAGTATCATTTAGGCCTTTTTCATTAATGTAACTTATTTTCATTATTGTTTTTTAGCCAATTAAGAATTGAACCACATAGCAGGCGCAGCTAAGCTGAATAAACAATAATAATATATTGTATTGCTGCTACGTTTAGCCTCTGCATGCTAAGTTCACGCCAACATGCCCCCTAACCCTGCATGTTTTGTGGCGGAGACACGTGGAAGAGGACATATCCCTTTCTTAGAGATAAAAAAGACCAAACTGTGGAATATTTTCAAATGATTATAGACAAAAAACACACCGTTATGTATACTATATCCGATTTACTCAAAGACACGCGTCAATGCTCAGCTACGCTAGCTGTGTTCTAGGACTCGCACGCATGAAAAGTGTCCTCTATGTGTGTGCAGATATGTGCTGGGTCTTTGTAGTTCATGAATTACATGAGCAGAGGAACCCCGATGACTCTGTTCTGTCAGGGGAAATATCATCCGTTCATGGCCCACCGCGTGAAAAAAAAACCTTCACAGGCTATAAAAAGGACGGAGCGCGTTTGAAGCTGACACCTTGATTTCCCATCTCACTCGCTCTGCAGCTACAGAACAGATTCGCCTCAGGTCACGGCGTCTTTCTCAAAGGGGCAAGGGGGGGCTGCCTTCCCGACATGCAGGGTGCAATACGCTTAACTGCGGGGCCCCCAAGGGAGGGACTTTTATTCCAGCGTACAGGATAAAAAGTGATGATGGAAGTGGATCAGAGTTCTAATCAGCGCCGGACTGAGCTGCTGTTGTTGAGGCGCTGGATTGCTGCAGCCAGTGTTTCTCCTCAAACACGGCGATGAGGTTTATTCCACTGCCAGAATAAATCAGGACGTGTTCAGGGATAGTTTTATATTTCCTGTGACAATTCTAGCTGTATGTGTTATGATGTATAAATTCAACCCTACGCTATAACTGATGACATTATTACCGATGTCTGATTCAGATGTCAACTCTCGCCGCCTGTTCATCTCCAGAAAGGGCAAATTGATATAATGCAGTGTTGCATTGAGTTAGAGTTTAGAAATGGTCCGATGGTAAACCTCAACTCATACGGCGCCTTTCTAGTCTGATCGACTACTCAAAGCGCTTTTGCAACACGAGTCAGCATTCACCCGTTCACACAAACATTCATACAGTGATGATAGAGGCCGCCATGCAAGGCGCCACATGTTCATCAGGAGCGGTAACCATTCACGCCATCATTCATCACCAATGGAACAGACATTGGGAGCAACCTGGGGTTCAGAATTCCTGCTCAAGGACAATTCGACATTTGGACCGCAGTGGGGATCGAGCCACTGACCTTCTGATAAATGGACAACCGCTCTACCAACTGAGACGCCGCTACCGCGATAGGATATATGAAGTTAAAGAAATAAATAGGCTGTAGCTCAGTTGGTATAGCTGCCGTCGCCCAATCAGAAGATTGGGAAAGTCGCCGATTCAAGCTCAAGCGTCTCTACCTGCCGTAAGGTCCTTGAGCAGGACTCTGAAGCCTCAAAGGGACAGCCCACTGCTCCCTCAGGGATTGGTCGGATGCAGAAACTTGAATTTCCCTCAGGATTAATATATTTTACGTATATATAAATATATATATATTTTTTTAATTTATTTATCATTGTTATGATAAATACTTCATATTTTAATGATGCTTTGATCACCTGATTTTGGGTTAATGCTGAAAAAGACACCGTACCTGTTCATTCATTCCCTCATTATCCCTAAGCGCTTATCCTCTTCAGCGTCGTTAGGGCTGTATCCTATCCCAGCTGCCTCTGGAGGAGAGGCAGTTTAGTAGCTGGAGCAGTAAAGTCACCAGTTCATCACAGGAAATCAAAATTCTGATTATTATAATTATGTTTATGTGTCAGGTTATATGATTCTGAAAAGAGTAAAGTTCAGGTTTTGTGAGGAGTTATTATTTTAACTTTAAAGTCAGATTTTTTTAATAATCTATATGACTCGAATTCTCTTCAGTGCCCTTAAAAAAAAATTCAGATTTTTTTTTAGTAGTTTTTTTATCATTGAAGCCGAGATTTTTCAACATAATTTATAAAATACAAAATTCCATCTAGGCCTTATGCTTTTTCCTGCATTTGAACTGGAAAAGTGAATATTTTTGCTTCTGTTTTAGACTCTGTTGAATGACAACATTCATTCTGTAATTCACTCATTATCAACTTCTTATCCTGTTCAGGGTCGTGGGGGGCTCAAGCCTATCCCAGCTGACATCGGGCGAGAGGCGGGGAACACCCAGGACGAATCACCAGTTCATCACAGGGTCGACACGCAGAGACAAACAACAACTCACACTCAAAATTTTAGAGTCAGGAAAAATCATCTATACATTCACGTTTGTGGACTGTTGGGGGAAGCCGGAGAGAAAATGGAAACTCCACACATAAAGGCCGGCAGAGCTGGATTCCTACCCGCTACCTTGTCAGGCAGCAGCGCTAACCACTGCGCCACCGTTGCAGCTTTCATAGACTCAAAACCTCAGTAATAATAATAAACCGAAATCATAAAAACTATGATGAAAGTAAAACCGTAAAAACTGAAATCAATTAAAGACGATGACAGATACAAACACAGCAGTTAAAAACGAGCACAGATAGAGTTTTGTTTTCTCCTCACAGAATGATTTAGTGTCCGCAGGTGAAGATTGTCATTCATCCAGTTCTCGAAGCAACTGTATTTTTTTCTTTTCTTTTTCCTTCCTTATTTAAGGAGAGCAGTTATTCATGTGGTTATGCAGAAAACTGGAGCGTCCATAAAACAGACCCTGTTAGTCCACCGAGCATCAATGATGTCCCGTTCACTGCCTGTCTTGTAACTAATACTGTAAGACAAGTCATGGAGTAGGACTGTGGTGGTGCATTCAAATGCCTGTTGGAAATAATAACGCGTTTATGAAAAGGAATTTGTGTCTATGGCAAATACATAAATAAAGGTCACACATTTATCATAATGGATTTATTTATTACAATGTCCCCAAGAAGACAGCAGAGTTATGGGCTGGATGACTTGACTTTTGACCCAGAAGAAACAACAGAGACACAGATGTCAAAAATGATGTCTCCTTATTCAGATTTATCTGATATATTTACCTCATAGAGTCCATAACCACACATTTTAAACTCGCTGCTGCTACAGATACTCTCCGACGAAGAAGGGGTGATTTCAGAAACAATATCAGGAACGTCTTCCTCAGCTGTTCTGGGCCATTTGGTCCAGAACACATCACAGCCCTCGCTGGACGGGTTTTATCTCAATTGATATTCTTACATGCAGTTCTCTCATTTGTCACATTACGTCTGTCAGCTGATTTGTTACGCACGGTTTTTATGTCTAAACATCAATTTTTTTTTTTTTTTTGCTTACCCAATCACACAACATCACGAGAACTTCCATTCATTCGAGGAGGATTTGCTTTTTCGGGCATCTGAGACCTTCGTTTGTGAAGCCGGGAGAGGTGGTGTTGTGAAACGGGCTGTAAATCTTTAACTAGAGTGGCAGAAAAAACATTTGTGTCACAAAATAAAACTCAATCCTGCTGGAAACTGCCACACTTAACCTTCAAAAATCAATGTGGAAGTAATGAAATCCACTGTCCAGTGCATCCGTGGATGGATAGAGCAAAACGGCCACGGGGATCAATAGATTCAATATGAGCTTATTCAAGGTTTAGTTTTACTTTGAAGTCCTACCCTTTCCAAATTCCATCCTATATTTTCATTAAATATGAATGGAGTGGTGTAATTTAACATCTCTAACAGCCTCTGCCAGTTTAGTCAGCTGTGTATGGCAATTTAAGAGATATATAAAAGGAAATATGTCACACAGCCAAATTCTGTCTGGCAACCTGATTACAAATGTTCACACTTTGTTTTGTGTAAAGGGGTGTATTAATATCACAGCAGTCGTTTTCACAAATGAATCTAACCTCTAATTACCCTGACGGGAGTGGACTCGTGGCTGCGGCGGCCCCCCCGCTGCCACTACGGGGTCAGAAACGGAACAAAAGCCGGGGTCAGCATCAATTATACAAACACCGGGCTGTAGAGGCTCATGGCGGCTGTAATTACATTCCCCTAATGGAAACTGCTCTGCACACATCTACTTTAAAAAAAAAAAAGGGAGCTAATACGACGAGGATCTATGGTTATGGCCAGAAGGTGCGCGCACATGCAGACATTAGGCACGCAATCAGAGTCCAGTCAGCATTTACCCATCATGCTCTCTGTTTTTGTCTGTGGATTCCCATGCAGCACTTTTATACTCGTATACCTGTCGGATTAGAAAGCACTCGTTTAAAATGGGATGCTCCCTTTGAGAGGTTTTTTTGTGGTACAAAAACTCTTTTTTTTACAGAAAAATCTGAATGAAGTTCATCACATCAGCGGACGGTTTTTAAATAATTCATGAGGCCCATTTTGTGATGTTCATCTTCAGCTTGCATCCTACCTCAAGGAGTTGTGTGAGATGAAAAACGAAAAGGAAAAAAAAAGGAGAAATAAAGATCGAACCGGATGGAATTTTCCGAGATCACAGATTCCAGCTTGAGTCTTAGATTCCACAAATTTCAAAAAGGTTTGGACTCTGATTTTTCTTCCAGTGTTTAAGATTAACTGCAGCTAAAGGGTCTATTTAATTTCATCGCTCATGTACACTCAATGCTCAGACAAAATATGATCACATATATCAAGAAAAAAAATGATCTGACACAATGTGATCACATGGTTCCAGATTTCCTCTCGGTGTGAGCTTCAATACAGACTCTCTATTCATATATTCTGTTTTCTCTCCCCGCGTCGTTCTAATGTGAACATCAGAGCTTTCTATTCATGAGCGCAGAGCAGCAGCAGTCAGAAGAGAAAAGAAAAGAAGCTCACCATTCTCTCGCTTTTTTCCGTCTTTGTCGGAGTAACCGTCGCTGACAGTGAGGATTCACTTTACATCTGATATTTCTGTAATTTTCTTATTAAAAATACATTTAATTCCCTCCCTTTTCTATATCCTCTTCACCATGGGTGGCCTCGCCGTTCCTATTTACAAGTATGTTTCGTACAGACATGATTTTAACTTTTTTTCGTTTGGTCAAATTTTTTTTGTAAGATTTTTCATTCATTTCAATTTCTTTATTTTTAAGAAAAACACACAAATAAATGAACAACTTTTTTTCTTCTTTTTTTTCTGGGACAATGCTTTTGAAGACTATAAAAGTGATTTTAAAATCCATTTCTTACCGACAGGATTTCACCTTTTTTCGTTTTGTTAATTTTTTTTGTGAGCTTTTCATTTATTTCAATGTATCTAATTATTTATTTTTTGAACAAAATAGATCAATAAATAAACAAACCAATTTTATTAGTGGAAAACTGTTAAAATGTACTTCAGCACTTTTGGATTTAATTTTTTTTTTGTCGGTTAGCGTGTACAATGGGTGTTTTTTTCCACGCCGCCAGTTTTTACCTAAGAAAAGAGAAAAAACCTGTTTGGAAAAATTATTATTCCTCCTCTGGCAAACTGTAGAATCGCTCCATGGCTACCATATAAAAAAAAGAAAAGAGAAATGATAAAATGAGATCTGGCCTGTCATGGAAACTACGGGGATTAAGTCGTATATGCGGATCGATGTTTATGAATATTATTTGATCGGAGAGCATTTCAGAGAGAGAGGGAATATAATTCCAGAATAAGAGGGTTTTACAGCATTTTTATCAAATATTAACATATTAAGCTCCTTAGCTGTCTTTGAAGGACAGGTATGTCTCACTTTACGTGTCACATGTCAGACGTCCAAAACACAGCTGTTTATTTTATTGTATTTTACTTTAAGAGAATTCTATTAGCTATTAGTTTGCATTTCCATCCAGACGTTTCCTCGTTGCTCTGGGCGTTTCTAAACTAGTGGCTGGATTTCAGAGAAGTATTGCAATAATATATCAACTCAATCGGATTACATCATAAAGTCACATTATTAACTGTTACACCTTTTTTTTAATTCCTGTTAAGTTGATGTGATGTACTTTTGGTCTGGAAGTATATTTCCTGGTATTTTTCCCTCGTTCCTCGTTTGATCATTTAATGTTAGTTAGCATCACTACATTCACCTTTTTTTTGTGTTTTACAGCTTTTATGGATTCCAAGCAAACGTCATGAAGGTCAGTTCAATCAAATCACAAACTGGTACAGTTCAACAGTTTAACTTCATTCATCCGACGATGAGCATTTCATCCTGAAAACCTAGATTCACTATGTGGTCAGAAACCTTCAACAGTGGTCTTCCTCCTTAGTCAGAAACCTTCACTGGTGGTCTTCCTCCACGGTCCGAAACCTTCAACAGTGGTCTTCCTCCATGGTCAGAAAGGTTCACCGGTGGTCTTCCTCCACGGTCAAAAACCTTCACCGGTGGTCTTCATCTCTTCATCCACTGTCAGAGACCATCACCAGTGGTCTTCTTTCATGGTCAGAACCTTCACCAGTGGTCTTCATCCACGGTCAGAGACCATCACCAGTGGTCTTCCTCCTTAGTCAGAGACCTTCACCAGTGGTCTTCCTCCTTGATCAGAGACCTTCACCAGTGGTCTTCCTCCTTTATCAGAGACCTTCACCAGTGGTCTTCGTCCATGGTCAGAGACCTGCACCAGTGGTTCTTCATCCCTGGTCGGAAACATCCACCAGAGGTTTTCCTTCATGGTCATAATATCTACAGTGGTTTTCCTCCAAAGACTTCATTAATACTTCATGAAAAAGGAAGTTGATAATTCTAATCCAGTTTTCTTACTGTCAGATTTAACCCAGACTATTAAGGTCTTCACAGTTTTCCAGTGGTTTTTCATTTGTTTACTTCTATCATGGCTCCTGATTGATTTTCGTGGACTTGTTTGTAGAGTTCATTATTTTGTGTTTAAAACAAACTCTTCTGTGGCCAAGTTCTGCATGAGTGCCACCATCTTGCACATATGTGACGGTACCGGACACGCTCAGACAGAACGCGACCAGAAAATAATACATTTCATCATCTACCTGGTCCGGCTGATCAGTCAAGACATGAAAAGGTTTACATTTACCCTCTGCAACCCAATGAAATGTAAATCAGTTATGCTGTTCTTGTAACGAACGGTGTGACCAGGGACCATTTTCACTCCCAACTCCTGTAACCCAGAAATCAAGATAATCTTGATGATCCACAAAACCAGATTTAAGGATTTGTCTGACCTTTCACATTGGACTCCTGTTTGTTGAGGTGGTGCCCTTGTTTGTCTGGTCTAAGTGAGTTCTATCCAGGCCAGCAATGGTTCTTTTGACACGTGACCACATGAGGTGTAAAAGGAGGAGGTCTCTCTGTGCTGCAGCGCTACGTGAAGACCTCCTGTTCAAATAAACTCTCTTAAACATACTAAGAATTCTAAATTGTGGTATTAAACAGGGAAATTGGGCTTTTCCATGCATGTATTTATTCGAGGACACAGACTGTGGCGCAATGATTATCAGTACTGCGATGCCATAAAAACATGTTTTTGTGTTATTTTTCAGGTTGATACTGACTGGAAACCTCTAGAAACAATCAAGTAGCACATAAGGAATCATCCAGATCGAGACACATGATTATATTGCAAGTGCCATTTCTCATTGTGACTAAAAAGCTGCCTTGAGATGATTTGTTCTGCCTCTGTGAGGGGGGCTCCCCACCCCCCCAGCACTGCCCCTTCGCAACAGGCTCACACAGCCAGACATGGATTCATTAGCACAGGCATCTGAAGAATCTTAAAAGCAGCTAAAAGGGACTGAGAGAGACCTTAACATTCCCTCCCACACATTGGTTGAAAAGAATAAATGACCCAATTAACGGCCGTTGAAACAAGAGAGAATCTCTGAAAATAAATGAACAGAGCAAATAGAAACCTCCTTGTCATCTTGCTCATTGTCGTGCTCCTCCAAATTTCTCGAATTTGCTCTCGCTCTCTATCTCACACTCTCGCCGTTTCAAAAGGACAAATGTTTCCTGCAGTCACTGCTTTAGCACCGCGTTGGTATCCCGCTCTCAATTTAGCCAAGAGACAGGCAGCGCTATCTGCTCCCAGTCACCACACGACAATCTGACAGAGAGAGACAGAGAGAGAGGAGCTGAAGAATGAAAGGAGGCGAGAAACGTGAGAGAGAGAGAGAGGGCAGAGATAAGGGGAGCAGTGACATTATGGTCTGCGCTTAACCGATTGTAAACCGCAACGACCCATCAACAAAATATGGAGGATTATTCTTTATTTTACCTCCGCAGGGACCAACAGACAAAATAATTAAGCTGCGCTCTAAATAAAACCACAGGAGTGTTTTGATCTAATGTTGGTTCTGATGCTGTATTATTATTTCAAGTCCATCAAAACAAAATAAGTTCTGAACAAACTGTGGTTTCAGGATATTCAAAAACAGCAAAAAAGAGGATCACCGGCTGCTCTCGGTGAGAAAGTCTGAAACTCCAGGCGTGTAAAGCTGCAGGCCATTAATTAAGGCCACTCGGTTTACTTCTGGCACAAAAAAGACATCAAGCAGGAACGCAGGGAAATGATTTTGTTGATCAGGAAATCTGTCTGTTGTGGAGAAAAAAAAAAAATATCACTTAAGCTTCACCAAAAGAGGAAAAACACAAACTGGTACACCCTTTCTCTGCCGAGTTTGTTTTTCCCTCCTTTTCTGCCAGATATCAGCCAAGCAGCTTTTGTTTGTGTCCAAAGTAAAAGAAGCTCTAGTGAAAGTTTAGTCAGGATGAAGATTCCTGCGACGCTCGGGCGGCAGATCCTGCTGAAACGACTCGGTCTGTCCCTTTAAATATGAATCTCTCCATTCATCTATTTCAATCAGGTTGCTGGTTTGTTCGCCCTCCAACTCCACCATCTCCGCCCGGCCTTCGCATATCCCTCATCTTCATCATCCAACAGTCGACTGTCATGAACCAACACCACCAGCATGCCGACTCCAATGGAGGATATACCTGCTGCTACTCAGGACAGTTAGTCTTCGGTCACAAACCCCCCCTGAAGAGTCTGAGCATGAAAGATTTACCCACTGACTGATTATCACAGCTGGCCCGCTGGTAGAAAACGTTCATCTTTACCTCATTCTCTGTTTCTCCTGATTAAAAAATGCTTTGGGTGTTGATTTATTTATGTTTGTTGCGCTAAACCAAATCATCCACTTTCAAAGCTGAGTACTAAAAAAGGCAAAATTGTAATACGAACAAAATTCCACTGCAAATACCTGACTAATGTCAATTACACCTATTTATTTTTGGCTGTGTCAAACAAAGATGACCCGATAAAGGCTGTTTTGCAACTTTTTCATTTGGAACATAAGCTGTAGTGAAATGTTTGCGGTAATCGTGCAGATGACGTGAATCAACCTTCAGTGACATTTGTGCGAATAGAGTAGCTCAAAGTGAACACAGCATGAGGGGGGCGGACCAGGGGGCTGGCAAAGTAAAAAGGCAAACTATCAGAGAGACAGATGAATCCAACCAACTGCGCTCCGCTTCTACAAAGAAGAGGTTCACATTCTATGGTGTGGACGTTTTTTGGATTCAGAGATGAAACCTTTTGCTTCTCAGCTGAAGAATAACTCAAAGAAAATAAGATGTTGGAGTTGATCAATGATCATTCAGTCACATTTATTTGACAGAGAGAACCATAAGATCACCATAGAATCGCAAATTCCTCCTATTGTTATATTTCCAAATGGAGTAGATCGTGCACTGTTTTTGCTCAATTCCGCTAAATCTCGCCGTAAACAGAAACAGTAGAAACAAATGTCTCCTAAACTCGTTCTTCTCAAAACATAAGTAAAATGAAAGTAAATATCATCTGCCAAATCTTCTCAAAGTATTAAAGTGAAAGTATTTAAAGGTCCCACTCAGTGTATTACTATTATAGAGGATTACTATTACTGCAGTATTAATGCGTAGGTTTATGCTACTGATTTAGACTAAAGATTGTGTAATCAGACTACTTCTTGTAGTAGTTCATTCTCAAAGAGAATTTATGTTGGACAAATGTAACGGAGTAGAAAGTACTTGATTACTGAAATGTAGTGGCGTTGTATAGCAACTAAGATCAGCATCAATTGGCAATACTCAAATAAAGTACAGGTATTGTACACAAATTGGTACTTAGGGACAACACGTGAATAAATGTACTTAGTTACTATCCATTACTGTGGATTTGACATGGGACACTAGGGTACAGGGTTCCCTAAAAAAGAGCAATATGACATAAACTGCTTGATATGTTTCTTCTACTGCACTCTCTCTATCGGGTCACTGAGTGCATCAAAATCATGAATAAAATGAAAATCATTATCTCAATTTTTAGTCAAATGAGTTGTGATTCTTATATAATTCACAAACAAGCTGTGGAGATGTTTGAAAGACAGCGAGGAGGGAGATAAGAGGAGTGAGGTGAGGCAGGGTTGGGAAGTGCTGACAGTGGATAAGGTGGAAGAGAGATAAGTGGAGTAATGGAGGTAACTCAGGGGGGAGACAGAGAGGGGGATATGAAGAGAAATGGAACGTAAGAATGTGAGAGTGAAGGGGAAAAGAAGCAGGATATGTCAGTGAAGGAGGGAGCCAGAGGTGTAAAACAGAGCAGAGTTTGACATGAGCTGACAGCGAAAGCACACGCCCAGAGCAAATGAAGGCGAGTGAGGGGCGTACGCCACAGACGATAGCCTTGGCTGAAGGAAGGAAAGAACGACAGATGGAAAGAAAGTTTAAAATATGACCCACGTTGTGTCGTTCGTGATATGAAAAATTCTGATGACATACTAAACAGGAGTAATGTGAATAATGAATCATTATAAACGACGGTCACGGTCCCCTCACATTGGTTTCCCCTCCAACATGTGACTACTGTCCTCCGGGATATCTATAAAGACTATATCATAAATCATCACCAGATTGTGTGAAACCCTATGAGTCGACTCTTTTCAAACTCATCACCACTGGTTTTTTACTACTTTTTTTTCTTCTTTTTTTAATTTATGGTCTAAAGGCGTCATTTTTATGACATTATACCTGCTTTTTAGTTAAAAAGCTGAAATGATGAAATATGTTGACGAGAGTTCAGATGACACAGACATATTCTGATGTATTATTACATAATTATTACAAAACGTTTAGAATTTTTTTCTAAAGACATTCGTTCTGGTCGTAGCTTTCATTATAGATGCCATGGATTTAAATAAAACACCAACTATTCAATGAAAGTAGGTCAACCATTTTACCATAGCATGGAACTACGTGTACTATAAAATGGGTCCCACTGGATTCGGAGACAATAGTCAAAACTATTTCGAGAAAGACATTTTGCACCAACAATTCATGCCAAAATAATAAGTCAATATGATTTGTCGACAAAAGTCTGAGAAAGGTCAAGAAGAACCAAAAGATCGAAAGGAAACTATTATACACACACAATCTAAACAATCTAAAATTGTGCTACTATGCAGAACCACACAAAACACTCGTCCGTTTTCTATTCCCGGGTCCCAATACATGACCCATTACTCCCAGCCCATTGTTTTTAAACTGCAAAGAAAATAGTACGGATCCATTTATATTGAAAAATGTTAGGTCAAACCTAGAAAATTTGACCCCGAAACATATTTCAAAACTTTTTCAAAAATCTGCAGTTTCTTCCTGGGATTGATAAAGTCTTAATCAAAGAGGGAGAAGTCCCATTCTCTCAGCGCGACACTGGGTTCATACCTCAGTTTTTCGACCCGAATAGAGCGGACATTTGACAACGACTCACAGTAAGTCAGTAAGATAACATTTTACAATAATTTAAACACACTAATATGCAAAGCCACACAAAACACTTGTCTCTTAGGACTTAATTGTTACAAAGCAACCAAAAACCCAAAATGGCCAAATCTCCAACATCCCAAACAGATATTTTGAGCCAAGCAAACATATGATATTGTACACAGCCTGGGAACATTGAAATCAGCATGGAGCGGGTCCAACAGAATGTTTCTTACCTTCCTTGCAGTACTTCCCCTTATAGCGGGTGTGGGTGCAGTCGCAGTGAACCTCTCCATACTGAATAGAACAAAATCCTCCGTTGAAGCATGGGTTCTGCTTGGTGCACAGGTACTCCAGGTCACTCTGAATGCCTTGGCTGTTTAGCAAAGTAGGAGGCATCTCCCCCACCTTCAGATTGGAGATCAAACCCAGGAAGGGAGGCTCATACTTCACCGTGCTGGAGGTCAGAGCAGAGAGGCGCACGTCTGGCGGGATCCCGCCCACAAACAGGTCACTGACGACCGCCATCTCCTTCCTCTTGGATTTGACCTCGGCCACTTTTGTCTCGCCGTCAACCATGAGGAGGGTCTCGCGGAAGTTACGAGTGAGCAAGACCATGTGCCAGCGGTCGTCATTAACTCTTGTCTCCATGTGCAAAGTGGCGGGCTCGGCACAGTGGATGGCGAAGCGCAGCTGAAGGCGTCCACTTGCGATCAGCAACTCTAAGAAGTCACAGTTGCCGCCGTCGTCCAGGTAGAGCACCAAGGCTTTGCTGATGTTTGTCTTGAGACTGAAGCTCAGCTCACCCACTGATCCACCTTCCCAACGTCCATAGCGGGCCCACTGGCCGGGCGCTCCACCAAATTCCAGCATCTTCACTGTGGTAAGTAAGCTGAGGAAGGCTAGAGCCCACAAGGGCCAACACTGGACTCTTAACCCTCTAGTCATGCTCAAAGCTACTGAGGTAACCCTTCTCTGCTCGATGCCTTATAGCCTGATGCAACTGCTAAGGCAGTTTTAGGTGTAAACAGCAATTATTATCAACTGGAATATGATGCCAACCGCATAAAATATTCCTCACGGCACCCCAACTTCAATTTTCCTTACAAATCCACAGTTTTTCCCTCTTTCTTTGATACTCTAATTCTTGTCCTTATCCTGACTCTCTCCTTCGTTTCTCCATCAGTTGGTGCCTCTGGGACTTGGGAGGAAAGGAATAGGGAATTGCAAAAGAGTTAAATAGAGAGAGAGGGGTGGGGAGGGGGAGGGGGGGATTATAATTACAGCACAGCAGTTTCTTCAATAGCCTTTTGGTCTATCTTGAACTGAAAATAGAATCGTCGTCTCTAGAATTCAGATATCAATGCAATTTTCAGGAAATCTGAGCTACTGCCAAAAGCTCCAGGGCAGAGTTATATTCTGTGAGCGAGCCTTCTTCACAGAGGGGAGTGCAGGCAGATCAGATATGAGCCGAATAGCGAGGAAGCTGCACAGAACGCCGGTATCAGAGGTTGCGGGGGTCTTCCGGAGCATACAGTGGGATCATGGTTTCATCGTAATCTCATTCTTCTCCTGGAAACTTACAACCAAAAAGCTTTACATTGGTAGGAGTCCCATCCTTTTGGTGCCTCATGGGGATCTGGAAGAAACAAGAAAAAAAAAGAAACAAAGTGTAAATTGTATGCAAGCATGTTCCAGTGCATTCCTACTTAAAATGGGACCCATTTGGATTCTGTTTGCACTATAACCCATTCTGATCCCCACTTAATTTATGTTGAGCCTCGAGTGAATTACATCCAGAAAATGAACTTGAAATAGCTCCACAACTATCATGTGTATTTGTACAATCTTGGTGTCTATGGACAGATAAGACCTCAAATAATCCCTTTCGGTGTCAGTAACATTGAACCCTATGTGTGAATAATATGTGCCAACACACACATAATACCAATATTTCCCTCCATGCCTCATATAACTACTACATCATATTTGATAGTAATACCACAAACTCTCAATTTGGCACAGCTGGATAGCCAATGCACCAAAAAATGTGCCCGAAATTGGACTTGGAGCCCAGAGAGAGATATTGGCTGCAAAATATGTCCACTATAGAGAGTTATATGCACATACTACCACCTTTGGCTGTGACATAAATCAATGTTTACATTGAAATCAAACAATGTGCGAAGTTAAAAAAAAAAAAAAGAAGAAGAAAAAACTAGTTAGAAGTCTGTTCCAGTCCAATTAAAACAAAGTTTGACTAAATCCAGGCACTAAATAAGGTTTTCTGTTTTTCATGGCTCCCAACATCCCAGAGGGGGCCCGTGAAATATCACCACATTATTTCATCTGCTCAATTTTGCTCATAACAATACATTAAGAGTGTCGAGCAATCTGCTGAGCCTTAACTTAATGGTTTCATACCCAGGGAAGACATCTGCCCATACACATTTTCCTGGCCAATCAGCAATAGGGTACATTTGATAAATCACATCCTTCACGCGATTGATGTGCATATTCAAAAACACACATCATTAAGTGAAATGGGATTCAGTGAGTCAACAACTATCTGAATAGCTCGTTTTGACCCGGGGGGGGGGCTGGCCTTATCTGAAGACATTACTTTTTCAGTGTAATCTCATTTCCATAACAGACACTGTGCAATTAAGCTCACCATCACCGGGCATGGCGGCGCTTATGCTCCCTAGTGGTACCCTACATGAATTCGACGTGATGCAAGCGTTCAAACAGGGGAGGAAGTTCATAAAAAACAGATAGAAAGAGAGGTTGAATGACTTCTACGAGGATTGATGTGGTAAGAAAGATGAGGGAGGAAAACACACAATGTGAACAGTCCAATATACTGGAGCTTTTTTTTTTAAATCAAGGGATGCTCATAATTGCCTTCAGATTTAATTTGTGAGGATGTCCTTTCAAAATTGGTTGCACACATCACACATAGAATTAAAATGTTTCATGTTGGGAGTGAAAATGATTAGACTACTGAACAATGGGCAGAGTATCGTTCCAAAAATTAAAAAGACGCATTAGCTAACATCCGCAGGCTTCAACATTTTTGAATTTGCCATATTGAGTAAATTATACTTCATTTGATTTTGTATTTACAAGAAGGAGGATAAAACTGTCATTTTTGGCTTATTGACACTGACTTCCTGTGAAGAAGATAAAAAAAAAAAGAGGCAAATTCTTTTCAAATATCATCAGTACTTACTGAGCGTACAAGGTGGAGATTTTAATTCTGGAGAAACATGGGGCAGACTATTGCAGTAAAAGAGTCTTTTATTTGATGATCTTAAACCCTAGTGTCTGACTTTGGATTTTTTCATTCAGTGTGGCTGCGATAATACTGTATAAAAGGCTCGAGTTCGCTTAAAAACATTTTTTTTTATACTATCTAATGACATTTTCCATTGTTCTTTGGTATTGCTGCACAGTTGAGTCAAGAAGGACATTGGAAGGAACTGGATTGACGTCTGCGTGTTCATAGAGATGTCAGAGTGCTATGTGTGTAACATAAAATAAAAAAATAAAAAAAAGCCATTGGATTATCCCGATCTAAATTATATAGGGCAGCAGTTATAACCCCTCCCTCTGGGTCTCTTCCTGTGTCTTCCTCACACATGGACACACCATAACGGTATTTAAAGAGTTAAAATCCTGACAATAAATTCGTATTTGATGGTTATGATCAGGACTGGTGATCAAAACATTAGGTGGTAAAAATTTAAAAGAACATATTCATATCTAACATTTTATGGCACTTTCAGGAAGGGGACATTTAACCTCCTCAAACAGCATGTGAGTAGAGCCTGATGAAGTCAAGCAGGATTAAACTCAGACTCGTCGTCATCATCGTAATCACTGTCATTACACCAACATGGCTTGCTTGTTAATGCTGGAAGAAAAATGCTTGATTTCTCTCTCTCTCTCTCTCTCTCTCTCTCCATTTGCCAGTTACTCCTTCAGAGTAAACCAACTATGAAACACATTTAATGCACATAAAGATTTAATTTTCATCCTATACGCCATAGCGGGTAATTATTATCAGTGGACATTATGACTGGAGATGTTTCATTTTCATGTGGCTTCTATAGATTTCTCCATAATAGAGAGCCTGACTTTGAGTCTAAGGTAGAGAAGGGGTCTACTGGTATTTATAATCCTGCCGTGTTAAAAATAAAACACCGATCTCACATACTTTGTCATTCTGTCTATCTGTGTCATGACATAACCTGCCCAGATCAACAGCTACGTATAAAAGTAACTAGATTTGAGTGAATATTATCACACAGCTGGTGAAAAGGATGTTGCAACAGTAGGTGGAGTTTACATGGACTGCGTTTAAAGAGTTTGATGTCGATGGTAACACTTATGGTTACTGACTTCACGTTTCATGCAAAAATAAATGGATTAATTAAAGATGACGTAGATCTCTGTGAAGCTCTCCGACCATCGATGGATCTGGATTTTCAGAATAAAAGAGTGTGAGGAGGAGTTTCTGCCTTTTCAAGTCGATTGATGATCGTTACATTTCTGGTGTGTTTACAACACAACTGAGTCTCACTAATAACTTAATATTTGATAACGTCGGAACGTTATTCAGAGTAAAACCACTCAGAGGTACAACAACGCTTTATCCTTTAACCCCCTCTCGTGTATCCAGTACAGAAGTAAATATTTAAGAGTAATTATCAGCTGTTTCTTTATTAAAAGCATCACAATGATAGAAAAAACTGCCCCGATCAAATCTTACACTCCCAACATCTGATAAAGCTCTCATCTATTGGTCGCTTTAGCGCTCTCCACTCAGCTCCTCCGATTGATGTGTCAGCAAATGTAAACACCATTTCCAATTAAATCGCTGCTCATGTAAACAGCCACTACGATAATTCCCTTTTCAGAATGATTTTGTTCTCAGTGGAGAAAAGTGTCCACGTAAACCCACCCAGCGTTTGTTTGAGACACATCCCAAGGTTGCAAGAAGAAGATACTGTCTGCCATCTTCACTCATTTTATTTATAATCTTTAACCTTTGAGCTGATCTTAGGATCGACGGTGCGTGAGGTTCATGCGAGGCTTCCTGATCAGTGCAGGACCGGAGTCGTATGTGTTATGCTTCACGGTGCTCACTTTTCACACTTCGTTTCATTTGGACACATCTCAGAGCGAAAACAAATGACTGGCTGTTTGTTTTAGCTGCGAGATTTAAGTTGTGATTGTTGAATGTGAGACGCTGTCAGACAAAATGACTCCAGGCAGACACAACAGACCCCGAGGAGTGATAAAACTGGGACTGGTTTATTTTTGGTCTCTCGGGGACAGAGCCCAATCTTTGTGTTTGCACATATTCTCCTCTCTGTTTTCACATGCATTTGCATACACACAAACAATGCTACTGTAAATTGACCGCTTTGATTGACAGCAGTAATTGCCAGAACATATATTTAGCACTGATTCAGAGACAAGAGGCGTACTCGGACCCTGGATCAGTGCCTTGTACTTCAAACCCTACCAAAAAACGTTGGTACGGTTAAAAGTATGCATAATTATACTGAAACAAAAATGAATGCGCAATAGTGTTTCCTTCTTTCCTTTCCGAATTAAACATTTCCGAATTACAATATCGGTCGACTGTTTACATGACCTGTGATCTTTTCCGACCCGGTGTTAAAATGCATTGTCTCGCCTAATCGGAAACAGCTTTCTGACATGATGACAGATGATCCACAGTCCAGTTCCTGAGTTGGCGATAATTCTTTGGCGAGCTTGGCGCCAACCGCCAACATTTGCCAGAAGAAGAATACGACAAAGAGGGCGTGCGCGGAAGTGAAGTTTTTTTAGAAAGGGGTTTACATGCTGCATTTTCTTTACTATTAGACGTCTTATCCGAATTAATCGGAATTAGGTTGTCCATGTAAACCCAGCTTCTGACTTTGGGAATTGAGAGATGTTCAACCAACTAATCGCTTCTTCAAGATTAAATCCTCTCTAGTGGTAATAATGGCGCAACTGCATTGAGTCTAACTTGAAACTTAAACCCTAACAGTATTAAGTGAGCATAAAGTTGATCTGTGTCGACAGCTGAAAGAATCTATTTTTTAAGTCATTTTGGGATTAAGACATTTATACATATCTCCAGATGAAATGAGTTCTGTCCCGTGTCTTTGTCCTATATTTGATTTGAATTTTTTTTACAAACGGGGGACCAAGCGTGAAACCGTTAAAAGGTTAAAGGAATAATAAACTCAGATCAGCCGTTCTGAAACGGAAAAGTCGGGCTTAAACTCAAGAGTTTCTCGAACTTGCATTCTGAAATTCTGTGACGCTATTCTTCCTTTGCACTTTTAGCACTCAGCCAAAGATAATCAGGTTAAGAGTGGTGATCAATACTTCACTGATAAAACAGTCTACCGTATGTTTTATTTTTTTCCTCACCTTATTTAGAATTGTAAATCTGAAACCAATACTGTATAAATATGTGAAATATTTATACAGCAGACTAAACTAGGCAAAGCGTACGGATGCAGCTCGTGTAAATATGTAGACATGCAAATTGTTTTGCTGTACAGAAATAGACCTACATGCTGTACACACAGATTTATACACAAACACTCACACACACACACACACACACTTTCCTGGTCAGGCAGGATTCATTAATCCTGGCCAGTGAGGATCTCAGTCGTGAAGCATGCAGCGTGAGGCTGCTGCTCCACTGCTGTGCTCTAATTAACCACAGCGACACACTGAGCCACTTCTAATATTCCTCGTAAAGATGAAGAGCGGATTCAAACAGGAAGTGACGGGAACATGGGATGAGAAGGTTTGTCATTTGGAGGAGGGGGGGGAAACAAAGTCAGATATTTCAGAGGAGGCTATAAATTAAACATTAGTAGCTATAAAGAGCAATGCTGGGCAAAAAAAGAGAGCAAACTCAAAATACACTAAAAATGTATTTCTTAATTCGTCCACTAAAAAAGGCGACGTGAGTCAAAGGTTAAAGCCAGATCACGTTGACACTATGCAGCAAAAGTGTTTTGATGTACTGCTTGAATCAAATGCAGAGGTTAATTACTGCCAGGCGATATCGATGTTTCTCAAATAATAATGATAAAAATAATAATAATTATACTGCTGTTTGTATGGCGCTTTACAAAAACACGATTAAATAGTGCTGAAATAAAATAAAACAGAATTACGCAGCCAATTCAATCAACAACGACTAAAAAACACTGCATAAAAACCCTTAAGACCTGATAATACAGTATAATAAGGAAGATTAAAAAATTATAAAATAAGCCCTCAAAGTTTTGAGAAGTGATCTTAAAGAAGGATCTGACCTTACCAACTTAATTTCCTCGGGCAGAGAATTCAGCAGCCGTGGAGTTCTAATAGACTTCCTCTATTTCTAAATAATTTATTACCAAATTCATGCCCCACAAATCCACCATTGACTCTGTTCCCTCCCTGGAGTCCTTGTAACCAGGAGTCTTTCTGTTCTATCGCCCCGCAGGCTCCCAGGATTGGTGGTTGTTCTGGGTCCTGGTTCCTGGTTCCTGGCTGTAACGAGCCCTGGGCAGTGGTCGCATCTACTGCCGACGTTCTGCTGGACGCCATCTTTTACTGCTATCACTGATAATCATATAACCAATACTTAGTACCACTACTACTATTGTAAATGTATATTGTAGTACCAGTACTACTATTGTATATGTATATTGTAGTACCAGTACTACTGCATGTACTGTAATACATCAGCAAATACCATCATCATTTCTAGAACTGTAAACAATGTGTTTATTCTTGTTGATCTGATCTGTACACCAACATCTAGAGAACGTCTGTCCGTCCTGGAAGAGGGGCCCCTCCTCTGTGTCTCTTCCTGAGGTTTCTTCCCTTTTTCCCTGTTCAAAAGGTTTTTAGGGGTGTTGATCCTGACCCGGACCGAGGGACTAAGACAGAAGATGTTGCATCATGTACAGATGGTAAAGCAGATTGAAATCTGCCATGATGGGCAGAAGTAAATCTACTTTATAGTCAAGACCATGTTGGGCTTTGAAAGTAATTTGTATAAGTTTGAAATGAACTCTGGACATATCTGGTGGTCAGGGTATTGATACGAGGACTTCAAGTAAGATGATCATGTATCTTGGCTAGAAGTCTGATTGTCGAGTCCTGAGCTGCAGACGGGAAATGGATTTATGAATGAACTCACAATAGTTATAACTTTCCAATTTTTTTTTAAATGATATGCCCAATTGGCTTCCAGAGTTAGCCCATTTCCTCCAGGATGACATGTCCATACGTGCCGTTGCAAGAAGGTTCCCTGAGTCTCCCAGCACAGACTCAAGATTTCAGAGAAGATACCAGGAGACGAGCCTGTAATGAGGAGAGCTGGGCTGATGGGCACTGCAAGAGTTCTACAAAATGACCTCCATTGGGCTACTAATGGGATGTTTCGGACCAAACTGTCAGAACAAGACTCAATAGGGCGGCATGATGGGCCGGCGTCCTCTAGTGGGACCAGTGCTCTGAGACCAACACCTGGCCGCTCGATTGTCATTCACCAGTGAACATCAGAATTGGCAGCTTCACTGTTGTGGCCCCGTCTTCCTCACAGATGGAGCAGGTTCACACTGAGCTCATGTAACCGAAATGAACGAGTCCAGAGATGCGGGGGGAAATGTTCTGCTGCCTGCAGTATCATCTAACAGGAACGGTATGGCGGTCGGTGTGTGATTGTTTGGTTAGGCATCTCCTCGGAGAATTTCACAGATCTCCACATACATTCGCTCCAATAGTAACCTGACGGAGGTTAGGTAACAGTATGAAATCCTCAGACCCATCGTCAGACCTGACCCTGGTGCAGATGACCCTGGGTTCCTCCTGGTGCAGGCCAATGCCCAGCCTCATGTTGTCAAAGTGTTTAGGCTGTTATAATAAGGTTCTCACGGTCCACGGACCTAAATCCACCGGAGAACCTCTGGGTCAATACGTATCGCCACAGGATGCCCAGGAGCTCACTGATGCCCTGATCCAGGTCTGGTAGGAGATCCCTTATGATGTCATCCGCCCTCTTATGAAGAGCATACCCAGACATTGTCGGGAGTTTCAACAGGTAAATTAAATTCTGTTTGTTGTTTGGAAAAAACAACAAACAAACAACTCTGCAAAGTCTCCTGTGTTGGATGTTATAATGGAGATGTTCTGCTGGAGAATAATGTTCAGACAAGTGATTGAATTTTAAGAAAAATGCTATGAAAGCATGCCCGATCTGGGTCTCACCGTCTTCTGGTTCGTCAAGAGTTCCTTTGCCGACACAAGACTTGTTGCATGAAAACCAGCGCCGGTGGAAACAGACACTACGATTCTATCGAGTCACTCGGTATTACATCCCTAATCGAGCAAACAAAATGGCAGACGGAGAGCGAGTGCGGACTTACAATTGAGGATTGAAGCCTCGAAAAAATAAAATAAAACAGGAGAGAGGGGGCATCAGTGACACTTGGCCCACAATACTACTTGAGATGCAATCATGCAGCAATGCATGCTGTGACACGCACATCATCCTCCACATAATGGTAGGATTAGATCGGCGTGCTGTCAGCCAGCCTCATCATACTTCAGCGTAATGTACCAATCAAGTCAGGAGAGGGAGAGAGAGAGGCCGACAGAGTTTCTCACATAACACATAATGTAACTTTAACATATGGAGGCCTACTCAGCCAACCCTAAATACCTCTTTGGATTGTACTTCCATCCTATTTTTGCCACCCTATTTGATACTGGCTTTATTATAGTACCCGATATTCCTCCTAATGTCTATGGATGCTGATTTCAGTTGATCAGCCATCCATCGCCATCCTACTTCAATTCCAACATTTTACACTCTCGCAGACTATTATACGGCTGCGATCAAAGTTTAAATCACAAATTATTCGCCCGGAAAAATTGTGTTCTACAGATTCCAGTTATACTCTTTCATTACCACTTTGTTAAATCCGTTAAACACAGGGAAGTAATTTCACAATGTTGTACTAAGAAGATAAATCGAGGCAAAACGCTTTTGGGGATTTCTGGACCACATCCAATCCATCTACCTCCTCCATAAGTACAATCAGGGATCAATGATGAAATATAATAAATATTAATATTGGTCTACTGATATGGGCTATACATGTAATTTCTGTATGATTCTAATCATTTCATTCATTTTTTTATAATAAAAATGGCTGAATTTGAATATTTCCTGTTCAAACAGAGAGGAGATGGTGAGGTGAGGCAGCTTTTATCCATCTATCCATCCATCTGTCCATCTATCTATATATGGACATCTAGAGCAGACTATCCATATGTATCTATATCTGGAACTGGTTTAAAAACGAGACATATGTAGCTCAACCATACATTCTAATGTGGGCGGAACCTCATTACTTTTCTTCTGGTTTGGCCTAACATTAATGATTTCTAAGGAGAACTAGGTTACCCCTGTGGGTTTCCAAAGGAGCAGATTGTGGTTCAGTGTCTTCGTCAAGGACCCCACGGCCAGTAAACTACAGGGGCAGTCGATGGACCGAAACCAATTGGTAGACCGCTCTGAAGCGAACTCCTGAGCTACGGTCGCCCACACCAAGAAAAAGCTGGCAAGTTACCTGTCGAGTACGATCATTTGTTTTATCGAGCACCTTAGCACAAAGGTACTTCATGTAAGTTCTGCCAAAAACAGCTCAAGAATCCAAACTATGTTCACAGCAAGCTGAGACATCTGTAACTGCTGCTCTCCTCCTTCCTTGAGTGAGAAACTCAACTTCTACCTGTTAGCCTGCTTTAAGTTGCTTCGCATGCCTCAAATGTAAAAATGTTTCCAGGGAAGTTTGGCGATAAAGTTTTTTCTGTGCGTGTGTATAAGTGTGTGAACCCGGAAGCATGCGTGTTGCTGTCGTGATGCCTGGAGATGTTTTGGTAGGAAGCTCATGGCTCACTGGCCAGGCCTCAAGACTCTCTCGTTCCAATTAAGCAGTCCAACAGCTTGCAGCTCTACTGGCCTTATCTGGTAGACTAGAGAGAAAGAGAGCGAAAGAGGAAGTGACAGAGTAAGACCAGACAGAAAAAAAAAAAATGACAGAGACTTGGGAGGCAGCCGAAAGAAGGAAGAGTAAGATGGAGAAGAGGAAGGACAGAATACGAGTAGAACTTGCTTCAAAGATGGAGGGAAAAAAACCTGTTCTTCCTTCTACCTTCATCTTCTTCTGATGAGGGGGAACCATTTTGGTAAAAAAAAAAAACACAGACATATTGGGAGCCAGGAACTGAAGGTTTGGGGATGGACAACCAAGGGACAAAAAAACAAACATATCCACTGTTAATAAAAATGAACGTTCTTCTACTCCTGCAGCCAGAGGGACAAGCATTCATCAGGAACTCAGAGAAACGTCAAAATTAAGATAATCTCAGGTGACTTCCACCCTGGTGAACCCTGGTGCTGCTTGTTTGTGGTTGGAAAGCAAAGGGGACCAAGTTATAAACCAAAGGTAGGAATTGAAGCAAAGTGCAGTGCATTGTGGGACCATATGTGTGATCTAATTAGTTTCAATGTCAGTACCTCATTCGGCATCTGTGTAACCATAACAACACATTGTGTGTCCGGTTCTCAAGGGAGTAGTTTTATGTAAGGACCTCACGTGATTTAGAAAAGACAACCCCACGTCTCAGATTCATGGGCTGCATTCTCCCACGATGAGTAAAGTCTGGATTTGACTTGATTTCACTGACATTATTCCAACGAATATGGAGTCACATCCAAACCTCCTGTGTCACCCATACTCGTCTCACCGGTGGGTCCTGAGCACCCTGGAGTCGGTGTCACACCGAACCTCATATCATAACTCCTAGCTATGGAAACACGGCTCTTGCAACGATGAATAATGCAGCGAGCTGCGATCATTAGTGGGAATTAAAAAAGTACACACTGATTATGGACATTTCTCTAAAACCAGTTCAAAACGGTATTTAATTTCTTTTGACTATTCCACTGCAGCTGCCGTAATTCGATCGGGAGGACGGCCGACCAAGCAGCAGAGGAAACAATAAATATTAATTCCAGCTCTAAATCATCGAGATGTCCATTCGCATGGGATTAAACGATCACCTGACCTCTGTGTTTGGTAAAAGGTCATTTATAGCGGAATATGTACTTTACAAAAATCGAACAAGATTAATATCTTAGATGTCCCGTGTAATTATTACAGATTGTCAAAGTAATAGGCATAAACCGAACCGAGTCCCCTGGAATATAAGGCGTCAAAGAGAAACTAAGAATGAACTTTATTATGCTGGAATAAAACTGCCTTAAAATATTATATATCGATATTATTTCTCAATTTTTCATTGATTTACTGATTTTAACCAACATCAGTCCTGGTTGTAACTATCACATTGAAATTTATTCTGAAGGATATGAAGGGTTCTGAAGAGAGGCATTATAACTGCTAGATGTGAATACTAAGTACACACAAGCACAAACACACACACAAACTTGGATTTATTATTTCCATTATCACACTCTGACATCTATATGAACACACCAACACACATTATTCAAGTTATAAACACTGATTTCTTTCTTTCTTGGTTACATGACACAATTTACATCTTCTTAAAGAGTTAATTATTGACATATAAGAAAAAAAGAAAAACCTGATATAGAAATGATAGAATCTCCCAGAAAATACTCAGCTTATCCAAACATTAAGCCAATGGTATGACAGTAAAATTATTATATATATATATATATATATATATATATATATATATATAATATATATTTATATATTTGTTTTTCTTCAAGTCGCCTTTAAACTGTAGATAATTATTTGCTTGTTTAGTGATAATTCAGTCAATCCCCGTCCCCTTGATAGGACTAAACCTCATTTAGTGGCAAAATATTAATAATCTTCTACAACTGCACTTCTGCAAATCTCATCATAGCGCAAAAATATAAAACACCATACTAATGTTCAGGAGGAGCCAACTTCCTGTGTCCGTGTTCAGAACTCAGACAAAGTCGCAAACATCTCTACAAAAGCCACAAAAAAAAATAATAAGAAATCCATAAAATAAGTATACATCCAACTTAAAACTAACTTCTCTGCCGGTTTATTCAACTTGAAACCAACTTCATTTGTGCACATTGATAAAACATTAGCATTAATTCCAGCTTGATCCATAAGTTTTGATTCAGCTTCATTCCTTGTAATAAGTCCAGCTTAATTTAGCAGGATTGGTCCAAATAATTTTCGAAAGGTAAAGTGAGCCCGCAAACGGACTTTATCGAAACCCAAACAAAATAAGTCGGACCTGTAGAACTCATTGTGCTAGTTTAGTGTTCAAAGAAATCAGGGTCAACACTCAAACTTTAAATGATTTAATAAAACACCACGCGTTAGTTTGAAGTCATTCTAACGGCCAATTTAGTCTTTTAGTGAAGGTCAAAGTCTTTTAGCGTAGCAAATGCTGAAAATTGAATTCAGTGTATTTGTCCGCGTGTGTGTGTGTGTGTTTCATAGTGACTTATGAAATAATCAGAGGCTATAAATGAGAAGGGCAGCATATATAGAGAACAAAAGAAAAGAAAAGGAGACACGTAACATCCAGACGGAGTAGGCTGGGGGTAACTGACAGTTGATTACCATCTTAAATATTCCGTCAAAAAGCAATTGCCTGGCTCATGACACGGACTCCACTATTCGCATCTCATTTTTGGAAAGCTGCCCTACATTTTAAGTCCACTACCCAACCTCCATGAGCTCCCGTTTACCCATAATCCACCTGTGGTTCGGCCTGTGGAAGGCTTATAATGTAACTGCTATTAAAACACAGAATTTAAACAAGGTTTTGATAATCATCGCTTTAGTTGAAGTGAGGTTTAAAAAGATTTGACACGTACTTTTTCTAAGGTATGGAGGGATCAAAGAGAGAATAATGACGCTGGATGTAATACCATCACTTACAAACTTAATTTGAAGAAAAGTACAATTATATTTTCTTCACTGTGTCAGAAAACACAGGAGTATGGAGGATCAAAACTGCCAAAATGAATAAATGAATTAACTACTACATTTATCTATTAATACATGTATTCAATTATTTGAATTATGTAGTTCTACATTCCTCCATTTCTTTCGTTCTTTATTTGTACATATAACCATATGAATAACTGTAAAATAAGATGAATTAAGGTCAAAATAGCTACAGGAATAAAGAATTAATAAATGGTACAAAAACCGCTTTTATTTTAAAAAAATATTTAAGATCACGACTGTATTCATTCCTAAATAATTTTTATTATTCATGCATTTATTTATGTACATGTTTATTTATGTTTTAATACATATACAACAAATAAATAAATACAAGAATACTGAATTAAGTCCTTTTCAATGACCAAATGTATTTATTTATTTATTTATATATACATTTTTTGATAAATTAATGAATTTATTCCTTTTTTTATTTCTGTATTTCTATATCTCTTAATTTTACTTATTTTAATATTTCATCAAAGAAATAAAAAGGAAATAAATGTATTTATAATAAATATATTTCAATAATACCTGACTTAAATTTATTTATTAATTTATCCCTATGTCATTTTATCCCCCCTTCTCAATCCGGCAAATACAGGATGATGTCCTAAACCCGGACTGCAAAACACAACAACCGAATATTTGCAAATGCTCACATTCCGTTTGTCAGCGGCAGCGTCGTGTTGATGCGAAGGTAGGAGAGGAATGGAAACAAAAGCATAGGGAAGATTTTTTTTTTTTTAGAAAAGGAATAAAATGGGTTTTGAATATTTTTCTCAAAGTTCCAGCTCGCTGATTCCCAGCGATGTTGGAGCGCAATATGATTACTGCATTCAAGGCCAAGTGATATCTGCAGCAAGTGAGCAATGGGTTTAATTTCACAGACCTTGTAGACTTGCTGAGCTCATTATTGGCCTCTCAATTCCCTCATTGTGCATCCTATGGTGGCATATTGATCTTGGCAATATGGGGGAAGCAATGTCTTACAAAAGAACTCCTGCCCAACTCCTCTGGCTCATAGTCCGTGGTATCAGTTCCGCCTCTCTGGAGCTCACTCTGTTCTCTTAGAGGAGGGAGGGAAACAAGAATAACTGATGAAAAATGGAAGTGACGCTGATCTGAAAGCATGGACTCGGGTTTCCTTTAATTCATATCTGAATCTGCAGGAGCAGGGATAGGAAAACAAATCTGAAGAATTGGGTTTGAGAAGCTGAGCCGACACACGCACGGATCAATGCAAACGTATGCACGGATATGCATGAGCGGACACGGGCCGGTTCTGGTGGAAGAACAGATTTTGTAAGCCTAGCTGATGCCGACTCTGAAAAAATGAAGGAGGAAATTCTTTCTGCAGCCAGCCTGAACTCGCAAGACGAAATGCATCCTCCTTTCGTTTCAACTGCCTCAGCGGGGATATTACAGACATGATAAATCACGACCCCCGGAATAAAATAATATTACGCCAGCAGCCTCTGAGGCCTGTTGAAACCAATCAGTGGCTCAGGATTTACTGACCGGACCAAACAGGAGAGCTTAAAGACAGTGGTGGAGCAGATCGATACGTAATGCATTGAGGATGACCTTGTAAAATCCACCCGTTTAAGAGGTGAGGATGTTGACTCAGGTGTGTTTGGTGAAGTAAGATGCGGATGATCGTGTTGGCTTTAAATCAGGTCGATATACTCGCTGATTGATTTGGCATCGGCAGAGGATGGACATTGTTGCACGCGGTAGAAAGAGAACTGGACTCTTGGAATGAAATGAAATGAAAAGTAATAGCTGTCATAACCTCACTTTTCAAAACATATTGATTTTGCTCTAAATTTTGCTTTTTCTTCCGTTCTTGTATTGGTAAACAATTCAGAAAGTGTTGCCCGCCTCCTGAAAAATATCATAAAATATCACATTTTAATGCCATTTTAAACATTTACTAACACCAGTCCTGATCCTAGAAATCACATATTAGATTATTTTCAGGAATTTAACCCTTATCTGGGTTTAACCTTTACCTTTATCTGAAACTGTTCTCTAGAACAGTTTCAAATCACAACTTTTATAACACTTCAGCTCACCCCTCCCTATCTAAGAATCTTAATCGGCTTTAAAGTGTCATTCGGTTTCCTCTCTAGTGATGAGGTACCTTTACATAGATCTGGTAATTATATCTAGCTTTGTCTTGGTGGCTCCCTTGTGAAACCATTAAGAGGTAACTGGTGAGGTTTCTGCAGTCCAACTGGAACTCATCATGGGACTCCACTCAAAAATTGGCCGAGATGGATTCCCATGATGGGTTGAATCCCCGTTGTGGACTGCGTAGACCTCATCATTTATAACTCAGTGGTTTCATGAGTCGGGGTCTTAGGTTTCCTTGACGGCGACAAATCTTTGTCTCCAGGCAGCAGAGACAACAGCAGGTGGGGAAAGAAGGAGCGACATGGAGATTGTAAAGGTGGAATCAGGATCAGCTAGAGAAAGTAGGAAGACCAGGCAGCTGTAAGTCGACTCTGAATGAGACGGGGAGACAGTTCAATAAGAATGGCGCCACTAAAAGCCCACTCATGTCCCATTAGATCGGAGGGCAGGGCAGGAGAGTAATCACCTCCTTTCCTCGCACATGTGAAAACCACGTGGACGAACTGGAAACACAAGGATAGCAGAGGCTTCTTATTGGAATCATAAATCTGCTCAAACATTTAGTAATCAACATGATAAATAAATGATTTCCGCATGGGCGGGACTGAAAATAGGCCTCTTTTGTTAATAAACATGAAATGAGATTGTGGGATACGGCGTCCAAATCGCCTTCCTAATAATTCCATCGATGCACTCGTTTAAGAGGCCTGTTCATGTTTGTGCTTCTGTGAACACGTGTTAAAAAAATTACAGGCAGCTGATAATTCAAACAAAACTAAGGGAGCGATTTTACAGATCATAAAAATTAAAAGAAAAAAAGCACTTTTACAGATCCCTCATAATGTGGCTCAGATAAATGATCAAGTCCTGAGGGCAGTCCTCCCTGACCTGGATCAGCAAACTCCTGGACAGTCTGCGATGCTGCTTGGTGGATAAAGAATAGAAGAATGCAAAACTAGAGGGAAGCGGTAAGGAGCAAACAAGAAAGATAAATGGTCTTCGGCCAGCGAATGCAAAGCCATTTGATTTGTTCCAAAGTAGCTGGGACTCATTCTTGTTCTTTTACACTTACGAACTGAACAGATCCAGATGCCGACGTTTCACTGACTTCGTGTTATACTGTGATCCCGAAGTTTTTTTTCTTAAATCCATCAGTTAGTATTATATTAAATAAGACAGATGAACTGCAGTTGAATCTTCTTTCATTAACTCAGCGGCTCGTTCTGGTAGGACTTGGTCAAAGTATTGCAACAGCAGTCTGTTAAAGTATTTTTAATACTTTAACAGACTGCTGTTGTGTAGTCTGTAAAGTATTTAACAGACCAGATTTTACTTGAAATGGATTTGATTGAAATTTATGAACATTCTGGTGGCCCTGGTTTGCCGTATGGTAGAATTGTGTGGTATTATCCAGGGAGCTATTCCCTGATAAATGGGATGGAGTAAATACAGCACTGCAGCACTCAAACTCTAGTAGCAAATGAATTGATACAAAATTTAATTAAGCCCTCTCTCAAACAGTTTATTTCAAAAAAGAGCATTATGAAGCCCATAAATTTGTTGCTGGGCTGCATTAGTTGAAGATGTATGCGTCTTAGAAACAGAAATCATTCATCTAAAATGGATGAGTTTTCTCTGAAAGTGGATGCATTAAGTTTCTGAAAGCGATTTTGTCAATCGACGATGCTAAATATCCACCAAATGTCTTATTGTTGAGTTCATTGATGCATTTCTTCAGACTGTTGTCATTGCGCGAGAAAAAAGAACTTCAGTCATAGTCCCGTTGGGCTCGTGAATCGGTGCGCGCTCACGGTGGACATCACGTTGGTCTGTGTCTGCAAACATCAGCAGCCTTTTGCTACAAACTAAAGGTCAGTGAATGCAGATTGCCTCCGATCATCCCAAAACCCAAACCCTCACACAAGCCTAGACGTCCGGTTACACAGAAAAGACGTATGCAGTTCACTGAAATGTGCACAGAGTATGAAGTCTGCACAAACAGAAGGACTCAGCTCAAGAAATGAACTCGGAAAGTGAGTTTCTTAGTTCGATAAATGCACCAAACTGTTAAAATTAAGACTTTTTAGACCAGCAAAGTATGTCGTGTGACGGAAATGTACTCACTTTTATTAAAAAAAATATGAACGCAAATGGAATGAACGTAAAAGTATCAATCCAGGGATTGGTAAACTAAATCCAAACATTTGACTGCTTCCGTTTCAGTGGGTTTTCTTGAATAGTTTGTTGAGATGTTAGGAAAACACGCAATAATTTAAAATAAAAGTAACCAACTAAAGTAATGATTCAGTTTTGAAAAATAAGAAATGAAAAGTACTGATAGCTATGTTAAAATGTAGCAAATAAAAGTGTAAATGTTTTAATTTTAGTAAAGTACAGATACCTGAAAACTCTATTTAAGGACAGGTACACTTTTACTTTTTATGCCAATTTCTGATGATCCAATTCCATAATGTGGCAGTTATTTTACACATTACAGTATATTATTCTTATTGACTAGGAGCAAGCTGTTGAAAAACTGCTGAAGCAGACAAAGAAACCTTAGTCAGCACATTTGACTCACTCAAGTGAACAGATATAATAATGTGATGACACACCTCTAAGGTACAGAACTACTGTATATGAAATAAACATTTTGAAGTAAGAACCGATAACAATGCGGCAGAAATGCCCAATTGAATTTGTTCATCCTAGAAAATAGTAGCGTGCAGGTAGTGTATAGCTTGCAACTGTCTGCAAGCAAAATCCTTTAGGCATTCAGAAAAGGTCACTACCCTTGTCTTTCCCTGCAGTGTCAAGAGGTGGAAGATGTTGTGAACACAGACACAGGTGAGCTACATTGGCTAGCAAACAAGCAACATAAAATAATTTGATCGGTGGCGTTAAAGAATCAAAGTTCAGAACCCGGGTCTCTAGACGGTGCCGATTAAAAATGCATGACCTTGCACTAGCTGGCGTAGCAGTGATTGTGCTCATCCGTCGCCTGTCACCTCTGGGACTCGAGCAGAGAGCGAGAGACAGTGAAAGGGAGAGAGATAGAGCGAGGAGAGAATGAATGAAGCCACTCCCTGCAGATGTCATCGACAAAAGATGGAGAGACAGAGCGGAGGAGAATTATGCCTAAACTCTCATCTATATCCCAGCTAGGTGCATGAATGTGATTCTTTTTTTCAAAAAAAGCTGACATGGACATTTTCATTAGGGAAATAATGATCTGAGCCCATCTAACGGATTTCACCTGAGCTCCCACACACACACACACACACACACACACACACACACACACACACACACACACACGGCCTTGTGCCAGTTCTCTACATAATGAACTATATGAAGTATGATGGAGAGCACGGCCAGAACTAAAGCGGATTGGTTAAAGCCAAGCCATCATAACATGACGCTCGTGAAAAGCATCGTTAAGGGGTGACCTCTCAGACAAAGGCCTGGCTCTTCTGTGCGCCCAGTGTGACTAGGAAGAATAGGGTATTGGCGGAAACGCTACCTGATGCAGAGGCTCTCATGGTTCAGATACAATGAGCTCATCGCATCACAGACAAAACTGATGCTGAAGAGAAAAAGGGCTGACAGGTGACAACAATAATCTCAGGGGAATCACTTCAGCGACCTTGATAAAAAGGAGGATGTCACCTGTGGTGTGATGAAAACACCACTAACCTCCGGTGAGCAAAAGAGAGGATGACTGAAAGGAAAGAGGGGAGGAGAGTCACTGAGTTACACAAGTGCATCCAAAGAGCTTTTTAATTGCATGTGGAGGAGGGTCGAGGCCGCGGCCGTAAATAATCCTTGTGCTGCCGAGACGCTCACCCGAGAAAGGTGAGTGCATGTGACGATGTGTCAGTGTTTGCGTGTCGGTGACAAATGACCGGTGAGGTCGAAAGGTGAGGGAGAAGGAAAGAAGGAAGGAAGGCCACACATTAGGCCTAATGTGTCACTCAGCCTCCTCTGACTAGTGATGAAAGGACGGCATTAGCTCACATCTGCATCCCTTAATGGCGTGAGTCAGGTCCCTTATACAAGAACATGAACACAACTTATAGTCTGGGTGCAAACTGCATGAATCCTGAATCCAAATGCAGGCTTCGATGTATGAAACCATATTATAATCCTTCAACCAAAGCAGAAAGAATGTCTCAAAGTATCACGACAAATACACGTTAAAATACACACAACACATCCTATTGAATACTGAAATATATGACCTCTTGATAATTCGTTCATGTGTTCATTCGTTACAAACAGAAATTTGAATACAATCATACATTCATGTGACAAGTTCTATTTTACTATTTTACTTATACTGATTTATTTTTATGTTGCTCATTTTTTCTTTATTATTATTTTATTAATGGTGGGTTGGGTTTCCTGTTTTATTTTGAAGGTTTAGTGATGTGTTTTTGTCCATGTACTTTTGCGTCTTTTAGTGTCTGTGTGTGTCCCTGTGTGTGTCCCTGTGTGTGTCAGTGTGTTTGTGTCCTTGTGTGTCAGTGTATTATTGTCCGTATGTGTCTCTGTTAGTGTCTCTGTTAGTGACGCCGTGTGTGTCCGTCTATGTGTGTGTGTCTATGTGCGTCCGTTAGTGTCTGTGTGTGTCTATGTGTGTCTGTTAGTTTCTGTTAGTGTCTATGTGTGTCCTTTATTGTGTGTTAGTGTCTGTGTGTGTCATTTATTGTGTGTTAGTGTCTATGTGTGTTCTTTATTGTCTGTGTGTGTCTATGTGTGTCCGTTAGTGTCTGCGTGTGTCCGTTAGTGTCTGTGTGTTTCCGTTAGTGTCTGTGTGTGTCTATGTGTGTCCGTTAGTGACCGTGTATGTCTATACGTGTCTATTAGTGTCTGTGTATGTCTATACATGTCTTTTGGTGTCTCTGTGTGTCCGTGTGTGTCCCTGTGTGTGTGTCAGTGTGTCTATGTGTAGCCGTCTGTGTGTATCTGTGTTCTTGTGTGTGTGTGTGTGTGTGTGTCCTTATGTGTGTCCTTATGTGTCAATGTGTGTCCGTGTGCGTCTGTCCGTGTGTCTCTGTAAGTGTCCGTGTGTGTCTCTGTTAGTGTCCGTGTGTGTCTGTCCGTGTGTGTCTCTGTTAGTGTCCGTGTGTGTCTCTGTTAGTGTCCGTGTGTGTCTCTGTTAGTGTCCGTGTGTGTCTGTCCGTGTGTGTCTCTGTTAGTGTCCGTGTGTGTCTATCCGTGTGTGTCTCCGTTAGTGTCCTAGTGTGTCCGTCCGTGTGCGTCCGTCCGTGTGCGTCCGTCCGTGTGTTTCCGTCCGTGTGTGTCCGTCCGTGTGTGTCCGTCCCTGTGTCCGTGCGTGTGTGTGTGGATCCTGATGTTTGGCGGAAAAATGGGGATTTAACTGAATCATTACCGCCAACACAGATCCATCCTGTTAATGCCATAACTCAAAAACTACCTACTTTTATACCGCCACAGACCTTAGCGTGAGGAAGAACTGGAGTGATTTTGAGAAATGATAGTTGTAAGTTGTACATTTCTGACACTAGAGGGAGCTTTACCTCCAAGGGTTTTCAGCCATTAATTCCACCGTTGGTTTGATTTAGTCTCAATTAGGTGCATATGAATTTGATTCGCGAATATCGGGGATATACCTTTCGGGGGAATTTTGGGGAATTTCGGGTATATATGTTCGCTGTCAGGGACGACTCTCGTTCACTCTCTATCACTCTATCACGAAGGTGTATATCTCTATCACTATCTCTATCACTAGGTATGTGTCTACCAATCTTTGTCTGTGACTTTGAGTTCCCTGACTTCCTGTTTGACTGTTCTGCCTTTCACGTTCATCAGTCATCATTGGACAGACTGAGAAATCACAAAACACTGATCTGCACTCCTGCCTCAAGTGACATCTGCCCTTACTGTGAACTTCGCCTCACAACCATACGCAACTTCGTACGCATCTAATCAGACAAGACAGATTAGCACAATTTCCCTTTAAGATATTTAGCAAAGTCTAACTTTTTCCTATGTTAACACAACAGGTGCAGAAAAGAATAACATAGTTAACGTTTCCTTTTAGTCCATTTACGTTTGTCAATAAAGGAATTTACATAAAATGGATAAATTCATAGCAAATAGCTTTTCACTCTCAATATCATTTTTTACCACATATAAATTTCTAAATAAATAATAGAGTCAGAAAAATTCGATATGTGTCCAAAATAATTGAACACATTCACGCATAAAAATAAATAAATAGACAAAACAAACATCCTCACTGTCCTGAGGAGTATTCCAGAAAGCGGTCGTGTCGGAGGTCCATTGAGGAATTTTCAGCAATTTTGTACATACATTGTACAAATTGAATATTTATTGTACATCTGTTAACACTGATTTAGACTGTATCACCCTCAACTACATTAAGATTGAACGTTCAGCAACCAGAGGATTCCAGATTTTCGCGTAGTTCTAAAATAATATGCATTTGATTTGAGATTGTCAAATGATCCAAATTAATGGACTTATTAAAAAAATGTATATTTGTATTGTTGTAGCACTACTACAATTGTATATGTGTATTGTAGTACCAGTACTACTGTATGTACTGTAATATATCACCATATACCATCATCATTTCTAGAACTGTAAACAATGTGTTTATTCTTGCTGATCTGATCTGTAACCAACATCTACTGAACGTCTGTCCGTCCTGGAAGAGGGACCCCTCCTCTGTGTCTCTTCCTGAGGTCTCACAGACAACATCGTATCCCCAAAGCGTTTCCAATCCTCTGCGTTGTACATGTAATCCCCGTCCTCTATTTAGATCTCAAGTTATGTCCACAGTCTTGTCTTTGTGTAAACACTCCCCTCAGTGTGAGAAGTATGAACTGTTAGAGTGAAACATGATATATACAAGATAATCAATTTGAAGCAAATTGGACAAGAAGTCAGAAAGCTACGTTCTTATAACTGCAATTTTGTACCAAAAAAAAGCGCCCCCTAGTGAGTAAAAAAAAAGTGTTAGAGTTAAGTATTATATATATCTCCTCAAGACAAACCATATGCATGAAATGTGTATTACTTAATCGGGCCAATGGTTAAAGAAGTAATGTCTGCAAAACAGTATGTTGTGAAAATCTCCCCCTACTGAGTGAAATATGTATATTAGAGGACGACACAATGATAGATCTCCTCGAGTCAATTAACATGCAACAAATTTGGACTGAATCGGACAAACGGTGGAGAAATTATAGCCCAACTTTTGGAGATAATGCGCCCCCTGGTGTTAAAAATAGGAGAAATATCTTTCACAAAATCAATCCAGTTCTTCCTCACACTAAGGTCTACGGGGGTATAATATATGAAAATGATCCCTTCAAAAATTTGAGTAACGTCCAGAAAATAGTTTTTTTTTCTCCAATGTGCTCCCCGTAGTGAGTAAAATATGAACTACTAAAGATAAATTATGATAAATATGAAATATACAATTCATATGCACTTCATTAAAGGTGAATCCATTGTAAGAATTTTTTCATAAGAAAACAGAGTGCAAGGCCTGTATGATGTTGTAATCCAGTGGATTTAATGCCAATCCACACACACACACGAAACATTATGCCTGGAAACCTACAGGGGACTACTTCACGGTCGCTCCTGCATACCACAGGGTTTATGTTTTTATTCAATGTACTCAAACATCCTATTTTAATCACATGGCATCAGCGGGAGTTTCACAATTACCGCTGATTATTGAACTCTGAGCTGTAAGAGCAGACATGTTAAACAGTCTTTGAAATATGCATCGCGTCTGAAGGTTTTACTCCCTGAGCACCCGACCAGTTTTAACAGTAAACTGTATTATAGATGTAACATTGTCAGTTATTTTACCAGTGAACAAAGGCTGTAATAACTTTAACTCATAAAATTGAAGCTTAGGCTTCTGATGCTGAGAAACAAAATGACCTCGGAGTTCTTTGAATCATCAAATCGGCTTCTACCAAATTTTATCTATATACCGTATTTGTCTGAGCTTTTTCTTTTTTTCTAAACTTAAACATTTTAACAGAGCTGAGTTCAAAAATTTAAACATGTCCGACCAACAAAATATTATTAATTTGAGACAACTTTACAGTTTTGAACAATCGAACAGTATATTGAGTTTGTTCTGGATTAAGAGCTCAGTTAACCAAAGTCAAATTCCTTGTATGCATATACATGGCCAATAAAGCTGATTCTGATCCTGAAATAAATACTATTTTGTTAATCATATCTTAATCAGTTTAGTTAGTTTGTCCCTCAAAATACATGTTTACGCTGCGATTACCTAATACAGTTATGTTGGTTGTACATAGGTTGTACATTGATTACCGTTCTGTTTACTGATCTCAAGTCAAAGAAATGAAAAGAATTAAGAATAATTAAGTAAGAAAAAAGCAAATAATGTCTACAATTGATGCTCACTTTGAAGAAACGTTAAGATATAGAGGAAAAACAAAACTATAGAACAGCAGTCACTCGCACCGACAGATGATCGTCAGCAGTTCACTCTTCAATATCTTTTTTTAATTTATGTTTAATCTGTTCCAGTTTGTGGATACTTCTAGCTCGTTCCCATTAAATATGGATCTAAAGTGCGCTATTGATTTAAAATTGTTATTTCCAGGTCGAAGGAGGACCAGATTGGTACTAGTCGGCACCATTTGCAGCTAAAAATGTGAATCAACTGGGTTAAGTAATTTCTTTCTTTTTTATTTGTGCTGCGGCCTAAATATGGAGAAAATCAAAAGGTCTCACTTTTAAGCTGTGAATGTCTTATAGCCGAGTTGACCCAAAGCCTTACTAGGAGTCTAGCCAAACTCGGGTACGGTTCTGCCTACAGTTCTGGCTCCGGTTCTGTTGGCTCAGGTAACACGGCTCATCGTGGAGAACAGGCTGCCTCAGTAGGTTACGCTGGCGTAGGTGTGGACAGAAAACAGTTCTGCTTCCCAAAGTTTATGCATGTCCTCCAATACGACTACAGTACCTCACTTTACACCGGTACCATTCCTACATCGACTCAAACCCATGCAGAAAACTGCTACTCGGATTTCTTACGCTGGCTGCCTGTTTTATTCCATATTGATTTTTAAATATTGTACTGTTTACTTTGAAAGCCCTAAATAGCCTCAGCCAGAACCGTCTAAAAGCCCTCCCCCTATTGAAGTCAGCCCAGCTCCATCAGCGGCTTCTTTTAAACCCCCTCTAAACGCCTCCTTTTATAGGGAGGTCATTTTTCAATTGTTGGTAGGAGTCAATGGTTGAATCACTCTCCTTTGGCCATTTTAAGTTTGTTAACTGATTCCAACCTTCGTTCTCTTGGGTTTGTTGTGTTGCTTTTATCTGGTCCCTTTTCATTCCCACTATATTTTTTGTTTATCCGTGTTTGTTTAAATGTCTTCTTTTTATTTGTTACTCCTTATTGTATCAGCTACTTTTATTGTTCCTTTTTCTGTAAAATCCTTTATAAACATGTCAGGAAAAGCTCTGTATTAATAATGTTTTTTTTTGATTTTTATAATTCTTACTACTATTAAAATCATTGTTTGTGAGCCTTTTCTGGTGCAAACAGTGACTCGTGTATCTGGCAGCAGAACTCCCCTCAACCCTGTTTCTCAGATAGACCTTGGAGACTGAGAGGGAGCAAATAAGGAGATCACAGATTAGGAGATGCTGCCAAAGATTCTTGTTCATTGAGAATGAAATGCCAGCATCTTTAAATGAAACTAGACCCACGCTGTCGGTCCCCAACAGCAAAAATCTATCCCAGAAAAGTCCCCAATTCCCTTTGTTGCACAAGCACCCCTCAAAATAACTGAAGTCGTTTCCACAGTATTTTTAGTGAAGAAAAAGCTCCCTAAACTTCATGATATGAACTATTGGATTAAAATATGGGTCAACTAGGAAATAAAGAATTACTATAGATGTCCTTGCGTGGATTATATGCACCTAGTTTGGACTAAATCGGCTTAACAGTTGAAAAATTAAACTAAAACTAAACTAAATTAGAGATAAACACACTAAAAAGGCAACACAATTCAAAATGACGGCACTTCACAATAAAATAATAATATATAAACACAAAGTCTTGACATTTAGTTATGTACAGAAAACAGTTTTCCATGTAAAAAATTCCCCCTAGTGACTAAATTATGAACTAATGGCGTGAGATATGAAATTTACAAGATAGACTTCCTCGGGTCAATCAAATGTAACAAATTTGGAGTAAATCAGACAAACGGTTAGGAAAAAAAACCCTCAGTGGGTAAAATATGAACTCTTGGAGTGAAATATGATATTTACAAGAAAGATCCCCTCGAGTTGATTCATATTATTTATATTTGGACTTAATCAGACCAACAGTTTAGACATTATGGACGAAAACATTTGGAGTCAAACCTCCCCCTTGAGTGAATGACAATCTCATAATATATACATAAAAAATCGTTGCTTCTTTATTCATCATGACTCATTATGCAAAGCGATGATATAATCTGGGGGAGAAAATGTCTTCGCCATATTAGGAATTTATCAGCATGCGATCTCAAGTCCATTATTCCTTGATAACGTTATTACGACAATTTACATTAATTATGTATTTTCTGTGTTTTAAAAGAGCAGTCTTTTGCATTTAGGGGAGTCTCTCTCTGAACCAATGGTATCTAATAATTAGTTCAATATTTTTTACTGTATATTCATCTGAAAAACATGAACACCAATAGAGATATATATATTTGTATGAATCAATGTTAGTTTGTGAAAAGCCCTTTGTCCTCTTGCAGGAAATCTGTTTCCTGTTTTGACTAATGGATGATAATACTTAGTATTAAGCACAAAATAAGCTGGAGAACAGGAAACCTCCCTGTCAAAGGAAACAAAAAGACCTGACTCTTGAAACTGTTTTAAGGCGAACACAAGGGTCTGACAGACAGCATCACAGTTTAGAGCGCTTCGTCCGCCGGTCGCTTATTATGCGCGTGGTGGGCCCTGAAGCACTTTGGAAAAAACTCAGGAAAGCAAAAGAGGTTTTGGACAATAGCTGTATACTGCAGCACCTCTGTCCCGCCAGGACATCGTCATTTTCCAAGATCATGGACTGAGTGCTCGTTCACTGCAGAACAATGCTGTTGTCAACAATGTGGAATAGTTGATAATATTGGTTATCTTACAACTAACCTTTGACAGAATAAACAACTCACTAAATACAATGTCAAACAATTTTACACAGGAGGGACAGCAGTCCAAAATGATGTGTCGCTGTGAAATGATGTCAAGACGGTAATTGATCGTTTGACAAATACCGTTTTTAAATTCCCTGACTTGATATCCGGGTTAAAATGTTGCTGTTCCTTGCAGACATGGAGGGAAAAAGACAAAGTGGTTGATGGTGACATTTATTTTCTCATTACATTTTTAGAGGTTGCGGTTTTGGCAACTGATCATAAGAGGACGATTATCAATATTTTAGTGGTATTTTGTGTTTGACACAAAAAAATGTGCAACTTCTCTCTATTTGCTATACTTACATACACAGCATGAATTTTTCAGTGCGTCTGAGGAGGGCAGGAGACGAAGAAGATGAAACGTTTCTCATAATGCAACACTTCTTCGGAGAAAGAGACAAAGAGGCTGACTTACGTCTTCCCACATTAATGAGAATTGGTCTCTTCTAACAATTCATTTTATATTTGCTCTGAGAGCAGCAGAGGCCCGGAATGCTCTTCAGTTATGCTAATTTGGGTAAAAATGACAATATATCATTTTCAGTAGGGGGTTTTATCGTTTCGCCCATATAAATTATTGAGCATTTACCACATCGCATTCGTTTCCGCCAGCCGTGGCGTGCTTACAGCACAATGATTACACTGCACACAATGGCATGGTTGATATGAAATAAAGAAAAGTCATATTTAGGAGGCGCAGAGGGTAGACAAGGAGATGAAGGAGTGGAAGGACGAGAACGGCCCGGGAAGCCCAGAGGAGCTTAGGCAGGAGATGGGGATGATTAACAATGTCGGCTCCAACTGGATGAAAAAATATGGCTTCTGTCCAGTTCGCATTGCCGAGGAGACCCAGAGGCAGAGATATACGCCGCAATATTGAACCCAAGGCGAGGGTCAGATCTGACAGCAGAGCAACCGTCCTGAGGGGCCCTCTTCCTCAGCTGTCATCAACAGATTCTTTCGCTTCCTTCCTGCAGAGGAACCGATGAAAGGATGACCTTTAGGGTAGAGCAGACGTTACCTGTCATACTTACCTACTCTCCAATTTGTCTCTGATAGATCCATGCAAATTAGTTTTCAATAATCCTCTTTTTAAAAGGCGTCGATAAAAAGATAGGAATGCTTCTCAGCAACATTAACAGTTGACTTCTTCATCGTGTTCTGTTTTGAAAACAGAGAATAAATCATTTAGAACGGAGGAAAAATGAACAGACTGGTTATACAAGCTGGTATTTGAGCTTTCCGAAGCGAAAAAAATAAAAACGCAAATGGATTGAAACTCAGCGCATACAGCTCAGTTCCCTTGAAACTATTTTACGGTGCTGTGTAAGATTTAGGAAAATATCATTGAACTAATTATAATATTTATATCTTGGTTTATTAGTGTATAATCACCTGAAAATAAAAAAAAACACATGTTTATCGGAGTTTGGAAGAAAAAAGTCCTTTGTGTCTCCAGAGGGGTCAGTCTTCCTCCATGTGGGCCACCATGCTGAGCTACCATGTTTGTACGGCAGCCCTGAGAGAACAAACTGAACACTAGCTTTCAAAGAGTGTTTTCAGGCAGGAGGACGATGAACCACTTCATATTTAAAAAAACAAAACAATGAAGAGGACAATGAATACATTCTTGCCAGATAACTGTTTTGTGGACATGTGTTGACAAGTTGACACGAAGAGCCGACTGGTGAAACCATTGAGCGGTAACAAAGGTGGGGTCTACGCAACCCACCTGGGGGATTCAACATGACAGGCGACAGATGGCCGCACGGCGCTGAGTGCTCTCTCCCTCGCCAATTGCATTTCCCTCACAGCCGTGTGATAGGAAGCCTTGAGTTAATTTGACAGGGTCTGGGGAGGGGGGTTCAATGTGGATGCTGCATATAAAACCTATGCGTGGACTCAACTGACCTCTCAACGGCCGGTTAAAGTCAGGGCTTTACCTCCATTGACGACGAAGTTTCACACTCCGCAAGGGCCAGGGGGGCCTAATCAACGCTACCGTATTGCAGAACAAATAATTATGTTACATCTAAGATTTGACGTATAGTTTCACAGACTAATCAAGTAAATACAACGTATACATATGTAGGATTTCATCCCTTGACAGGATACTGGATGATGTTTTTTCATCTCTTCAAAGATTCTTGCAGAGGGAGGGGTAAGCTGAGGTGTGACATAAATTGAAGTTCGGAACTGCCACTAAAAATAATAAATATTAAATATTCTTTAAAGAAGATGACTTGACCAAATAGTGATACAAAAATAAATCCAACATTTAAATAACTAGTATGAAGGCATTTGAAGAATTGTAAAATAGTGATATATATTGATATTAGTGTGGTGTTTGTTGAGAAACGCAAGGCTTTTGTTATAGTTGTCAATATCAGAAGGGTACATATGAACCCGCAACAGTTCTACTGTGTCTAAGTTCAACAATGAGGGCGAACCTGCAAACCCAGTAGAAGGATCTCCTCTGTGTTTAAAGCAGCGACCTCACATCAGATGGCGAAATATTCACTAATAGACGGAAAAGCTTGAGTGTACTTAAAAAATAATCGATTGATGACTGCCTTTGAAGTCAATGAACGATTAATTATTAAAGAGCACCTTTTAACGAGGTAAGAGCCTTGACTGGATGCCACCGAGCAAACCGGGTCATAAAACTATGTATAGCCTGTCTGCCCCTGAAGAATAATGCACACTAAAATTAACCGTGTGAATTTTAAAGTGCCCTTGGACATCAGTGTCAGTGCTTGTACCTGCAAATATTATATCAACCTTTGACCTCTAGATGCCGCAGTCATAAAGCGGAAACATTAGCCAAGGGCAAAGCTAACCATGAGGACACCGTTGGGACAGGATGTCTCATTATTTTGGTTGCTACTTTGCATGATGTATTTTTAGAACGCATGAATGTATTCTCGGGTAAACATTTTCTAACCATGACATTATATATGAGAAGCATAATTAGGCTTGCCCTAATCACAGCCTGATGTCTATAGCAGTTGCCATGGCGCCGTATGTTACTTGCTTTCCCAATAGAATGGCGGACAGGCTGCTCCGATACGTCCGTGACTAACAACAACACGATCATTAACAATGATTTTCTCTTCTTCTTTGTCTGATTTCTTTCATTCTTCGCTGCTTTCCCTTCCTTCAGCTTTCGCGCTGTTCCTCATAATGACAGGAAGTTTGAACTAAATTCAAACTAATGTGAAATGTTTCTGTCACTCAACTTTTGTTATATGTATGATTTGGGCGAAGCTTTACATTTCTAGTCACTATTGCTAACCATTATTGTTTTCACACAAAGTAAAACAGATATATTGTTATAAAGGCAATTCCTATTTTTTTTTTTCAAACCAAACCAACATTTTTAAATTTTGGAAAAACCTTAAACCTGTTTTTATGATTCCATCCAAGTACACGTTTAATGGAAGATCGTATCCACTGATTTAAGGTGAAAATTACTACTTCTGTATATGCATTGCTTTTCCTTATTGTCTAATGCTAATGTACCGATTTGCAAAAGAAAACAGGTTTAAAACGGATTAAAACCGGTTCGAATTAGATGTAGCTCAGTGGGTAGAGCGGCCATCTCCCGATTGGAAGGTACCGGGTTGTAACCCCAGCAGGTCTATATGTCGAAGTGTCTTCGAGGAAGATCCAGAACCCTAATCTGCTCCCGGGCCGCTGCAGAAAGCTGCTCCTCAGGGATGGGTTGAATGCAGAGAACACATTTGGTGACGCTGTACTGCTTGTACGATTGTATGTGAGATAGAACACAAAAACCTTAGAGTGATGTCAAAGTGCTATTACAATGAACGACACTGTTGTATTCCTTCAGCGCTCATATCTATTCCATTTCCTACTCGTATGAACGGTCAGAGGCCATTCCGTAAAACCGACGTCAGACGTGTTACAAGTAAATAAGAAACATAATTGCCTGCCAATAAAAGAGGTTTCCCTTTGGCTTCGGTGGCACGGGGATTCTAAGGAACATAATTAAGATATTTCACCCTTTTTCTCTGCATAATGGTGACAGACTGGCACAGAACCTGCTGCACAAAGGATGTGTGGAGGAGGCTGTGTTTTGTGTTTTTGTTTTTGTTTCCAGTGGGTGTACAGGCGTCTCGATGCGTTGAAATAGAAAAAAACAAAACAAGTGTCATTGTGGCTGATTTATGGCATAACCTCATTTCAAATTGAATGGTTCCTTGCTTTTAATTAAATATTGCTGCTGGAAGCAGCTGAATAGTTATGTTTAAATGACTGACGGAATAAACTTGAGTCTCTTACGATGACGTACAATCTTAGACACGAAACATGGAGGTTGTTTGCGCGACGTGACTTTTTTTATGTTGAAAGAACTTAATAGTTTTCCTCTTCCTTTCTTTTTCTTCTTCTTTGTTTGAAAGACTTAAAATGAAAGAGTTTAATTGTATTAAGGTCATAGAAAATGTTTTAAGTGTATATAATTGTTTTAGTAAATTTCAACATAACTGTGCTTATGACATGCACAGTTATGTGCGTGTTCAATAATGGAAAAATGGAAGTCTGCATTATGTGACTTATTTGTGTTATATAATGTGTCAAAAACCAAATATAGCGAGTATAAGTGCATTAATGTAATATTAATAATCCCATAACAGTGTGATGTAGTACTTGATTAAGTTGATGGATGATATGTAGTTAAAGGTATTAAGTGCTAATATCATTTTTTACTCGATTATTTCATATTTTACACACAGAGGGAGCTTTCCTTACGAAAAACTCTGTTTCTGACAGAACTTTACATTTAATTTGAGGAGTTTAATCAGTTGGATCGCTTAAAAAAAGCAAGAGATTGGGAGACTTTTGGGGATATACCCTTGCTGTTTAGGACAACCGCATAGATCCAGTTACTTGATGTATTGAGTGTCAACATAGCTTTGCAATTGGAATTGTTGGTCATAAACTATGGAACGTTGTTAATTACAATATTGAAAATGAATCATACCCAGTTCTGAATTGTCTAATCGTTCAGCAGAAATGTCAAACATCTGCTCCTTTATAACACCTCAAATGTCATATTTGCTCAGTGTCATTATCACCACACTGTTGCAAAAAGTAAGATATTTGTTGTCATGGTCAGTTTTTAAACATTTGTAATTTCAATAGACCAGAAATAAAAAATAAAAATCAACAATGCAAATAATTATTTGAAGTCATTATGAACATAGAACCAGCACTTAAGATCATACTCCATCCCACAAAGATTATATTTCCAGTTTGATTCACATCACCCCGTGACTCAGCCGTGTCAGTAAACACACTGCCTCCAAACAACAACAGTGAGTTAACCTGATTGAACAGAGAACGCGGAGCAGGTTGAAAGAAAGGACTGCATACAGATAATGAGAAAAAGGTTCTTTAATTGAATCCAGGGAGGTTTCCAAAGACAGCGAGACTATGGGCGATAAATGAAAGGGTCATCATCCTAGACAAACAGGAAGGAATAAACAATGACTGGTCCGACACTCCCGTGTGTGTGTTCATTATCTGAACTCGTAACAATTCTCAGTGACGCAGCTGATGAACTTTAGATAGTGTTCAGCAGTCAGAACTATAAAAAACTCTCTTTTGTCCACACAGCTGACAAATAACCCAAACAAACCCAGACCCATTCCTCAAAAGGAAAGTTATAGGTAATATGAAATAGAATAAATGGATCATATTTCTAGAAAAGTGATTCTTAAATGTACAGAGAAGATTTTGTCTTCATTTAAAAATAAAAATTAAAACTTTGATAAAACAAGGTGAAAATTAGCTTTACTTATAAAGTATTATAGCTCTACTATTATTAAGGAACGTAATGAGTTAAGCATCAATAAAAAAACAAAAAAATAAATCAAAATATTGCTGTATTAGCAACTTCTTGTAGCATTTATAAGGTTTGTGACACTTGCATAACCGTAGTTTGTACCATGGCTAAGTTGTTGTGATACTGTATATTTGTATAAGGGTAACAATAGTGTGTACTTTCATAAATAACTTCCTAACCGATATTATATCGGTTCATATTTTGTCTAAATTTGGTGCATATGATTTAACTCAAGGAAGTTTATCTTGCATACATCATAATTAACTTGAAAAGTTCATATTTTACTCATTTTATACTGTGGACAAACTTGAGGGGATTACTTGTACAACGCAGGAGATCGTGAACTTTTCGGGGAAAACAACAGCATAGGGCTAGTTTTTCATCACTTTTGGAGAGAGGGGCAAAAAGAAAGCTGGGTCATTATGTGCATCCCAATAAATGAATAATAATGAATTCATCTTGGGTTATCCTTGTATGTATTTCAAAGTGTGCAGCTAGGATGCTCCATAAAACATTGGACAGCGCTAACTGATTTGCAGATGAACTGATGATTGCTTTTTCTTGCTCGTTTCGGAAAGACGGGAAACCGGCTTGTGGTGATGACATTACAGTTTTAATCAAAAGCTCAATTAGCGGAATAATAAATCAAAAGTGTCTCTATTTTCAGACAACTCACGCCAATCTCTATACTACTGCGCATTACAACTATGTTATTATCAAAATATATGTCTAACCGTATACATGTCCTAAAATATAATCCCTCATGTACCATCAACATCTAACAACTAACTGGCCATGTATCGCTTCCGCTTCATCTTCATCAATACTATTAACCCTGATGGGAAACTTTATAAAGCAGTAGCAACAACAAGGAACAATGCAGATGCAGAAAAGAAACACACAACCTCTCGTACGAGCCAATAGTATATAAAGTGTGTGCTGCAGGAAAGCATAGAACCAAAATGCAATCTCTAAATACTAAAACTCGATGTGCAAATTTAAACAATGTTAATGTACATACAAAGTTTAAATCAAGTATAAAGAAAGCAAATTAAGCAGAGCTATTGCACAAGATATGGCAGTGGGTTCAAGAAAAAAGCTGGTGTTGAGGGGAGGCAGAGGGAGCTTTAAGAATCTCTCAGAGGAGCACAAGTCACCAGAACACAGGCTTAGAACCGACAGCCCGAGCAATGTGAGGATACAAACACGGATCAAAGTACGGTGCAGAAACAGTAAACTGCCAATTCATTTCCCCCACGCACCCACCCCCACTTATCAGGAGACTTTGTACTCCAGTCCCACATGTTGCAGTATTGACAACCTGGAGGAAATAAACAACGCACAGCAGACTGACAGATCTGACTGAACCCCTCTCAGGAGATCGCTACTCTAACATGTTCTCTGTGAAGCCACCTCTCCTCTTCCTCTAAACTAGCAGCGTGGGAAGATAACTTAGATCTCAAATGATCAGTTTAGTCAATCTTTTGAAAGTTTGCTTCCAAAAGGATTATTTTTCTTGGCAACTTGTTATTCATACTCAGGTTGATATTTTAGAAAGCATCCGTGGCTCATTCAGGGATGGTAGAGTTGCCTCTTCACAAATCTACCAGGACTAGGGTCCACACAGTTAGTTGAATTGATGTAAGTGAGGAAATCAGTGATTTGGGCGTCGACCAGCCAAGAGCTTACTTACATTCTGATTATGTTCAATAAGGAAGACTTCACAAAGGCATGTTCTCCTGACCCCCTTTCATCTCTGCACCGGCTCTCAAACGAGTATTTGTTTGATTGTGTTTTTTGATGGTGGGGATTGGGTCTATGAATATTCATATAGGGATAATGGGTGAGCCACAGGAACAATCAAATATCAAATCTGTTCTGTGTTGTTCCTTTCATGCTCGAGTGGGGTCCATCAGTTCACACATTTCCATACACAAGATGGAGTGGTGGAAGGTGGAGTATGTATGTGTGTTTGTGGGATATACACCTGTCAGACATAACATGAGAGCGGGTAAGTGGTTCCACTAAGACCCAGAAAGGCAAGAACAGATAGTCTTCCCCCATGACATCCTATCAACTCATCTTCCTGAACTCATCATGGACACGAGCCCTCCAAGGTGGGAAGAGGTAGAGAAAGCAGTCCGTCGAGTGGGAGCAGCTTCAGCACCCGGGTCGAACACATTACCAAGCTCTACAAGATCGCGCCGGATGTGGTACACATTCTCTTGAGGCTTATGAGGGCGGCGTGACAAAAACAAGTGATACTTATGGCATGGCGAATGGGTTGGAGGCGTCCTAATCCCAAAAGAAAAGGATTTATCAAAGATCAGTCAGCTCCAGCCAATCTGCCTGCTGAATGTTGAGGGAATAATCTTTTTCAGCTGAGTAACACAGAGACTGTCCACCTACCTGGAAAGAAACAAGTATGTTGATACATGGATTAAGAAAGCAGGGATTCCAAGGGTCCCTTATGGTGCATCAGAATGATTTGGCATCAGATCCAAGCAATCAACAAGGAAAAAAGATCTTCATGTGATCTTTTTGGAACAGGCAAATGCTTTTGGCTCAGTCCCTCATGAACTTCTCTTGGAATCTTTCAGCTTGTTCCAAGTACCAGAGCTCATTACTACGCTGGTCAAAATGTACTTCCAAGACCTGCAACTGTCCTTCAAAAGTGCTAATTTCACAACAACAAGGGAGCGCTTGGAGGTGGGCATCATTGCAAGTTCCAAAATGTCACCCTTGGCTTGCACGATGTCCCATTGAAGCCATCATCAGAGCCTCCAAGTGGGTGGTGGCTGATGATCGGGAATAGTCTGGGCTCCGTCTTCCACCTATCAGAGAATGCATTGATGACATAACAACGTTGACCACTACAGTACTATGTTCCAAGCGGTTAATTGGAAAGCTACAGGAGAAATTCAAATGGGCAAAAAGGAAGTTCCAACCAGAGAAACCTCGGAGCATCTCCGTAGTTAAAGACATCCTCGGAGATACATGGTCCTACATCGGTGACGACCTGATATAAACATGGGCAGAGGGTACAAAGCAAGCCTCAAGGATAAAGAGCAATTCATTATTATTGGATTATATGGCCTATCACTGTCTATAAAGTCCCATTAACAACTGTTGAGACAATGGAGCGGTGCATCATGTCACACATGAAGAAGTGGCTTGGCGTTCCATAATGCCTGAGCGACATCAGCCTTTATGGCAACGGGATCCTGCAACTGCCTTTTAATAGTCTGACAGAGGCATACAAATGCTCAAAAGTAAGACTGAGGTGAGGGACTCCAAAGAAGTGGAGGGAACTATGGGAAATTGGGGAAAATAACTTAAGCTTTATCATCAGAGCTATTTATGATGTGCTTCCGTCATCAACGAACCTCCAGCAGCGGTTTGGTGAGAAGCCAACCTTTGTACAACCCCATCGACTCTCAAACATGTCAAGACAGGATGTCAGACCAGCCCTACGCAAGTCCACTCTACCTGGCGGCATAATCAGGTCCTTATGAGCCTGGCATCAGCACTTTAAGACAAGCGGAGGGTGACCAACTCCTTGACCCCAGGAACAACCAACCTACGAGAGGACTCTGTTGAGGAAGCCTATGAGCAGAAGAAGCTGTTCTATACACAACTGCTAGCAGATGCAAATCAACAGGGCTGGAACGCCAATGTGTACCCGTTGGAAGTCTGGTGCGGAGGGTTTGTGGCTTCCTCCACCATCAGGGTGTTGAAGGAGCAAGGAATCCATGGGCAGGCATTGTGGCAGACTAGCAGCCGATAGAAGCAGCCAGTTGTGACAGCTACAGCACAAACACCCTGGCTGGGTTCAAAAAGGATATAAAACTATTAAATCTTAGACGTAAGATAACCAACAGTATTATTTGTTGGTGGTTGTAGCAGATAATTGTTTGGGTCCGTCAAAATAACCTATAAAAGGTGGAAAGTCCTGTCTAGAGCCACTGCATGCCAAACGGTGCAGTAGCCAGATGTTGATCATCGAGTTTATTTTCACCAGATTATGCACCATCAAACATTTATAAATATTATATTCAATTCAAACACAGTTATACACCTTAATTTTACAGTCTGGAAGTTTAAAAGTCTGGGGACGATGATAAAAAGCGAACAAAAGAAAAACAAAGTGGTTAAGAGCAGTCGTCCACACTCAGTATCGATGCAGCACTTAATAACCTCCCCTCTAAATTCAATACATGTGCTTGTGTTACAAGCAGCCTTAAAAGCTCCATCTTCAATCTTTATGGCCCCTGACTCCATAAACTTCACCACAGATAAATTCCCATGGGGAGGCCCGGCGGTGGCCCGGACATAAACTTCATCAAGAGTCATAAAGAACCATGAATTTTAAAAAAGAGGTGAAGAAGAAAACAAAGATTAGCACAACTTTCCAAGTATAACATGTTTTCTCATGAACTTATCAAGCCTCAGAAATGGAATTTACATAATAAGTAAGGATATGATGTGAAGTGAATACACTGTAAAAAAACTGTCCATAGAAATGATGCATGAACACTTTTATATGGCTACATTTAAAATACTATGTAGCTTCAAACTCTGAAGATACAGGGAATTACCCTAAATTAAGAAACATAAAATAAATATAATCCGTGTGGGTTCTGTTTTGGCTTATAGACGTTTCACGTGCTTTGGGTTCAACCCCCACGGATTACCATGACCTGGATGTATGAGTATCTACACAGTAAATAACTTAATTCTATTAGACTTTTTTATATTCATATAGTTTATGAGCATAGATGGAAAAAAAAAGAATTTTACAGTAAAAAAAATAATTTTCGATAAAATTCATGGAAATATATCGCAATGTTGTTGGTAATTGCTGTAAAAGCAATTATGTTATTCTATCTAATTTACCAGTATGTATATTTAAATGTAGAGCAAAAAAAGATTTTTTTTATATCAACAGAAGGTGTTAAAAAAATGGCATCCACTTGTGAAATCCCGTTGATTTCAAGGTTCAAGAAAAAAAGTCTTAATTTATTGTATTTTACTGTCAAATAATTGACAACAAGTAAAAGAGTGTAAAAATTCAATTCGGTAACTCATTGTAGTAGATATGGAGGAGTACCCTAAATCCCAAAAAACTTATATTTAAATAATTTAAATTAAATAAATTAAAGTCAAAATTTACAAATGTTAAGTAGAAAGCTTTTGGTTGTTTTATTGTTATTTCACAAGAAAATTATTATTGTAAAATATATTATTCTGGCTAAATAGCAGATTTTACTAAATTTATAGTAAAATAATGCCTCTACAGAGATGTTAAAAATATGGTCCTTCTTTCTGAAATACTATTGATTTCAAGGTAGAACATCTGAGTTTAAAGTAACGGTACATTTACCTGTTTTTCCTTCTTAAAAAACAAATTGCTGGAACTGCTTTTTACCTAGGAACACCGATTCAATAATAGAATAATAACAAGACTTTTTGTTCTTCTTTGGGGTTTAACAAAAGCTGATATCCATTTAGCTGAATCACTCTTTTCTGCTCATCCTGCTCATAAGAGCTGGATTTTAATTAGCCCTTGAATGAATATGATTGGACCGACTGAGGAGACTTTCAGGAAATGACTTTATCGTTCCACGGTTAGGCTCCACCCATTTTAGAACAGGATTAGGTGTAACCTCCAGTCACCTTCCCCTTCCCCCAATCAAGCAATTTGCAAGTTTGAAGAAAGGTCTGGAGGAGTATGTCAAAGAGTCACAGCAAATGTTATCCCCCACACACATACATGAATAAATTTATAAATCAGCTTCCACACTGTCTCATATTCCATCAAAATCCAAATTGCTAATTTGGATACACCCTCAGGGGCACACTCCGCATTCCACTTAATTATTGCCACAGAGTTTAGTGCCCCCTCTCCTTTTCCCCCATCCTTCCCCCTTGTACAATCTCCCCATCCCCCTTTTTCCACACCGCATATTCATCCTGACCCAATTTCTCCATCAACTCTCATTCATTTATGAAAGCAGCACCACGGACAGAGCTTTTGTAACGGGCTGATAGAGACTTTTTCTGTCATGGAGGAAAGTAGGAGGGGTTACACTGCCTTCATAAAAATCCCATTATAATACAACGTTATTGCAGGTTTCAAAAAGTTAAATATGAGACATCTTTAAGACCCTTAGCGAAGGAATATAATATTCACTTCATGTCAATACCAGCAAGCACCTAAGCCGTATTTGAAAGAAAAATCAGATTGCCAGCTACTTTGCTGTAAGTTAAGGAATGCAAAGGACAGAGCCAATCACACAATCCTGACCATCTGATTGGTCAATGATCAGGTCGTCAGGAATGTAGAATTATCCGCTGAATTCCAGAAGAATCCAGTGAGAAGATTGTTACGAAATCAAGTCTCACTTCAGATGGATTACAACGTGTTTTCTGAAATAGAGTCCGACTGCGTCTGACGATTTCTGACTGGGCTGAATTCAATTTACACAAACAGTTCAGAGAAATGTACAGATATCGTAAAGAAAAATGCTCAAATGCTGAGTTCTACGAACTCATATTTAGTTGCCATTTTCATCCTGCTGCATCTGGAAGGTGGGCAACCTTTCTAGCAGTGACTTTCTACTGGAGAGGTAAGTAATGGTTCTTAGCTCTAGATTAAGAGGTGGTTTCGTTGAGCTCCGTTTTTCCGGCTGTGTGTGGCCTTTTCTTGGCGAGAATTTTGCGCTGGCTTAGCTATCTTCGTCTAACACCGACTCCTGGTAGTTGCATCCAGACCCTCATTTTCACAGAAAAGAGTCCATGATGCGACAAACCTCCATGTCTTATCTGTTTTGTTTAGAAAATCCAAACAAGGTCTTTATGGTTTATCTAAAGGCTGATGGTGCTTTACCATTTACTTCTAAAGTACATCCATCTTTCTTTTTTCAACTTCCTCTGAGATGCTGACTGCCATCATTACTCACCTTACATCATCTGGTCCCTCTACTACCAGAAGTTTCAATTGATATATATTTTCTATCTATGTAATAAAAATAACACAGACTTGGCATATATATAAAATAATGTTAAAACCATGCAAAATATTGTGATATCACGCTATATCAATTTTATTCATACCCCTACTGGCAATAGTGAGCAACTGCCGTCCTGGAGACTGCAGTCTCAGCACCACAGTTTATGGGTCCTTTGGTTTGGTGTTAGGAGTTGGGTTTAGGGTCAGTGAAAACCTTACGGTTCTGAGTCTGTCTTGAAAGAGCAGTCTCTGGGCCTTCAACTAAATCCTTCTCCCTACTAGGAGCGAGAAGAGAAAAAGTGATGTCCTGAAATGATGCTTGCTTTATTATTAGAAAGTGGAGCGAACAGGAGGCGAGGGTTCGGATTGTTGGATGCCCAATACTCTCATCTTCCCCCGTCAAAACTTCCTCATTCCTTCTTCTTAGGCAGTTGGCAGTGAGGTGATGTACAGATTACAGCAGTGTTAGAAAAAGCAAGCCTTTTTCTTGTACTCTTTGTGATGCCAACACAGTGAGGACTTCCAAAGTGATTTGGCAAAAGACAGGGATCACTTGGATTTGGTTTTTTGAGAGTGCTAGAATCACTCGCCCCCTCATGCTCAGCGCTGGCAAAAAAGGCAAGGAATAGAAAGGAGGAGAATGATTGTCAGACTGCAACAACACTATTATGGTAATTCTGCTTCCTCAAAAGCACTATAGCTAGATGGTTTATGAAATTAGAATTGTTTCGGAGCCCAGCATCATTACAAGCACCGGATTTTTTAATCCTGGAGCTTAGGTCTGAAGAAGGTTGTCCTTGCTGTATTTTAGATGTATTTGGAAGCTTTAAACTGTCGTAATTTAATGAAACCCAGTAGATTAGTTTGGAGGGAAAAATTTTGACTCTAACAGACAAGTTAAAAGATAAAGATAAAGATAAAAAGATAATTCCTGTTGCGGTGCACTTTGGGGGTGAACGCCCTTCTCTTGGTGCCGGAGTATGAGAGACATCAAGGAAACTTGCTGAATACAGAAACCTCCTCCATTCCAGCCTCAGATGCGGTCAACAGCGTACAGAAGAACCAACTAACGAATGAGAATAGGATGGATCGACCTTACAACTGAAGATCGCAAAAACTGGATTGACCCGACTCACCAGAAGCTGACACGCCTTCTGTCTAGCAGCGTCTTGGAAGAATTTGTCAAGTTTTTAGAAACAAAGAAGATTGAACCGCACATTAGATAAGATCCGACCCCAAACGGACGAATGCCGCGGCAAATGGCCTCAATTCTGCAAATTCACCCCGACATGCACCAGCAGTGGAACCTTGGGTTTCCGTGATTGTTTGCTTTGTTTCATTTTCTTCCTCGATGTAAACTGGTCGGGTATCTAAATGTCTGTTAATGTTCACTCACTGTTTTACAGGTTTGTTTGGACTAAAATAATAAAATTATTGTTTCCACGTGATTAAAATGGGATTCTCTCAATACTAGGAAATTGTGTTAGGCCAAACCTATTAAATAAAGTCAGAATTATTCCTAGTAATTAAGAATCATGAAAAGTTATATTGACCAACGTATAATAAGGGAGATAATAATGATAATAATAATCACTTTATTTATATAGCACCTTTGAAAACTGAGTTCACAAAGTGCTTTGACAACAGAACAAAGGCAGCCGAATACAAAATGCAGGCAGAATAACAAAGAGAATAGAGCGGTGGACATTGACGTTAAAAGATAACAGTTAAAACCAACAAGTAATATTAATGGAACATTTGAGAGATTAGAAGATGATAAAATGTTCATAAACAGAAAAGAAAAGAAAAGAAAAAAGACAACATCACATAAAAGCAAGACCATGGAAATGGGTTTAAAGGAGTGGCTTAAAAAGGTCACTGATTCTGTGAGCCTTATCTCTCAATGATGAATTAATGGTTGAAAAAACTTCAATGGAATGTATTTCCACAAAATTAAATGGATTACTTTCTGTTTAATTTTACCAATGTTTTGAGTTTACCAATGGTTTTCTGCTTTCCACATGTCTGTATGCTGCAAGTCAGTAAGTAGCATTTGTGTTCTTTAATAGGCCGGCTGATGTATAATTTCATATTTTTTTGTAAAATACACTGCGAGGACCAGCTCTCTTTGTTTTATTGTCTCACAAAATGTACAAAAAAAACATAGTTTTGCTTAAATCGGTCACAGGACAAAAAAAGTGAGTGTTATTAATAGTGAATAGTGTCTGGAAGAAGGAGGTCATACAAGGCGTCCGGGGTGGAACTCATGGATCCCTCTCCCTTATTTGACAGCTGGACCAGGTGAGACACTGATAAGACGCTCAGTCTGACAGACGAAAGGCAGCAAGCTGAGTGTAGCACCACTCACTAGCATTGCGAAGTGATAATATTGTTAGCATAGCCGTCACGACAACTACGAGCTCACTTTTGACCAATACCTACAAACAACCCGGTATGAAGCCTGAGTATATTCACCCACTGAGCCTGTAACGGAGACAAAACCACCGAAACAATGCCAGCCTGACTGACTTGCCGGGCAAAATTTAATTTACCAGTTAATTTCAAATGACATAATGAAAAGATGATTTATTTATAAGATTTATTGTTTATTTATTTATTTACACGTTATTTTTTATTTTACACATCTGTGAAGCGATATTGGTGAAGAAACAAAAAAGAAATGGTTACGGATTAAGACTTTGGTGGAGCCATGAGGACGAATGCATCATATTAGCATACGATAGAAACCGAAATGTAAAATCATTGGACTGGAACATGTGACTGTCCCAACCAGGCGTAGTAAATAACTGGTTCTAAGTCAGGCTCTGGCTCCGAACTGGCTCTGGAACCAGCTCATTTGAAAAGGGCTATCGGAGATAGATGTACTGGATCTCCATGCTCAACCCCCATCATGAAACCTGCTGGACTGAATGATGACTTTACCTTCATATGTTTTCTCTCGGAACACATCAAGCTATATAAAAACACACATTCGGAATATTGACCATACCTACACACCGGGGACCTCGGTGACCTATCTACTATATACTTTATTTACCAAATATCTACTAGAAAAAAGTGAGACGCGATTCTACCCAACTAAAGTTTACTGACAACAGTAGATAGCCATTCAGTATATTTATTATAGTCAAGGTGTTAGCCTATCACCCTCAGCTGCTGCCCTTAATCATCTCTCTTTCACCCACGTAGTTCTTTGATGCTGCTGGTTCAGGCTCCCTCAACCTCACCATCTTCCACCTGCTCCTCGCAGACCTATCGGGTTCTTCTTTCATCAGCCTTTCCGGAGCCACCAGCCACCGCCACCAGCGTCCAGACTCCAAAGGGAGGATATTCCAGTCTGCTGCTCAGGGCGGAGACCCTTCGATCTCAAATCTCCCAGAAGAGGTCTGAGCGCCAAGGACTTTCTAACACTTTCATTGTCTCGCATGATTAATCGTAATAAATCATTCATCTTTTCTTCACTCCTAGTCTCCTCTGACTGAACTCATGGAGGCGGGGTCAAAGAAAACTCACAGCCGTGCTCCGGCACCTGGAGCAGAGATCCTTGAAACAACGACGACTGAAACTGAGCAGTTACATTTTATTGTGCGTTTGTGTCGATAGTCTCAAACAGTGAGGTATCATTTTGGCCACAGAAATTATTTTTGTGTGCTCAGGTTAAGTATCTATGTTTTTCTTAACTCAAAAATGTTTTCTCTTCAAAAACTAGCCCATATATTATTCTAAGGGAAATAGTCGGACGGTTGATTGCTGCTCAGGAAGGAGGCCACAAAAAAAACAACACAATTTTTTTTTTGATGATAATTTGTTTGTGCCAGCGTCGCATATGAACAATAAAATAAATGTTCTTAACGTGTGGTTAATAAAATATGCTGACTTTCAAGGCTTAAAATGTGAATTTTCATGGCGGAAATAAATTAATTTAATATTTTCTTTTCAAATATTGATATATTTTAATTGATTATAATATATATTATGATGTTTTTTTTTTTTTATTACATGACAAAATATATATACTTTATGAAGTCCCATTCTCATTTACACTTAAATATCTGACTATTGCAATTTATCTCCTTTGTTTGTCATGTAGTAAAAGCTGAGTTTAGGAGTTTGTGATAAGTAATATATAAAAAGAAATAAAAAATTAAAGAACATTATTGATTTAACACATTAGAATAACATATGTATGTATAATCTTTCTAGGTTTGCTCTTCATACACGTGTACATATGTAACTCTGCTGTCAAGGTTCGTTTGGATACTATTTTCTCCCACCACTCTCTCATACATTTTAAATTTTTTCAAAAATTTGTGAAATTATATAATTCATATCAAAATGCATTCGTATGTATATTTCTCTTATACATTTGTACAATTCACAGTACTAACATTTTGTAATTTGGATATTTTTCTACACTTTTCTTGTAATATTATGCTAATATTGTGCTGTTTGTCTCTGTTTGCTGCTACCTATCCATCCATCCATCCATCCATCATTTATCTAAAAAACTTCTTAAACATTTCAGAACTTAAGAAGACATGGACCACAAATACAACATATGGACTGATTGTATTGCTTTATTTGGAAAACTGTTGCATGGTTGTTTCCCTTCATTCCATAGACTCTTAACAAGGTTGTAACAAACATATCAATGCATGTCCAATTCATTCAGAGGACAAACTAAAATCAAAAGGTGAACCAAGACATTCTGCTCTTCACATGAAACTTTGAATGGAATAAAAATTCCTCAACCAGCCGTGAAGCTGTAAGAGAGTTCATTTGTAGATCAGACTTCAAGTGGGGTAATATGGGCAAAAAACTTGATTTGATTGTCACCACAGTGGTAATGGTATGATTACATGTGGGACTCTGATGTTGTGTACTCGGTTCACGTAGACCCCGGCTGATTGCCTGTTGTGTTCATAATCAGCCATGTGAATCACAACTGCCAGAAGATAACTTAATAGTATTCATATAGGCTCCCGGCAAGCTCAGCCGATGCTGCATGAAACCTGGAATCTGTGAGTGGAATGTGATTTATCTGCACAAGAGCTTCGTGGCGGAACCTAAAAATATCACTGACACACACGGGGAGTCACAACTCATGCCAAGACGACCACCCACCTGCCCACCCATGTAAACGCGAATATATGAAACAAGCCATGTGTGCCACACGCAACCACTTCATGCAACGATGCTGTCTGTCTGCAAACTACACCAACCAGCATAGCATTTTAGACACCGGCCTAAAGTTGTGTAGGTCCCCCTTTTTTGCTCCCAAAACAGTGACGTCACTGCTTGTTCTGACACCTTTCCAACAGAACCAGCTTTAACTTGTTCAACAATACGTGGTTCTGTGGGATCAGACAACTAGCTAGCCTTTGCTTCCAAGAATCCTCAATGAATGTACTGTACTTATATAACGCTTTTCTAGTCCGCTTTACCACTCAAAGCGCTTTTACAACGTGAGCCATTATTCGCCCATTCGCACAAACATTCATACAGTGAGGATGGAGGCTGCCATGCAAGGCACCACATGCTCATCAGGAGCGGTAAGCATTAACGCCATCATTCAAACACCGATGGAACAACCATTGGGAGCAACTTGGGGTTCAGTATCTTACTCAAGGATCCCTTGACATGTGGACTGAAGTGGCCAGGGAATGAACCACTGACCTTCAGATAAAAGGACAATCTCTCTACCAACTGAGCCAAAGTCGCCAAAGTAAGTATTCATATAGTATACTACACAAGCAACATTACTAATATAACACTGTGAAAAAACTCTACCATAACTGGAAGACCTTCAAAATGTTGCACAAGTAAAAGTATGAATTTATTATTAGTATCAAATTGAATTAGTCATTGTTCAGTAGAATATTTATTGAATTACTGCTGCACCAATATGTAGGTTTAAAGGTCTTTTTTTTATTTGGCAATTATTGTTTCCAAATCTGTTCAAAATTTCTTTCTTTAAATTTTTGTTCAAAAGCTTATCAAATTATCTAAATGTTCCACACTGAGGAGGACGAGAAATTCTGTAACCAGGATTCTATAGAAAAACATTTTGGTTTGCGAATCAGGTAGGTGTCTGAAAGAGCAACATCGGTCACCATAACCTCTGATATTTGGTGACTTTTGGAAGTAATAATGCCTAAGATATGTCCTTATGTTTAGAATCAGATACATGCTGTGATAGTCCAAAGTTGTCAACAATATTGAATACTTTTTTAGAGCTGATTATCAAAATGAATGTTGACGTCTCCAATGATGATCATGTGACTGTGATCCTTATGCACAGCAGACATTAGTTTGGTTAAATCGCCGAAAAAGTCTGTATTGTATTATGTTTTGGGAACTTGAAAATGGTTATTAATTGAACATAATCAACAGAGCCAAACTCCCCATGTTTTATTGTGTGTCTTTGAGGTGACCTTGAGTGTCCTGAAAGACGGACATCAATAAAATGTATGATTATTATTATTATTATTATATGACAACTGCTTGCAATAGTAGTTGTTATGATATATGGTGGCTACACCACCTCCCTTCTTGGAGGAGTCTCGCCTCACTGATAAAATGGAAATTTGGAGGAGCTGATTTCATAAAGACAACAATTTAACCATTTTTCGTGAAAAAACAAAAAAACAAGACGATTCGTGATAATAAAATCATTAATTAGATGTGACTTATTAACCAGAGACCTGACATTCAGCAGAGCTAAGCTCAGTCTAGGAAATTATCACTTAATAAGAACCTTGCTCCTGCTTCCGATCTTCCGATTGGGAGACGGCTTCTCCACCCACATGAGCTACAGCCGCCCCAAATATAATGACTGCAGGCAGGCAAAACATTGATTATATTGTTCTGACACAGTTACATGTCTGTGGACATAAAGTTACGGCTGATCAGTGTAGAGGGCTTTACGTGTGTTAAAACAGATATCTCAGGAACGGAACTGAGCCGTTCTGGACTCCATGCCTGTGGGCTGATAAGGGCAGTTCTGAGACCTGTGACCCTGGCAGAGCAGTCCCATCCTGGGCAAACAGCATTTGAGGGTTAGCTTCTGTGGTCATTAATTATTCCACATCCGTGCCTCCCTGAGTACCGATGGTCAGCTGTACAAAGATGGAGTCAAGGGGCTTTGACTGACAAAGCTTTTGATCCCACACCGGTCACGCAGCCCATAATCAAGAGGGCGCTCTGCACAAACCCCCAGGCAAAGAAACGAACATTTATAGAATGTAGAAATGTATGTAAAATAAAAAAAAAAAACTATTAATATGTATTTTATGAACTTCGAAAAAAAGTCAATATTTTTTGTAGTATTTAAATTTACATAAATGTTAATAGAAATGTATTTTAATTATTAGTAACACTAATAAATCAAATATTATACTAACTATTGTACTGAAAAAGAATCAGATTTTCTGTTTGCTCAGTCATCCAGTGAGCAGAATAGTAGTTAGCTATCGGTAATTTAAGTCAACACTTTTAAAGTGTTCAAAGTGATCAACACTAAACGGAGTTACAAGTTTAGAATAGTGTAAAATAATTTAAAATGAGACTGAGCTGCAGCAACGCTCTGTTGTCGAAATTTAACATCGTCAACATAAATTCACACCACATTAGTGTGTAGTGTCAAAAACTTGCATAATCAGCGCATTATTAACCCTACACAGAGTTGCTAAAATATTCATACTGTGGAGGGTGTCAACTCAACGTAATTTATGTATATCTACTATCCAGCTACATTTCCAAACTACAACCCATTAAGGAAAATGTAAATGGACAACTGTTCACTCGGAGAACAGTGGCTACAACATTAGTTACTTCCTGTTCCAGAACAGTCCGGTTTCCATGTTCCACATTTGTGCCCTTCTTCATTCTGTGTGGGTGGAGGTTAATTACATAGAACTTTTTGGAGTTAGATCAACACTGATTAACAAAACTTATTCAGTTAACTCCAAACCCAAGACTGTTTGAATCTTTTAGTACAAAATTTGTCGGCTTGCTGCCTTAGAAATTAAATTAAATAATGCCTTATTCCCACGGGACTAGCATTACCTGGGGTCCTGAGGTAATCTGTAATAATTATGTAAAGCCTCGGTTACATTAATCCTGTGTGATTGGCCGGGTCTGCCATTTGTGAAGTGAAAGTTCCACTGCAAATTACCAACCATATTTCACCAAACACAGGGGTTCTTCTTCAACGCACAGATGCACAGAATTGTTTTCATAGACGGGGATTTGGTGCTCCACGGGCACCAGGGTGCTTGGCGCCCACCGCTGGGGCGGCTACTGGAGACACTGGAGAGGTGGGTGTGTCAGTGGGGCATAATGACAGTAAACACAGGTAAATCACAGACTTCACTAATCCCGTACAAATGCACCATACGTCTGTATTTTACTTGAATTTTACTGACTTGTCAAGGCTCTGCGTAACACCTGCTGCTGCAGGCGGGTCAGCGCCGAGGGGTGTGTGTTGGACAGGGACAAGGGCTCTGGAAGTCGGACAGACAGGCTGGCAAAAGGAGATCAGACGGCGTGGACGCCCCCTCCCAGCACGAGCTCACTCGCTGGAAAGCTTTTCCGCGGGTCCGACACGCAAAACAAATACCCAGTGTCTCCCGTACCCACTTTTTTTTGCTTTTCCCGTGTGAATGCACCAGACGGAACATAGACCTGGCGAGGTAATTTCTCAATCACGAGGTCCAAAGGTAAGACAAGTCCTGTGCCGATAGAACACTTTTTTTTTATATAGAAGAGTGTTTATATTTTGTTTTCATGCAATAGTTGTCATAATAGAATGACCTCAAAATTGTAATATTTATTTGGAGAAAAATTAATCGTTAAGACAAATCGATTAATTGATAGAATAGTCGATAGATTAATCAAAAAAAAAAGATTTGTTTTTAGTGGCAGCCCTGATATTCAGTATGTCAGTGTGGGGAAGCCTGATTCAGAACCATGGTTAAAGGTGGAAGGAGAATGAACCTGAGCAGCAGCAGTTTATTCCAGGATTTTCGAGGAACATCTAGGAATGGTAGAAATAGTACGGTTACTATTTTAGGTGTGTTTGGGATCTTCACCTGGTTTAAGAAGAATTGGAGCTGCAGCTGGTTCTGAGAGATGAAGGAAATGGCCAGAACCGAGAGAGGAATGCATGATGTATTACAGAGGAGAGGGAAGGTAGTCAAGCTGTGACCAAATGAAGGAATGGGGTCTTATTGGTAGGAGGAGAGTTTAGACTTTCTAATAAGACCAGGGACTTCAGATACAGTTGGCGGTTTAAAATGACATAAGGGATACAAACGGATCGCAGGAAACTGGACAAAGAGAACTGTGTTTTAAATTTCACAGAGAGGCCAATTGCTTGTGAATATTTTCAATTTTCGTGTTAAACAAAGTTACGAAGGCAATACATTAATCAATGCTCTAGGAATGAGGGGGAAGCCTTTCATCCTGTTCAGTGGGCCGTAGTATGCTATAGGGATGTAAGGATTTATCGATCTGGATCAGTACATCGGTTTGTTGAACAACGATCCAATCAAACTGATGGAAAGTCAAAATATATGGTTGTTTTAAAGATATGTCTTTACTTTGGAATTACTACCGGCACACGCCTGCAGTGTTTCCTGTACACAGGCTCCTCCCCTATCAGCACGCAGACCTGTGGAACAAAGGGAGCAGCCAGAGGCTGCAGTTTAATTTTGTTATTTTATTCGGCTCTTCCTGAACGTTAGCGTTCACATTGATGGATAACCAGTTCTTCAAAATTACAGATAAAGGCAGTCTGAATGTTTACTGTTTCTCAACACATGGAAATATAATTACTGTTAGCTTAATGCTAACATGTAGTGGGAATTGCCATATCCATGCCGACAAGGTTAGCATTGACGCTGTTTTAAAAAAAAATATATATTATTATTATTAATTAACATTAACATTTACATTTCAGCATAAAACTGTCAAAACCAGTAAAAATTGATTTATAATTTTTGTTACTTAAGGTGAAATGCGACCATTTTTGTTAAATGAGTAGATAATATCCTCTGAAATCGATCGCTGGCCCCTGAATCGATTGGAACCGTAATCGTATCAGACTTTGTGAAATCGGGAAATATCCTACCGTTGTACAAAGAATCGATATTATATTTTTTCGTTATGGAACTGGAGATTTATACCCCAAGTATGATATCAACAGCAGAAACCGTAAATATGAATTCCGCCCCCAGGTCATTGAGATGCAGATTTGCACTGAATCAAAATTATCAGCTGACCTCTGTGTCTGGCAAAATATAATAGGTCCTTCATGATGGAATTTTTACTTTAGAAATTACACAATAACACAATTGGAATAAATATCACAGACGTACTCTGCCATTATTACAAAACATCGCAGGTCCCCTGGGAATACACGTCCAGCGTAACACAACAAGGCATTACCACACATTTATGTAATCATCTAAAACGTCACCACAGCGTACGCCACGCCCCCTAATATAATGCAAAGGAAAAACAGTCATGGATAAATCCATGTGATGTTATTACAAAACTCTGCCATCTGTTAATGTGCCATTTGTAAATATTACAGAATGCCTAGTCTGCCACACCGATTGACCGGGACTCTGAATAATTAATAAGGTAACAGTAGTATATATTGATAAAAGTATGGAGATGTCCATGTTGCTAAATTTGTTCATGCGATGCACAAAGTTTATCAGTTAATGCACCCTGATTGAAAAATCCATGAGAACAGACTATAAATTTTTGAATAACTCATGGTGGTTTTCAGTTTCAGATGATAGACTAGGACCAAACTGAATATTGCTTGATTTCCTCACTTTCATATTGATGTATTATTTTGCACCCTCATGTATTTTGATTGTTTGTTTGAGTGTAACATTGGAAATGAATAAATAAATATAAGTGCAATGTTTTTGCTCACTTCTGAGCAAAACAAAATGTGATTATCATTTTATCCTGAATCACGTAGCTCTCGTGAGTAGCACCTTTACACCATCAGCTTCCCCTCATACTCCTTTGCTTCCATTGTTCGTTACAAGCATGTTTGCCCTTATAGCCCCGAGCTTCTTTACAGCCCCAGCCCCAGCTGCATCGCCCGGTAACAAACATTTAGAGAGGGCTACAGGGGTTGCAAAAATGAAAAATTGCCAAACACAAGGACAAAAAGGCAGAATACAGTCATTTTAGAACATTTATCGTGTGCACAAAACAGAAAAGTGTACATAGAGACACAAAAGCATATACATTCACGAAACACGGATTTCCCATCTCCCTTCAGTCCTCGCTCAAACACGTCTGCTCTGCTCAATTCAACTTTGCATTATGCACATCATGTGCACCACGATCCCTGGCTAATCTCATTCCTGAATCAATGGGATTCTCTCATTTGAACAACAAAAGTTGGTGGCATGCCAGTGGGTAGATGAGCCAATGGTTTCTTTAAGCATCATACATCCCATCCGAGATGATATATGAACCACTTCCAACGCAATTCTCAACACACAAGGAGGACAATTCATGGCTGATAATAATTGATGCCATACCTAGGAGTCATTTGGAGAAATAGACAGAATATTTGTGCAATAAGAAAATAATAAGAGCCTTTAAGCAGCATTTATATATTATTCTGGAATCCATTGCTTCATTCTTTCTATGTTTAAACGGGGAAACATCTTTATTTTTTGTCCTTTATACATTTCAGTGAACTACAGTTTTAATACAATGATAAACTCATTGGAGGGACTTTATATCTATATTATCTCATCCAGCTTGAGAACCCACTAGGATCCCCCTGAATGAGCTGGAGAGCGCCGCTGGAGAGAGGGCCGAATTGAACACCGTTCATAGCCTGCTGCCAGATGGTTATTTAATAATATCAAACACAGGTCAGTTTGGTAAAAGCTGTTAACAAATGTGGGGTTAAGAAAATGCAACAACTTATTTTTGGGGTCTGTGTTGCATTTATATGTTGTTAAATGGTGATTTTTGAAAAAAGATGAACTGGCAAAGCCCTGATCCAGGGTCCTTCCGGCTGGAGAGGTTAACCACTGACAGGAGGAATGAATAACTCTGGTTATCAGGTTACCATGGTTACCTGCAATTAGGGGGGATCTATTTGGCAGCAAGTGATCAATTATCTGAAAGTTGATGTAAGAAGTTGGAAAAATGGTGTCGGAACATGTTTGACACTGGGTCAGAGCATCTCCAGAACTAAGTAACACATTGTGATCACCACATATTTTGTCCCAATGTGTCACTCTGTGATGAGGGCCCAAAAACTACAGTGTAGTAACAAAACTACCTTCAGGTACTATTGTACTTGTACTACAGTCCCTCAAGGACTAACACCAACTTGTCAATGGTGGTGTTAGTGTTGTATTTAAAAATGAAAGCGTCTGACCCTGCAAGATTCTATAGTTTCCTACAAGCACTCAATGACTTACGTCCAAGTGTGTTAAAAAGTCAGCTGATTATCGAAAACTTGAATGAAAATGTGGCATTGATGCAAATCGTATAAATCTAAAACAAACCATGTTGGCGATAGTGTAACAAACCGCTTACATTCTATGGAAAGCAGCAAACAGGCTGCCTCGGTTCTGCTCTGGCTGGTACTTTTTCTGTTTTCGTAATAATAATAATAATAATACATTTATTTATAATGCACATTACATTTGGATCAAATCTCAAAGTGCTGATGTATTCAGGCCTTGGCTCTCCAATCTGTGAACACATTCACCGGGGAGGAACTATTAAGTATTGGAAAAACAGTTCAAAGCCAGTTCAAATGGAAAGTTTTGCGGAGCTCCTAGTTGGAGGAGCAGCAGGTCTCTACAGGAAACGCAAACGGAGGAAGCGAGGTGGCGCTCTGTTGAGTTAAAAGTCAGCGGAGATTCTGGACTACCCTCCAGTCTATTCATCTGGCGAATGTCTGCTCTTTAGTCAACAAGATGGATGAACTCTCTCTGGTGCCTCCTCATGCCTGCGTTACTAACGCACCACTACACCTGGCCAACCAGATTGCGTACCTCAGACACAAACTTCCAAAACATAGAGAACAAATAAAAGTCCCAGCAGGGACAGCACTACACTGGACCATGGCTCCACCACATTGATGGATGCCTATCCCTGTGGGATACTCAGATCAATTCTCTGGTTGAACTTCTCCCAACTCGCAGGCAGAAATCAAAATCTGCTAAACTTGTGGTCAGATCTTTGAGGAGGCGGACCGACGAGGTGAAGCTGGATGAACTCACTGAGATTGTGACGTATCACATCAGTTATGGTGAGGGTCTGTGTGCGCCAACCAAAACCTTCTGCACATACGACAACAAACTCTGGTTCACCACCAAGATCTCTGGTAGTTTCGACAGGACAAGGAGGCGGCCAACAGAACTGAAGACAGGATCCTGGAGAACCGGGCCAGAAACACAATGAGAAAGGAGATCAGCGTAGCGAAGAGGGCGAAAAATGAAGAACAAGTTTTCAGCCAATGAGCCTGCATCGGTATGAAATGCCTGGATGACCTAACCAGCCACAGGAAACCACCCGGCCGCACTGTAGAGAACATGCCAGCAACCCCCCACGCAACCGGGAGTTCCCGGTTTAAATGTTACATTGGCTGATGTTGCTGTTAAGGTAACATTTCTGGTGTGTTTACCACACAACACATCCTCGCCGATAACTTATTATTATTTGATACGGTCGTAATGTTGTAACGTTAGTCAGAGTAAAAGCATTCAGAGGTACAGACAATGCCTTTCCTCCCTCCCTCATGATTCCAGTATAGAGTACATGAGTTAATATTATGCTGTTTCGTCATTAAATGCATCACAATAACAGCAAATACTGGCGCGATCACACGGTAGACGCCCACCATCTGATGAAAGTTGCCTTTGCATTTGTCACACAGCTGTTGACAGCTGTTGCCATTGATGTGTTGGCCCATGTAAACACCATTTCCGATTAAATCGCTGCTCATGTAAACAATCACAATGGGAATATCGTTTCGGGGTGATTTTGTTCTGAAAGGAGAAAAGTGTCCATTTAAACCCGGCTGCTGTTTGATTTCGATCTGCCACCAATCTAGACAGGAGGAGACTCCAGAGGAATGTCAGGACCTCAGAGCACATCATCGGAGCCAACCTGCTATACATCCAGGACCTTTACATGTCCGGGGCCAGGAAAAAGGCCGGAAGCATTGGTGCCGACCCAACACACCCTGGACATGGACCGCCCCAACCCCTCTCCTCGGGCATGTGCTACCAGGCTCTACAAACAAAGACATCTCCCCATGTGAACAGTTTCTTTCCAAAGGTAGTCACTTTAATGAGCAATCAAAACATACCCATACACCACTACCTCTTCCGTAGTCCTACTACAACCAATACAAACTCATTATGTACATGTGAAGTAGGCTCTGTCACTTTCTATGGTCATAATGGTTATTTACGTTCTGCTCTGTGTGAATATGGCCCCATAATCATTCTCTACATGATTGCAACGGCATCCCTTTTGCACCACCTGCACTGATCTGTTTCCAATACTTGTTGTGTGTATAGACCTTAATGCATACCGTCGTTGTTTCTTGTGTAAGCACCTACGTGCATGGAAAATAAAAAAATGAAATTCCTTTTATGCCAACACATTCTCGGCCAAACAAAGCTAATTCTGATTATTAAGTTTTAATTAAAAAACTGCTAATCCCTTAATGTCCTATCTTATTTATATGTTATTAATGGAAGTTTCAATGTAATTAATAATGATAACGCTTTAATGACATCCTGAATTACGTTTAACCTGTTCTGAACACATTGTGAGGAAAATATCTTATATTTCCAAGTCCTGAAATCTCAGCAAGGTCAGTCTTTTAATATATCTTTCGGAATAACAAATAAAAAAAAGAGAAATCCGTTTTCCCAAGATAAATATTGTCAAGCTGATTAAGGCCTATTTTCAAATGAGGAAAATAATTAAAACTGTTTTAACTTTTTTTTTATTTTGTGCAGCAATACAGATCAAGATTCAAGGTGGTCTAATTTATTTCCCTTTTTTTCCTCTTTGAGGAGAAATGGATCTGACCTCTTTGGTTCATTTCAGTACGTTTACGTTTCTTCACATATATCTGTCCTTATCGGTCAATTCTTCTCATTTCTTCAGTGCAGCAGAAAATTGTTATAACACAGAAGATAACGATTATAGCTGTTTCTTAGTTAGAAATGGTTGGGTTTACTTCTAAGTGTGTCAGGGAACTTCCCATTTAACCTCCTGAAGTCAGACGAAACGCCAAAATTCCGGTTGTAGTAAATAATTCATAACATAATAATAAAAACACCCTGAGTGAGTCGTCATTAATTTCACTCACCCATGAGCTGGAAATGACGGGCTCAGTTCTGCAGATGAGTAAGGGTCAATTACAGAATAATGCAGTATCCCAGTGGAGATATTATGGGATATACTGCCTGTGATAATTCAGAGATGATGCTGTCTGCTTTTATGACTCTACAACCAGCATTACCACAGCACTAGTAAAGCGCCTCTCATCCTGTGTGTGTGTGTGTGTGTGTGTGTGTGTAAGTGTTGTGCCCCAAGAGAAACCGTGAGATCACAGACGGTCCCTAAATGCAAAAAAGAAACAACATGAATAATTCATTCTCTTTTAGTTGAGTGACTTAAAGATGCACGCGTGTGTCCATGTTTATGTATGTTTTTAAATGGTAGGCGGAAGAGGATCGGCTGAAGATAGATCAATTTTTTTGACGTTTAATGAGGCAGTGAATGAAAACGGGTTATAAAATAGAGAAGAGGTTGGTCTGATGATCCGATCTGGCTGTGGTTCCCCCTGAAAAAGCTAAGCCTACCAGCTAATGGAGAGGAAGTGGATGAGAATCAAGCAGAGGTGACCTAATGAGGTCAGCCTGAGGTGTGAAAGCTTAAGAAGTAGCGTTTAGAAGCATTTTGAGAGCCTGAGATATGTCGGACAAGGACCTTGCGCCCTAAATACCTTCTTCCTGCAACTGACACCTATCTGTTGAGAAAGCGTCCCTGCTTTTATTAAACCCACAGGAGCTTCGGTTTTAATTATTTCTGCGCTGTGTAATGGACTTTTTTTTTTTTTCATTTTTCTCATTTCACTGAGCTGTGCAGATAGGGTAAGAGAAACGAGGCCATGGTGATGGGAACAGAAAGTGGCTTCAAGACTGAGAGAGATGAAGGAAGATGCACCGCTCAACATCTATTTACACTGAACTGGTCACGTGCTCACGAGGATTCACGAGTCTGAAAACATTTCGGATACATTTCTGACATCATGCGGGTGGCAGAGGTTAACAGATGACCCTACAGATTTATTGCGTGATCATAAAGCATGAGATAAGTGTCTGAGATTGACACAGAGGACAGAGGAGCGTTAGCATTAAATTATTTTTATGGAGGGAAACAGTTTGTACCGGGACTTCTTGGTCTTTCCACTTTTGATTTTTTTATTCATAATTCCGGTTGTGGAAATGCAACTGCATGGAGTTATGGAAATATATATATATATAGATCATATAAAATGTCGGTAATTCACTTCGGTAACAAGATTTATTCTCATAAGACGTTGAGGAAGGAAAAGTCCCAGTGGAAATTATTATTTTTCGATTGCACTGGTATCAGAAAAAAATCATCCGTTCCATGATGTAAGGCTTTCATTCTGGATTCTTCACAATTGTTGTTCTTTCATTATCAATCACGTGATTCTGTTTCTCATTACTTGGTACGATGGTACCATACATGCTGTTTTCCTTATTTTCTCTAAAGGACTTTATTGGTGTATAGTAGAATCAAGAAAGACAACGGTTGTGACTGAAATAATGTCTCAATGTTCACATGGATGTCTTGAGTGTGTGTTTGTGTGTGTCTGTAAGTTTCAAGTCATCAGTATCCAGAGCTAAATTGTACTCGGCAGCAGTTTTTATTCCTTCCTGTCTCTGACACATCAAAATAACATATAAAAGCGTTTAAACCCTGAAAAGTTAAGATTGGTCATCGATTCTTTGAAAAACACGTATTAAATCCGTAAAAGAGTAAAATAATGTTAGTATAGAACTTTTTTGCGTCTGTAAGTGCCCATGAAGATAGTCTGAAAAGTCAAGGGAGAGGAGTGATTAGACTAAAAACATTTGTTCAGAAGCTGAGTGTGTGCGTTATCAAAAAAAAGTAGTAGTTTTTAGTAGTAGTGTTTTAGTAGTATTCTTTTAGCTCTCACAAAAACATGCCAGCTCCTCAAATCAATGAATCAAATGACAAAACATCTAAAATTGTACTGCTTAATACGCCACTGGAGAGCAAAGAGAACAGAAACTAATCAGTAAGAGGGGGATTTCACTTTGTTCACTGGAGAGGGCTCTCAGAGCTTTAAGGCAACATGTTTGCATATTTAAAAATGAACTAAATGATAATGAAAAAGATAAGAAAAAAGGAATAAATGAATAGAATCTGCTCTTATTTTAATTGAATAATTTTGGGACGATGATTGATTTGGCATATCCACATGGAAATAAGTCTTGATTAAAAATGTAAATGGTTGTGCATGTGACGGACATTTCATGAAATATTTAAAGAGGAATGACGGATGTGATTTAATAATGGAGGGGTTTTAACCAACGGCTTCTCTCGACCATTCCCTCATGGCTATAAAAACAAACACTCAAGTATATCTTTCACTTGAATGAGGTTGATTCACCTCTCTCACTATATATTCTCTATAGGATATAAGCACCTTTTATGTAATAGTCATTCTACATTTCAAATCAAACTCCTGTACTAGAAGACTTTAGAAGGTAGCTTAGAGTGAGTCCAGCCATTTTCATACTCCGGCCTCTACCAGGCAACTGCAAGCTACGGATTTACGCTATAGAGGTTCTCGTAATGTAGAGTCTTTGGGCTGAGTAAGTGAGTGAGTGAGAGAGAGAGAATTATTTCAGTGTTTTCGGTATTTTGATGATTAATGTCAGAGTGGTTTGACACCTCTAGTGAACTAAGTCTCTACTGGTGGTTGTTGTTGTCCATCTATGGTTCAAAACCTCATTCTCTGCACGCTGCATGTAAAAGTGTTCTTGAGCAAGAGATATTGTACCAAAATTTGTTCCATTGGTGTGTGTCAATGGTTATTGCTCCTGATGAGCAGCTTGGAATGGTAGCCTCTGCCACCGATGTGTGTGTGTGTGTGTATGTATGTGTGTGTGTGTGTGTGTTTGTAGGTGTGTGCGTGCGTGTGAATGCTGACTTGTTCTAAAGTGCTTTGAGCGACTTAGTATAAAAGTTCATGTAAAACTGGGCTTACACTGTGAGACTTTAGAGACGTGGTCGTTTAATTTCAACTTACACTGTAGGAATCAAAAGTCTGACAAGAAAGAAACAAGAGAGAAACGAGCTCTCTTGAATATTTTTTTCTATCCTGTGTGCCGAAACTTCTTTTTTTTTAAAGTTGCTGGCGTATCTGGACTCTTAGGTGTCTAGTACGCCGTGCTCAGTTTGGCTGGTTTATTTAGCAGAGGGTTTGTGGGTAAGCGAGATACGTTAGCTGTGAACATATTTATTCATCCTTTCTGTTTCTTACTAAGCACAAACTGCATTTTTTTACTTATCACTTATTATTTTTATTATTACAATGTGCCGTGTTGCCATGGCGACCCAAAAGCTCTGCCCCTACTCACAGGCGCAGTGAGAAAAGAAGATGCTGACGTCAGCCGATCGTGTCGACACCCTGCCAACATATCTGACAAGCCAGAAAACCTTTCGATCGTCCGACCCCTGTAGGGGGGCTGCAAAGCACCTGACACTGCACACAACCCTGCATGCCGGAGGCTCATTTGCAAATGTGAATGGGGCTCAAATCATAAAGAGTACGCCCAATTTAAGGTTGACCATGACAAGAATCAGCCAGACACAACGTATTTTATTACCCAGTCTCTAGATTATCTATGTATTTAACCTCATTTAATCTTAATCCTTTATGCAAGAGAAACCTCCAAGGTAATCCAACATAACAAAAATGCAACAAACAAAAAATTCTATAGAAAAAACTCCACAATTAAACATAAGTTGTTGATATTAATGACACATCGTCCATCCATCACCAAAGTCAGTATGATGCATCCAAACTTTTTGATTGATACAAAGAAATCCAATTTTAGATGCCGTGCTTAATAGCTGACTTGAAAAGGTTAGCTAGGAACAATCTTCTTCGATATCGGTAGTTTTGAAATAAATCTGCTCTTATTGGATGGTATTCAAGTCAGAGAGGTAATATTGTGGCGATTTGGACATATATAAAAGAGGGTTTAGTGGATATTTTGGTAGAAGGATGCTTGAGATGAAGCTGCCAGGCAGGGGAAATGGGGATGACCAAAGAAGAGGTTTCTTCGTGTGGAGGACATTCTGTTGGTTGGTGTGACAGAGGAAGATGAAGAGGGCTGGGGAAGCTGTAAACAGATAGTCTGCTGTGGCGATCCCTAAAAGAAACATCCAAAACTAGATCTTGTGATTCTCACAGCAGTCTATTTTATGCACTCATCGTCTATTTAATTTTTCTGTAAGACTGTCCAGAAGGGAAGAAGACCCCTGTTATAATATTTATTGTAGCCTTTATTTTTAGCCACTTCTAACTGACATTACATTTCCCATGAGTCTCACTCCGGCCGGCATCACAGCGGGCAACAGCACATAAACAATAGAAAGCACTACGGGTAGGAACAATAGAGATTCGTGGAGGGCCTCGGGCAAATACCTTCTCACGGCAGTTTATGTTCCTGATCTGTTTAGTCGGTATTCTGTACAAGGTAAAATGGATGACTCACTGCTGCTTTGAATCTCCTGGGAACCAAGTCAGATGCATCTTTTGAATCATCCACTCACCATCAGACTCTTCGTGCTCCTCTACTTCATCACATGGTTTCCTCATTTGCTCCCTCTGTAATGACTACAGGAGCAGGAAGTAGTTCTGTCGACAAACTTAAATATGGCCCGAATTAATCTGCTTTAACCGATGGCTGTTTTTTTTTTGTTTTTTTTTAATGGGAATAGCCTCGTGGCTTAGAGTTCAGTTATCCAATCAATGAAATGCAAAAGTCTGTCACCATTTCTTCGGATCACTTTATCCTATTGTGATGAGTGTCATCATAAAGACCAAACCTTATGAATAAAAAGAACACATTTTTGCTGGTGTGATGTTTATATTTTGCTTCAATGTGGGATTAATAATCAATTGCCTTTCAGCCAGCAGCTGCAGACATCTGTTCTACTTCAGAGTGGTGAATCCATTGATTGATTATTAGATTCTTTTTGCTGCCAATTCTAATCCCATAAATCCATATCACATTGTTTTTAATTTAGCTTTATCACATAACAAACCGTGGCCTCACAAACTTTTTAAATGTTATGGATAGCTACGGCTTATCCTCTATGTTTAACTCGAGAATTGCACATCTCGGTAAAGTCCAGCTTGTTTTTTGACACTTAAAAAATGTCTCCACACATTTATTGATTCTAATGTTTGAATACATTTACCTGTGTTAAATTAAATCGTTTCCAACCACAGAATTTCCACAAATTTACATAAAACATGAGTAGATAACTGTTATATTTTCATTGTAAGCATATTTGATACATGTTGAGGAATTACAGATAAAAAACAAAAGAAGAATAGAAATCTGTGTTCCCAAACTAAAGAATTTAAAGAGGATTTATTTTCTAGTAAAGACAATAACTACAATAAAACCACTCTGTAATATTTATGCAACATTACAAATGTCAGATAATGAACAGAATGTCATGTCCCAAATCTATTTTTAAGAAGAGCGGTTCTGGGTTCGTTGGGGTTAAAATCCACATTGGTGCTGTGCTTTGTGACGTCCCCACTGAATGATCTATGATATTCAAAAATAAGCACCTCCATAGATACTCAGTCAAAGGTACTAAAGGCTAATATCATTGTCCCGATGATGTCATTAACAAAACATCAAACAGCGTAAAACAGAGTGGAAATAGTGGCATAAATATGATTTTTCTCAATGAAAAAGATGTGAGAGTGAAGTGGAAGCACTTAAAGGGATTATGAAAAACGATGAAGCTCTGGTTTAAGTTAGGAAGAATAATATGAAATGAAGCCTATGATCAACCCATATCTAATCTCACCAACCAATCCGCTACCTCTTTGCTTCTTGTTTCGAAAAATGGTTCTTTTCTCCCTCAGCTCTCTAATGCCAACATCCTGTACATCTTCATCCTCCTTTCCACCGCCATCTGACTGATCCTCAGGTTCCTCCGGCCTACAACTGCAGGACCCTGGCGTTTATATTGCTCCATCTTAGAACAATTACTTCTGATTAGTTCCTTTGTTTAAACTGTGGGTAACAATGAAAATATGTGCATTAAAGAAAGGGTTTCTACGACCAAAGTACTCTGATCACACTTTCCACCCTTGTTATTTGAAAAAAAATATGAATCAGTGAAGGTTGGACCTGTAAAAGATAAAGAGAATAAAAAGAACAGAGCTTGTTGGTGTATTTATCTGGTAAATACAACTGTATGTTTTCAACAAGGTGCTAAAATATTCGTTCACTGGGAGCTAATCTCCAACAGCCTGCGCCGGAAAAACCTCACGTTTAAATTAGGACCGTCCAGCCGGTGCAGCATTATATCTATACACATTAAAAATATCAGGCATTTTTTCTCTATCATTGAGGATGGTAACTCTTAGATAAAAAGTTATCGAAGTTTATCGTCAAAAAAGTCAAATATTAGGCTGGAAAACTTCAATCTGTGATTTTTGCAGACTGCTGCACGATATAGAAGCTGTTTTGAAAAGGAAGCTCAGATCTCTCCTATCATGGAAGAAGAAGAAGAAGAGAAGGGCGACATGAAAGCCACCAAATGTACAATTACGGCTTAAAATGGAAAAAAAGAAAGAAAGAAATAATTTTCCAAATGCACACCTTCAGGGTTTGGGTTTATAAAATGTCATTTGATTTGGTTCGATCCGTTTTTAGAGGAGGACCATCCTCACGGCCAATATGAGCCTTTTAAATAGGGGCAATCAAGGGGGAGGGGCAATTAATTCTGTTCTTAATGCTTGATTACATGGGATGTGAAACTTTTATTTAATGGTGCAGCAAAAAAAATACTGTGACTCAGAATAGCCTCATCCTCGAAGTAGCTATAACCATGTGTTAACAATGCAAAGAGTATTTTAGAAATCTACTTTCCATTTTACATAATTACATTTTACATAATTAAGTTTTACATAACTATTTATGAGCATCTGTAATCGCATGTGTGGTTTCCATGAACCCGAAAAAGGGAGCTGATCATGGAGGGGAGAGCTGACCAGATCTAGATCTCCATCAGTCCTGTCAGCACTCACAGACCACAGTTCTGAGCTCTGAGGATAGAAAACGACCTTGATTCTGACCCGCAGACCAGCAGAATCCTGATTGTATTTATTTATATTCTCAGTGTTTGCAAGCAAGATAAATAAAAGTGCACATGGTTACACTTATTTTTTCTCTCTTTTTCTTAGGGAAATGTTTGTTTATTACATGATTATAGCTCAGTCACATTCACAATCTCTCCGTCCAGTTCCCTTCCTCACAATGGTTCATAAATGTGATCATTATATGCATTTCAAAAACATATTTACGTTTTTCTGTGTTGTTGGGGATATTGTTTCAACCTAAATTCATACCTAGATAAAAGTAAATGTGGTGTTTTATTCCTTAAAGAGCTTGCTTTTAATTAATTATTTAATGTTGTATATAAACATTTAGGATTAGCATTTATGCCGTCCTACACCTCAGACCCAAAAGGTTAAAATTCTGCTTCAATCGTGGAACACGAGTAAAGTCATGCAGGTCTTTCCTTGCTAGAGCAGACGGATCATCTGGGTTGATGATTAGGACTGTTGGAGGCTGGACTATTGAAGGTGATCATATCTGCAACCGGAGCCGCTGGCAAAGACCCTCCAGTAGGAGAATATCGGGATCAATTCAGGGTTTTATTTCCCTGCCTGCATAGGTAATGTCACGGGACGATCTCTGCTAGCTGTCTCTAGGTAGAAAACAGTCAGATAAGATTTAGAATAGAGAGGAGAGAAGAACAGAAAAGGACGGTATAGGTAGAGTCTCTCATTTCTATTATTAGTTTGTCATTAGTGTATTGTTGTGCTGAGCCTATAATTAAAATATGAGGCCTAAAAAAAAAAAAAACATCCTGATTTAGAGATCTAAGTTAATATGGCCTTGTTTCACCCTGAGGAGGTATAATATGTTCATTATCACAGCGATGCTCTGAAAAACCTCTCTGACCTTTCCAAAACACAACATGCAACCATGAGCCCGTGTCCACGCTCTTACGCTCCCGACACAGGCGCACCGCGGCGTTGAAATGCAATACCGCCTTGCCCCGACTGAGCAAAAGTGCAAAAGGGATAAGAGTGGCTAAATTAGCCGGGTGATAGAAAGGGGTACTTACACGTTCTTATCCCTCTCTCCATCTGCAGCGTTCACTCTCCCTTTCTCCTCCTTCCTCTCCGCGCTGTTGCTGCTCATGAAGATGACTGTATGAGAAGAAACCTGAGGAGGCTCTATTACACCCACGGGTACCTGCGCTGTGTGTGTGTGTGTGTGTGTGTGTGTGTGTGTGTGTGTGTGTGTGTGTGTGTGTGTGTGTGTGTGTAGATCAGTCTGTCTCTGTCTGTTTAATAGAACTTTGAGCTAAATCCTTGGTCTGCAGAAGTCCAAGTCCATGGAGGAACTGGGCATGAAGGAAGGCGGTCATGGGGCAAGCGGTGTTGCTTTGGTCAGTGTTCTGTTTCCATTCCGATATTAGGGCAGTAAAATAGAACCAATAAACGGGTTTTAACCAGTATGGTATCTCCTTGGCTTCGCTTTCACAAAAGAAGAGAGGGTCTTTCTCTAAGAAATATATGTTCAGGTTCACGCCGTCCTTGATTTTTAAAGAAGCTCAAGCGGTATGTTTGTGTAGATTCTCATTGTTCCGAGTCATGATAAGCCCTGAATTTTGTATCTGAAGCAACTGGGCTTCTTGACTGGACCTGATCCAAGATGCTCCCTCAGTTCTAACGGACCGGTGGGGAGTCAGGTATTTAATCTCGAGTAGGTGTTTGAGTCCTTTGAGTCTTTAGGTAGCAGGTGTACATTCAGAGCGGTGAAATGTCCTCAAACATCTATAAGTCGAAACTAACGACGAGTTGCTTTGGATTCAACTTTCATTGATTAGATCAAGAGATGTTACAATTTCTTAACTTGGCTTACACTGATTTGATTGAATTCTTCCCGTGTAGCAGACAGTTGTTGCGCAGACCTTTATAAATGAGTAGACTACATTGAGTCAGCATTAAGGTGATCAGATCAATTGTCAGCCGGCACACTGCTTGGTGCTATTTGTGTGGATCTGCATATGTGCCAGTCTCCCCCATCAATCCACTGCTGGATGGCTGCGAGCACAGGTCTGAGGCTATATCAACTTTAGCAGCTAGCCACGGGAGGGGGACTGCAAGCCCACATCAATACACAGCATGGTGACACTCAGGGAGAATGACTGATTGAATGAAACCATGGAACAGTATTTGACAGCAAAGCCTCTGACAACAGCGGCTCAGGCTGTCAGCCCTCCGAACAGAAAGGCCCAACACAAAGCTCCAAGGTTAAAAGGAAGATGGAACAAAAGCTGGTGATTTTGTTTGAATAAATGTTATGACTATTAACTGGGGGGTGAAAAGGCTACACAAATCACATATCAGACAGGCCACAGTGTTCTGAGGGTTTTTATTGTCAACTACAATGCTGGTTCTTTAAAGGGCTAATCTGTGTTTGTCTGGTTCAGACTACAGAAACGCTGCAGATGCTCTGGTGACCTACATACTCACACCGCTTATTCATAATGAACTTCAAACGCCACGGCACGTTTTTCCACATGATTGAAAGTTTATGGGGTTTCTTGTGATTTATTTGTTTTCCTGTATTAAGCAATTATATCGGTCTGGCGTAGTAAATGCTACTTGAGTTGGGCTTAAACTATTAAATGAGGTCAAATCAATTTAGTTACTTGGATAATGTACGTCTTAAGTTATTAGGGTTGATTCTACTCCATTTCCTTGTATCTATTCCAACTTAACATACCAGGACTGACTTTATGTATTTATTTGGTTAAATCTGAATGATTACATTTTGTTACTTGAATTAGTTGTTAATTTATAAGAATTTTGTTAAAATTTTTAAATTGATTAAACCCGTTTTATTTTATTAAGAGTCATTCGTTTTAGTAGCTTGGATTAGGTTGTTATTTTTGTTATTTTTGTTATTTTTGATTTGACTTGGACTTGAAATCAAATCGCCCTACTAAGTGGACATCAAAAAAATAAATGTGTTGAGTGCAAGCAATGTGAACAGGAGGAAAGATTTGAGTTTCTATACAGCGACATCAAGGACAAACACAATACAACGACTCGATTGTATCCGTTGATGTCGACTTGACTGAACCTTCTAGAATTTAAGTTGCTGAATTTCTGGAAAGTCCTACATGATCGAATCACATTTATCTTTCAAAGCTGCAATTATTTCAAACGAAATACATGTTACATTTAAGTAATGTTACAACCAGCCAATTTCCCTCTGAGTATAAACATGTAGGTTATTCATCAATAAATATGCCGATATCAATAATTGCTGAAATGCATAAAATGTGTCCAAATGACGAGATGGCAACTGAAAGTTTGTTTTCTGTAAACATATAAAACAAAAAATACTATAAAAATACACCAAATTGTGAGTTAATGGTAATTGATTCAACTTATGTATTAAAACATTGAAATATAGTCCAATGTTTGCTCACCTCATCAGAAGCATAGTCATAGTGTTGATAGGGATACACTAATATCACAGAAAGAAATGTTCAATCTCTCAATCTAGCTATTGAATGAAAATCAGGATTTGCTGGGTTTGTTTTCTTTTTTTTCTTTTTTTTTTCCTTTTTAGCCTGGGCTGAAATGTTAAAAAAAGAAAAACCGTAACACAAAATGAAAACAATACATAAAAACAATAGTTCCATATCTGATAAGTTAGTAAAATAAATATTCAAAGGATTGTTCTTGTTTCAGTTGTCTCTGTTAGTGGTCACTAACTATCTGTTTCCAACTTAACCTATCTCCTTCAACTTCCTCTGTCACACTAACCAACTGCATGTCCTCCTCTCTCCCCACATCCAAAAACCTTCTCTTTGGTCTTCCCCTTTTTGTCCTGCCTGCCAGCTCCAACTCCCGCAACTTTCTACCAGTAGAACCACTATCCCTCCTCTTCACGTGTCCGAACCATCCAAATCTGACCACTCTGACTTTTTCTTGAAGACGTCTAAACTGGGCAGTCCCTCCGATGAACATGTATCTAATCCTGTCCATCCTCTCACTCGCAAAGAAAATCCTTACGTCTGCAGCTCTGCCAGCTCCAGCTCTGCTTCCTGTCTTTTCCTCAGTGTCATCTCCCAATCACATAGCAGAGCTGGTCTCATGACCATCTTGTAAACCTAACCCTCCACTCTTTCTTTTACTTTTCTGTCACATATTACTCCCTTTTTCACCAACTCCACCCTGCTTGCACTTGTTCCTCACCTCTTTCCAGCACTCTTCGTTGAGTTGAGCAGTTGACCCCGAGTATTCAAACTCCCACACCTTCTTCACCCTTAATCTTTTCATCCTCCATGTTCCACCTTCCTACCTCTCATTCTCACACATATATTCTGTTTTGCTGCGACTGACCTTCATTCCTCTTCTCTCAGGCGCATACCTCCACCTCCCGAGGTTTGTTTAGACCTGTTCCCCACTCTCACCACAGATCACAATTTCATATGCAAACAAAATGGTCCATGAAGACTCTTGCCTGATGTCAGCCTGTCCATCATCATAGCAAACAAGAAGGGGCAATGGGTACATCCATAGGGTCCCACTCCCACCTTGAAACCAGACGTCGCTCATTCTGCACACCTCACCGCTGTCATACTGCTCTCATACATATCCTGTACATCTCTAAAATACTTCTGTCACTCCAGACTTCCTCATGCAATACAACAACTCCTCCCTCGCCACTCTGTCTCTGTATGCTTTCTCTAAATCCACAAAGACACAATGCAACTCCTTCTGACCTCCTCTGTTCTTCTCCATCAGCAATCTCAAAGCAAACATCAGCAGTGATCTTTCTAGGCATGAAACTATACTACTGCTAACAACATCTTACCTCTTTTCTTAACCTAGCTTCCACTCCTCTTTTCTCGATCTCATGAGCTTTATACCTTTATGGTTTCTTACAGCTTTGAGCATCACCCTGACTCTTGAAAATCGGCAAGAATCCTCCATTCCTCAGGCATCCTCTCACGCTCAAAGATTATGTTGAACAATCTATTCGAAAGTCCACTCACTCACTGGTGGAGTGACTGAAGTTATGGAGATGTCTAGGAAAGAGGACAACCTCTCCGCTAGACACCTCCATACCTCCACCAATATTTCATCAGGACCAACTGCCTTTCCATCCTTCTTCCTCCTGCTCTCAATTCATCCTCACTAATACTTTGAACTTATTGATTTTCAAACCTTTCAATTCAGTTTTTTCAGAGCACAATTCTCTATCCTTCTCGCTTTGGCATTTCACTTTTCATCACTTGTTCAAAGTAATAAATACTTAATTAAGCATGTTACAATGAAATAAAAGTCATTATCTCATAGCAGAAGGAAAGAAGGACCTGGACTGGCCTGCTGTTTAATACAAAGGTATGGGCATTAATTTTGTTTTCTATCCACTTTCCAGCAAAGCTCAAATCAAATCAGATCAAAATACTGTCATCAGTTTGTTGATCATAAACATCAAAATGTAGGGATTATAGTGTATTTAACATTTTCATGGGATTGGATTTACTTCATCCACGAAGGTACAACTACCTACTAATTACTGGACCTAAAGCTTTTGATGTTCTGGTGATTCTAATGTTTTGCTGCAAGCTGGACTTTACTATCTTAATCATACCAGAATAACATCAGCCCTATTTTCTGTTTTAGTTAAGAAGTAAATCTCTAATCTCTATGTCAAACAGTAACAATAAATGGATTCGGACCTAATCCTCCCTCTGCTCTATGATTGCATCCTACAGGAAGCAATCCCTTTCTATACTGATTTATTTTGTCTCTGTCTTGACACTTTGAGAGACACTTTGTGTCCTGGCTATCAGAGGTGTGCAGGCAAGCGAAGAGCCGTCAGGACCATCACGGAAACCACATAATAAGCGAGATACTTTGATACAAACCGGGGACTGATCGGTTGGCTGGGTCACCCAGGTGAGGGTGTCTGGTGACCAAAGACCTGAAACACCTGGTGACAATGGGTTCATCACTGAAGATGTGTCCAAGATGCATCAGCTGGTGTTTCAGGAAACTAAATTCCCTCAGGTGTGCTTGAGTGGCACAGGAGGCGGTGCAGGGGAAGGACCCGCAAGTGTGTTGCCTTTATAGCAAACCCTTTCAGGTTCTTTAAAGAGCTGCTGGGGCAGAACCAGAGTGGGATACTCTCATGCCCTGAAGAAGGAATCAATCGGTATCACAGTGAAACGTATACCGACAGCAGCAAGAAGGATGACCTCTGCGACTGCAAAGAGCTTAACAACCATCTGAATCCCTCCATCCATTTCAAAACCGAGGAGCCCAACCTGGCAGAAGTCACGAATACAGTCAAAGACGCGCGGAATAGCTCAGCTCCAGGGCCCAGTTGAGTACCATTTAAGGTCTTCAAGCACCGCCCAAGACTCTTTGAGAGACTGTGGAGATTTATCGGAACAGTATGGCAGATGGGAAAGGTAGCCAAAGAGTGGCAATATGCAGAAGGAGTTTGGAGCATAACGCAATAACATTTCACAGTTCCGTACCATCTCCCTGCTCGATGTGGAAGGCAACGTCTTTTTCAAGATCCTTACAAACTTAGGAACTCCTAACACTGAAGTGCAGTAGGCACTTTAGAGCATACGGGAGTAGTTACCCAGCGGATCCGGGATGCAAGAGAGAACACAGGACTATTGTTGTTTGGTAAGACCTTGGCAATGCCTAAGGATCCATTCCACGCAAACCGGTTTCAGTCCTAGGTTTACCTCTGGGACAATTACATCGGCATGGCCCCGTCTGGCAAAAGGCATCATCACTGGTTGCACTTTATCAGTGTCCCAGTTCGCCCTGGCGATGAATATGTTGCTCAAGCCAGCAGAGGTCGAGTGTAGGACCCCTATCTTGATCTAGCATACGTCAACTTCGCCACAGGACCTTCGTGGATAACCTGACCTGGAGAATCAGTGCCAGGATGCCAATGGCTCCTCCAAGGATAAGGATAAGGTAATAACTTGGGCTAGGATGAGCTTCAAGCCATCCAATTTAAGAATATTAGTCCTCAGGAAGGGAAGAGGGTCCAATGAGTACCGGTTCTCTTTTGGAGGTGTCCAGATTCCTTCCTGAGAAGCCAGTGAGGAACCTGGGCAACATTTTTGACTGAGTTTTATGGGGAATAAATAAAGTAAATGTTACTGGTGCCAAACATTTTTAAAATAGAAGAAATTCAAAACCAATCTTAATCCAATTGATTAGTTTGGCACATGGGTTTACATTGTAGATGAATCAACTATAATCCAAAGTGTTAAGATATCTTCAAATGTATTGTAAATACCAACAAAAACGTTAAACCCTCTACTTAACAGCGAAGTATTAACAAATCATAGATGTGGTAAGTACACATTTTCACATATTTGGTGATAGTTCATTTGTAGGAGTGCTGGCAACACACGCTATTAACACATTCGTTGTATGTCTTGTATAAAAATCAAACCATGCTCGGAGTAAAATATTATGTAACATTAAAATCTACTTAAATAAAACTGAGAAGCGCTGCAAATTTGAGAAAATATGGAAATGATGATACAACTGCCCTCTGAGAGTAGACACCTCCAACGCACGTTACATTGCTCGCTAACTACTGCCGTCATGTAAGGACTCATTTGATAAGACATGAGGCCAAAATGCGTCTGAGATACTGAGCTGGTTGGCCCCATCATGCTTTGCTCTTGTGTTACCAGCAACACAGGAGACCGTCATAGTGAGCATATACTGGGAGAGTGGTGGTGCCCCAGTTCACGCAAAGTGAAGGATAATGTCTTTTGAAAAAGTGACCTTGATGCCACCAAAGGGAACTGGAGGATAGTCAGTAAAAAGTTCAGTCAACTCAATTCATCTTATCATCACTCCCCCTGCACTAATCTGACAGCTGCCATATGCCAGCATGCCTGGGAAACCTAATTCTCTCCTTTTCTCTTTATCTTTAATTCACTTGTCTCTTTTACTTGTTTTTTTTTTTGCAATAGCATTCCCACTTTTTGACTACGTCTCTTCCCGACTCTCTCTCTCTGTATCTGCCTGACATGGGATCAATATTGATCCTTCCTCCCTCTGTGGCTCTGATAACAGCACATTAATTCAATGATAATGCCAAGATGACTAGAGGGCAAAACACAAGCAAACAAACATTGCTCATTTCTTTCTATCAATAGACAATGGCATAATGACAAATACTTTAGACTGTTTGTTTGTACTAAGAAAACAGGTATATAACGGAGATCATAACCTTACAGATACATAAGAGTCTATTGATACAAGTCTGTGGCTCTTGTTAGCTACCCTGAAACAGGATGATTAGAGAACAGAGCTGTCAGAACCAAGACTTCCCACAACATGAACCCCTGGTTATTTTTCCTTGGCACTAGTTCGCCATAAGGTCTTAATCCGCCTTAGGATCGTCAAATAAAATGAACCATCCCCTAATAATTTGTTAAAAATAAGTATTTATAAAAACGTTATATGCAGCCCTATGTGAAGGCCAAAGTCATCTCTGATTCCACCCCGTCTTCCTCCCCTTTAATGTACGCTCGGCCTCAATTACCCACTTCACAGTCAATTGATATCAGTTGGAAGATCATCTATCGAATATCAAAGTGACACACTTTCATTATACACCTATCATAGTTCTGCTTTTGTCCATCCTTATCCTTAGCAACTTTTCCGCGGTGCAAAGAACAGTCGTAGGGGTCAATGTTTGTGGCAAGTGTTGTAAAAAGCATTTCTAAGTGCAAGCTGAGTTTACCTGTTTGTAAAAAAACAACCATCTTCCTGTCTAGATGGCCTTCAAAAAATTGCCTGTAAAGACCTTATGCTCAGTCACCCAAACATGATGTTAAGGTTATTGCTAGAAAACTGAGCGAGGGAGAAGCTGCTTGATTGTTCAACATTGATGGATGAGACAACTACAGAAAGCACAAAAAGAAGGCCAGCAAGCACAAGCTACCACGAGCTATGTGGAAAAAATAAAATCAGATTTGATGAGAAGGCACCTAAAGGTGCACATCTTGTTCAAAGTTGCTAAGTATCACCCTCATGGATTTGTTGGTGGAGTCATAGGGGAGAACACTAAGTGGCCGAATGTTGCTCTTGCTTACCTTTTCCTGGTTTCACTCTGTGACTAAAGCTTTCACTTTGATAGATTATGTCAGCAACAGCATCCAATAAAAACTTTGAAGTCAGAAAATGATTTTAAAAGGTTACATTTCTGCTGGCATTGCACAGGGAATTTGAGCAACAGCACCACTGGTTGCTGTCTGAATCGGCAGCTCAGATTGTTGGTGGCGGGGCATTATCCTCAGCCTTTCTCCGCTGCATGGCTTCAGCTATGTATTGCTCAATTTCCCTAACAATAAAGTACAGGGTACATAATTAATTCTGCCAAGCCCTGTATAACCTCAGTTACTGCACCCTTAACTCAAACTAATTGAAAAGTTACCTAAATTAATAGCAGGAGTTCAGAGTGGTTGAATGATCAATTCAATCACTGATTGGCTTTAGGGAGTGTAGCAATTGTTTTTTCATTCTGAAAACGCTGATGTTCTGAAGTCTTTTGCTCTCAGCAGTCAGAGGATATTGATTCATCCTCTTTTCACCAGTAATGAAAAACCAAATGAAGGGCACACCCACAAATATAAACGCACCAGTTACAGTGAAAAACAAATATTAATTCATTAAATATGTGATGCAACATCTTCTGCTGCAATCTTCTCCTCTCTCTCTCTCTCTGCTCACATGTATGCTCTCAGCACATCTATCCACTGAGAGACCGCTAACAAGATGTTGCCTATTACATCCTGGAATGGTGGAAGCCTTTAACTATGATGTGTCATCAACATGCTGCCTTTATAGCAGCTCGGCAGTTGGACTATTCCCATTGCTTCTCCAACAGTCAGCTAATTGAGAATGGGGGACTGGTGATTAATTATACAATCCCTGCACTCTGTTTACCGAGATTATCCCCACTGATGAGAGGTGATTAAAATTGAACTGCCACTCAATGACTTGTTTAGTGTCAAAGACTGTTAAGATTTAATTTTGCAAACTCAATTTACCATCAAATGACTTGGATTCCCAGGTTCATTTCACAGGATTTCAAAATAATGAATATTTCAATCAATTTAATTCATTAATTCAATAATTCAATAATTTTTCAATTATGCTGGGAGGTTTTTATTTTCTTTCTTTCTTCTTCTATACGTTTAGCTGGAGGAGATAGTTTTCACTTATTTTTGTTGCTGATATAACAAAATGAAAATCTTTTCGAAGATCACTCATTATTATTTGTAGTTTTTGGTGACGGTAAAGGAAAGAAAAAGAAAAGATGATGGCAGCATTGAAAAGAAAATTATGCAACAGCAGTGAATGGAAGAGCAAGAAGTACAGATGCAGCCTCAACAAATACAGATGTAACTGGAACAAAAAAACTGCCATAGGCTGAGAAAAACAATCTAAAGATATGATGACAGTACATTTTTGCAAGTAACATTATTTTCTTTTAAAGTTTTTAATTACAATTGGAAGACTTTTGAAAGTGAAGGGAAAAATATTAAGAAGTTGGGGTTGATAAATAAGATTTTGTAAGGACCAATGAATTTAATAGAAATGTTCAAATGTTGTTTTTTAATGATAACGCGGTCCCGTTCCATGGGAGGGCTTCTAGCCACTGCACCGGAGTCGCAGCTTGAACTCAACATAGGAAGGCAACTGAATTTTCCAGAGAACATCACAACCCCATTCGCTCCACCCCTATGTCTTCTTTCACATCAGAACCAACAAGTGGTCCTGCTGGAGTTGACTGTACCATGAGATGACAGATTTGAAGAACAAATGAGCGTCAAAGTGGTCCCAGACTGCAGGAGCAAGGGTTGAAGAGTCCCTTGTGAGCGAGTTGAAGTTGGGTACCAGAGATTTACTGGCAGCCAAATAGTACAGACCTGCAAACTCCTTAGTGCGAAAAGGACCTCAGCTCAGAGGAGCCACCAAAACCTCCTGGCGGTGGATCTAGAAGGGGATCCTTGGAGCAGCACAACTCTTAAACACAGGAAGGGGTGACCCCCAGCAGTGCTGCCTGGGGAAGTCTTTCTGTCCCATCCTCTTTCTATTCGGAGTAATTAACATGTTCGTTAAAACTACACAACTCAAAGACAGTTTTTCCTGTCCCCTGTTTCGGCCACCACCTAGTGTTGATTGATTACAGCTACAACCAGTGGGTATAACAGAGAGACGAGAATCAAATCATTTTCTAGCTGCTTGTTTGCATTTTATCTAACCATTATTCAAATAATATAATGCATGGTGTTTGTTTTCTTGTAAGAATATTCACAATAGACCGTGGCATGGCTGCACAGCAGTTCCCTCTCCTTCATTAATACTTCCACACTCACAGTCACTCACACGGTCATCAATGGAACAGATGTTTATTGTTACGATAAATTTATTAGATTTTTTTCCACTGCTTTTAGATGCACTGGCAATTTTCATAGACCTTATTCTCCTCATTGCAGGATACCCAACTGACTGAGTACTGCCCACATGATTCAAGATAACCCTCAAGTTGCCTTTCACTACAATAAAACTTTTAGAGGATGCTCAGTGGAGGAGGAGCTTTAACTCAGTCACACCAAGAAACCAGAGGAAGAAGGGAAGGAGGGGGAAGAAAACAAAGCCTGAGGGACAGCAAAGCATCATTTTATTCCAATAATATTTGAATAAAACGATAGTGAAAATCTCAACTGTCTACATTACTGTCTGGAGGGTTGGCTAACTCAAGAGTCACACAAGAGCTACGACTATGAAATCAGGCTCAATAGAATACAACCTCCAATCTCGTCATTTCTGTTCTCAATTCATTGATCCTTGTCTTGGCTCCAGCTATCATAATTCTCTAGATTTATTGAATGTCATAAAGTGGTAAAGCTAATTGAGTCTAGCAGCTATAACTCAATAACCATATTTCTGATGATGTGAGAACCAATGTAGGATTCTGAAGTTAAATATTGTAGAGGTCCATAAGATTTTCATTTTACTATCCTTTGTCTGGAAATTTATTTATTTATTTATCATTTTAACAAATGCATTCCCTTTTTAATAGACTTGGGTGTTCCAAAGCTCATCTTGCTTAGGCAGAATCAACCCATGTATTGGGTGTGTATGGACATCCAAAAGTCATAGTCTATCAAAAGTTGAGTAAGACATGACAGCATCATCTTTGATGTACATGGTGAAATCACCACTCTCTGGTATGAGGAACCCATTGAAAGTTCACAGCACACAATGGTGCTGTCTGACCTCTGATGGTGCAGCTCTTAGAAGGCCTAACAAGAACTGACTACTCCTGAGGAGTACGAGGTGTGGTTTTACCAGCTTTGAGACCACCAGGATGATGTGGCTGCGTAAAATGGAAACAAATAATCCCATCAACAATAAGCAAGATGGACAAAAAAGCGAACACCTTCATCCACAATGTCACAATGTATTGTCTTTTACAGTGACTCTCCAAGACGTGGGACAAAAAAACCTACACATATAACTGCAATATATCAGTTTAGACTACAAGCTGGAAAAGACCAGTTTAGTTGTTGAGTATTGATGATAGTTCACAGACACAGCAGGGAGAAATGCAAGGCACCAAACTTCCTAATTGCCGTTAGCAGAGAGTACAAACTGAGGTAGGCCCAGCAATTTGGAGGATGCAGGGGAAAAAAAGCTGTTGGAAGAGGCCAGACTGGAAGCACAGTATTTTGGAGAAGGGACATGCCAGATCTCTGGTTTCAGACCAAATGGAAAGAGAGAAGAGAGTAGTAGCAGAGCTGACAAAGATGGAGCAGGAGAGTTACAAGATGAAGTCTGTGTCACAGGGCTGATATGGAAACTGGTCTACTTAGAAGGAAGTTGCTTAGCGAAAGTACCCTTGTTCAAAGTTCCTAACTAAGTCACGTACCCTCCCGTAGTTCGGAAACCACAAATGATGCTAGCTCTGTGATGATCATGATGCAAACCTCTTGCACACACTGACACAACACACTCATGCAGGGCTCTTACAGATCAGGGGCCTCATTCATAAAACTGTGGGGTGAATTAACACAAAGATTGCAGGACTGGTGCGGACACAAAACTGGTGCAATTGGATGCGTCTTATTCACAGAGTAGTGGCAAACGCTGTATTGCACTGTGCTACTGTGCTATGCACGTATTTAAATAAGGTTTTATGCATAAATGAGACGCAAATTCAGCCCCTTTCTATGCAAATTATCCTTGATGCAAAAACGGAGGTATTCAGAGCGCTCGGCGCAGTTTGCCACATGCAATTACCATGAGATTATTTGCGCCTTCAGAGAGTTGGTGTAATTGAAGCGCATTTAAAAGGGATGTGATGCCCAGACTATCCAGTGATCAAAGCAGCAGAGTATGTGGCCGGACGAAAGCAGTCCTAATGTCTTGTTTGCTAGAGGGGATATTTCCAATGATAACATATTTTGATTTAACCAAAAGTGAAATTATTCCAAGATACAGGCTGCCAGCTCACCTGATTCTTAATATTCTCAACGAGATCAAAGATGCAATTGAGCCTGCCACCAAGAGACGCCATGCATGACGTGGCATTGTGAAATTGCTTGCAACCCTCCAGGTTCTTGTGTCTGGCTCCTTCCAAACACCTATTCCAAGTGAATCAAGGCTGTCTCCTCCGTCTGTTTCAGTAGGACCAGGTAGAATGTTATATCAGCCATTGTTTGTAAAGCAGTGAGACACGGTAGATTTCCCCAAACCAAATTGAGGGGACAAAGAAATAATGAATCCGTGTTACCAGCATCCCAAAGTTGCGAGTGCTATTGCTTGTACACAGTAATAAGAAGCACAACTATTCAATCAACGTCCATGTAGTTTGCCTATAGAACAGCCTATACCGAATGGTGGATGACAAATCTTGGCTACTGGGCAAGAAAGTTGATTTGACAAAACCTCTGTGCTGTAAAATTGATATGGTGTGACAAAGATCTTGTTCAATCCTACAAACAATGGCGAAGCGGCTTACCGCCAAGGCTCACATCAACACTTCGATGCGATCGAGCGAACATTTGGCATTATAAAAAGCCCGTTTAGTTGCCTGGATCGAAGCGGCAGAGCAATGCAAGCAGAGGAGGACAGGGGTGTCAAACAGAATATGATTGAACTTTATTTCCTATAGTTGTGTTGGTTTCGGTTGTTTTGACTTTGCATACTTCTCTGCAACAATTCTACATTAATGTGATAACAATAAAATTGTCAGGAAATGTTGGCATTGCTATGGATCTTTGAAAACATTTCGTTGCCAAGTTTTAACAACGTCCAATAAAACAATCCCTACAACTCAATTATCCACTCTGAAAATGTTTTCATTGATCTCCCTGGTCAACACAGTGTGCCTTGTTTTGGCCAAATGATTCAGCATCAGGGACAGCTCTGCTAAAGCTCTTGTTTTGGAATGCGGACAAAAAGTATGCATAGGCAGAATTAAGTTGTGTGATGAATTTGAGTAAAACAATATTTCTTCTCTCTCTCCATTTGGCCTTACATTTCTCATTTTCCTCTCTCTCAATTGCCACCGACCGTTTTGGCTAGTGGCTCTCAGGCAAGCCTCCAAGTCATCTGGCTCAGGTTGATTCCCACCTCTCGCAACCGCCTTGGCCTCAAGGGAAGCAGCAATTCTACCCCTGACCCCCATCATATAGCTTTGTCTGGATTGCATTTCTGTTCTCAAAATGGCGATGTTGCGGCTCAAGCCTTTCAGAGCCCTGACAAGCTGACGGGAGCTACTGGCCATTGCCCAAAGCTCCTGTCTCTCAATTAAATTGAAAAATCCTTTAAATGGGAAGCATATTTTTCTTGTGCTGATGTGTGTTTTTGTTGGAGTTGGTCAATCTATTCATATTTTGCAGGTACAAAACAGGTGGAATTACATCCAAATTATGCCTGGGCATCCAGGCGGGTGGTAGCAGGTGAGATGGGAGGGGGTTGTCGTCCAGTGGGGTGATTACAGTCTCCCTAGACAAAGCAGTCAGGTGTTGAGTGATCCAAAAAATTGTGGCACATTTATATGATTAAAAAAACTTACACCAACTAAACAACTGAAATATCCGGACCCCTGAAGTGCTTTTGAAAATCTTTTTTTTTTTTTTTTTTTATCTTGTGTGTACAAGATGATTCACCGTTAATCCATAAGTGTCTCTCTATGTCAAAGCCACCATTTAACATATAATGGACTGATCAAGGTTTATAAAGTTTTTATTTTCGCTTCGAAAAGTCAAACAACTGGTTTAAGGAACACACAGCGAGGAGGACCAAGCATAGGTTAATTTATCAAGTCAGAACACATATACAATACCGACTAACTTTACTTGTACTGCTCAGCAAAAGGAAACATAATATGTGTTTATTCAATAAGCAGAAAAAATAGGTTACAGAATCAAATTCTAACAGATTTTGTTTTGTAGATATGGGCTCCTCATAAATCATCTGCAGGGATCATTTGCAGCGCATACTGAAGGACAACAGGCAGCTCACTCTTGTGTTTTTCTCTCTTTTTTTAAAGACAGGCTAGATTTTTGAATTATCACAGGATCACAGGGAAAGTAAGGTTGGTTGGTATTGTGTTTATGTTCTGACTAAATTAAATTAAGGTAATCTCGGTCCTTCTCCCAGTGTGTTTCATAAACCAATTGTGGACAGACCAAAGTGAAAGAAAAAACTTTATGAGCCCCATTCAGTCCATTATTGTTACACAGTGCTTTTGGTGAAACAACGGATACTTATGGATTGACAGTAAGTTCTCCCGTGTTACAAGCTATTAACGTGCACACAAGATATTTTTGCTTTTGCTTTTTCTCAAGGGCCTTCAGGGCCTCGGTAGAAACATATTTTATTCCTAAAAAAAAACATTTTTGGAAGACCGAGGCCTATCAAATAGTCATGATGTCAGAGAGTGACAATAAAAATAATACTAAAAATAATAATAATAATAATGTCTTTGGAGACACTCCTCTGTGTCCATCCCCTCCTCCAAGCCAAGAACCTGTTGGTTCTGGAGAGTTTGCTGAAGAAGTTCCTCTACAAATTTTAAATTCAATTCTTTGGGTAGACCTCTGCCAGCTTGACCGGCTTGAGAGGCATTTAATGATACTTTTTTCTTTTGTTCTAGAAATTCAGATCATGTACTCTTTTTGCAGTCTTAAAGTTTGCATATGGAAACACCAGCTGAAGTGACAGACTGGGATATTAAATCCCAAATGTGGTTCCCTGCTGTCCCAGCTGCAGTTTTGTAGAGTACCTCTGCATCTCTTCTGTCAAGATGTCCAGCTAACGGTCTGAAAATTTTCTTTTTCTTTTCCGTTCTGCCATTGTCCCACCTACAGTGTTGTAGGCGCTAAAGGCAACATTCAAACCCTGCCATATTGTTATTGCAATCAGACCGAAATCAGGGGCAAACTGAACTCAGGTGCAACGATTTGTGGGCTTGTTTGCCCTGGAATGTCATTGGTGCAATATCTTTTTTTTAATCTGTCCTGAAGACGGTGCAAATAGCTGTTTCAAATGATGCATAATTTATGGTGCTTTTAGAGGCCTTAAATCATTCTTCGTGATTATAACATTCTTAGTCTTGGTGAAAATAATGTGTGCAGTATTTGCATCAGAGGTTGGCGTAGGGAAAAACGTAGGAGAGACAGAAAGAAAATATTTCCATTACTAAATGACAACCCAATGTAAATAAGACGTGGCATGTGTGAGCTTCAAACAATGCAAACATTTGCCCATGAAAAAGTTAGTGAAATGGTTCTAATTAATATTAATGACGAATGATTGATGACGTGTGTCATGATGAAGGCAGACAGGAAGACTGAAGAATAAACTTTGCTCAATGTGAAATTGAAGCTCTAATTGGAGAGAGGTAGAATCAAGAACAAAGGCTGTTTGCAGACAGGTAGTAGCTTGGCAGAAAGGTAATAGCTTGGCAGAAGTGTTTGACGCATTGAAGCTACTGTCTCAGATGCTTGAACTGAAAGGCAAATTCAGACATTGCCTGAATTTTTTTTAGTTTTTTTTAAGTCATGCGACTTTGTGAGATAAAAACAGGCAGGGGAAAAAAAGCGAGCCAAATATTCCAAATTTAAAATCTATTTAAGTTATGTTGAACGAACACAGAAAAAAATGAATGTAGGCTTACTAATAAAACTAGGACGCTATTTACAGAACTATGAGTATTTCATTCCATTGCTGTTTGTATTTCCTTGCAGTGAGCCAGGGTGCCTCTGCACCCGCCGACAGCAGCCTCACAGATGCTGTTGCTCATGCAAAGATACACAGTCAACTTAATGAAATTACAGGACAATTGCCTCTTCCTTTCTCCACGTCCTCCAACTGCATCAAATCAGCCACTGTGCGTCAGTACCAATTTTTATACCCACTAATAATAGCATTAATAATGTTCAACAACGATGAGAGGCAATACATGATAAGAATATGAAGAGAATTATGCACCTATCTGCCTGAACGAGGCTTCGCAAACTGCTTAAATGTTAATGTAGTTGACACATTTTAAAAACATATAAATATTGTTTGATTATAACAGAAACACCTAAGGGTTCTTTTGTATTGACAGAGCTCTCTAGTTACTCTCCAGAGAAGACAAATCAAACGCATAATTGATTATTCATTGTAACATCGGCTAGTGTTAATGTTGCACCTTTTCTCGTTTCACCCCTCTGCAATTTGAGTCGTAGTTTCCTCGTTTATCCAGTTCTTTGCGTACAAATGGATCAGTGTTTGTGGACGACCACACATTCTCATCGTAATCAAGTTTACTTTTTATAAATCCCAGGGATTGCACTGAAAGTGGCTTATGCCTTATGTTGTGCATGCACAGTATTTATAATGAAGTGTATTGTCCTCATATACGGAGCAGAAACCATGTGAAAGACCTAAGTCTTGATTTATTTCAAATAATCTGTCGACAAACACAACCAATCATTTCTTTCTGGGGATAATTTAGACTATCCATACTAGTGGAATGAATTCATTAAGCCATTTACTGCCAACAGGGATGAAGTAAATGCTCTTGTTTGACAGATTAGGCCTATGATTTATGAAATGTGTCATGTTGATGGCATTATATTTTTAACTTTTGTGGCATGTTTACTCAAAAGTGAAGAAAGGCAAACAACATTTTGAGATCTTTTCTAATGATTTTCAAAGGTTTACACTGATCATTTTTCAGCCTTTCTTTGGTCCTTGTACCCATACATGTGACTTTATATCAGTTGGAAAACCTGAGTTTCATCTCCACAGCCCCCAGTTGTTCCCTGTTCTTGTTCTTCTAAGTTAGGTGGTAAATTTGCTCAAATAATTTGTCCAGAATGGTTATAAAATACAAATAGTTCACCTTGAACCTCCTAAGTTCTCCCTTACACTGATGAAGAAAAGAAAGAGGGAAATCCTTGTATTCGTGACCAACAACAGGTCCCACTAAATTCTGCGTTATGACATTTTCAATGAATCCTTAGCCCCCTTAACCAAAGACCTGAGCACTGTACCCATAAATCCTCCCAACCCTTCGATGATTTGATCATCATTATATGTACAGACACTAACCACATGGGAAACCTATAAAAAAATATTTGAATTCTGGACATTTATGACCTCTGACGGATGTAATCTCACTCTTGTCTATTAGTTCCATTAAGGTTTTAATAGCTCAGCATATTGTCAGAACAAAACTGTCATAACTTTGCAGGCAGTGTAAAAAATAAATATAAAAATGATTGTCCATAGTCAACTTAGTTTGAAATAATCGGGATTATGACTTGAAGCCATCAAACACAGCCCCATTGTTTAGGTCCGAGTGAAGTCCACTAAGATGTGAACATATTACTGTGGCCTTCTGTAAAAAACAAAAATATGTTATCGTTTTTAAAAAATGACCACCTGTGAAAAAAGGCAAGCAGACACATCCCTGAATCCCAGAAACATTCTGCAGCACAGAGGGAATGACTTCACGAACAAAACATACAGACTAGACTTAGACTAGGACTAGAAGAGAGTCAGCTGGACAAACACTGATCTATTCCAGCATGGTGAGGACAAACAGTTGATCGGGGAGGGTGAGGTGCTGTTTTGCTGACATCTGAACTGTGGCAAAGACGCATGCATTTTTTTCTTACAATCCTCAGGTGGTTATGCTAAACCGGGCTAAACCGACTAGAGGCCGATGGAAATAAATGATTGTGCCGACATTTTTAGCTGCCGCCAGCACCTGTGAGCTGTCGCTGTGCAAGAGTGCATGCACGTTTGTTGGACAGGAGGAGGGACGGAAACAAAGGATAGATTTGACGCAGATTGATCAATACCAACGTGCTGATATAAAATGATGTGACTGGTAGAACTGATAGAGAATTAATCGTTAAACCCATAAAGGCTTTTTGTTTGATGCTATAATATAATTTTAGAGCCTTTTTATAGCTAGGAAAATCAGACAAGGATAGCAATAATGGTAATCACGTCACTCACACATAGTAACACCGAAAATGTCCCCGACACTGACAAAAGATTATTTTAGGTATTACCTATCCATAGACACCATGGTTATGCCAGTACACCAGATAGTTGTGGAGTATCATTACTTGAACACAGCTACTCTTTGCTGGACGAACCTGCATTAAGCCCACCAAAGAGCTGGACATGTCCGTCAGCGGTTCAGCATTTACAGATTTACAAAGCGTCTGATGATGAAGCAATAACATCCACAGGCAGACTCACACTCTGGCATAATAGCTAGTTAGAGCCATCACACACACACACACAAACAGACATAAAAAACCAAGACAAATTGGAAAATTTCGGCCTCAGTAGTAGATTCAAAAGCACGTCTACGCCATTTTAAGAGCACACAAGTTCATATACGATTGTTCCTGACCTCTTTTTTACATAACGAGCAGGCAGCGGGGTTGTATTGGAGCTCAGCATGCCTCCAACATGAGGCCATAAGGCCTGAGCTAATTCAATTATAAAGCCTTCACATACCAATGGGCAGCAGCAGCAGCAGCTCTGCAAAAAGGCAGCTCACACTCTGTGACATCCTTCCCCAGTAAACAAGGGAAGATGTTTCCTGCCCACAGGCCAGCATCCATGAATATATCAGCTCATACTCACACGCAGACGCACACACCTTAGGTTACACACAGACAAAAACATGAGCAGATGTAATACTGGACACACATGAACCCCTTGGGGCATCACTCAGGCAGCATTTCAAACAAACACCTGAGTGAGAACAAAAAACAACGAAGCATGCATACAGATGTGGTTGACCTGTTAAAGCAGCACCACAGGCCATGTTTTCCTTTTCAAGATGCTGCCTGTCCGCTCATCACATCACTGATGAGCAACCACAGCTCGTCTGTAGGTTTTAGGCACTTAGAATATCCCATTCAAAAATGCAACCTTTTTTCTTTCATTTGCTTCCACAAACATTCCAAAGAGATGTTTTATTGGCCGAATGAGAGCATGAATGGTTGTTTGTCTCTATGCGTCGTTCCTGTGATTAATTGGCTAATTACCCAAGGTGTGTACATTTCAGTTGGGATAGGTTCCTAACCCTCTGCAGCCCTAAACAGAATAAACTGTTACCAAAACGATGTCATAACTCACCCCCTGATCTGGCATGCTTTATATGTGTTTTCTTCTGTGTCCTCCTCTCCTACTCCCCCTGCTTCAGTGCATGTGTCTGCATGGAGGCGGCTCCTGGCGTAGCTCCACGCCTGAGTTGCATCATCTCATTAACCGGAGTCGTAGTTCCATCCTGGCTCTGCTACTTCTCCACATCACATAACCAGGGGGGTATTCCGAAAAGCATTTTTGACTTTAAAACCCTGGGCCCTGGGTTGATCAACCCTAAGCTGGAAAAGCCTGAGTATTTGGCTTTCAGAACAGCTGATCTGAGTTCAATCAACTCTGAGTTTATTAACTCTGAGCTAAACTCCAGCATGAGTAAGATCAACAGCATTCATCAATGGAGCTCAGAAACTGTGATACACCATGACAACTGGTGAAACACTATGGTTGTCATACATATAAGCAGATATTTAGAAATAACAACGACGTAGCTTCGCCAGCAAACAAAAGTAAACTGAAGTGGGAGAAAATTCTGCTATGCAAACATGTACAGTATATTTCAATCAGAAGACAAAATGTAGAAAATGATGATTTATTGCACCAGCAGACGTGTGATAATGAGTCTATTAGAAAGTCTTTAGCGCTCAGACTGTTCGGGGAGATTGTTATCCCAGTCTGGATACTGGTGGTGGTGGCTGATGACTCTGCTGAGGCTGATAAATAATGTGACTAATGGTTCTGAGGACTAGGTGGAGATGGGGAGGTGGAGTGCTCGTGAACTACCATTATGCAAGAACTAGATGGATGGAGAGAGTCGTATTTAAAGACAGAAACTGATGGTGATGATGAAGCTAAACATGCAGGTGTGACGGTGATTGGAAGAGACTGCCTGGATGGGTGCAGCTGACATCAATTAATGCCCCAGGCCATGAAGCAGATAAATTGTCCAATCACAATCTCCACTAGCTTTACTGTACTTTCTGTGATTATTATAGATTAAAAGGTGTAATTTTATTTTCATATATGGGCACCAAGTGCACGTGAAAACGGATATAAATAAAATTCAAACACATAGATGACCCACACTTTACTGGAGGAATGATATCATTCATCTGGATAGAGTGACGCCTGGAATATCTTGCTTAGTCCTCTACTACTATTGAGCCGACCCCAGATAAGAGGAAGAAAATTGATGGATGGTTGATACTTTCTTGGTGATATTTCACTTTATTTTTCATCATATTAGACATATCAAACAAAGTAAATATCATTCTGTGACTTTAAAACCCAAGGAGTTTTTAAAGTCTTGACCCAAGTCAAGAACGAAATTCAGGGCTTGTTGAAGAAAACCTGCCATCGAGCAGGTTAGGTTAAATTTATCTTACTCAGGGTTCACAAATTCAGAGTTCTAAACTTGTGTTCTGAAACATCCCACAGATTATAAAATCGCATTCAGAGGTAGCTTTCAGCTGTCAGTTTTTATTTTCCCTGTAGGATTTTTGTACGTAGTCAACATTGTTTTCTTGCGCTCAGAGGGGCAGTCCAGGAAGCAGGTTGGATGGAAACTCTGAGTTTGTTAAGCCTGAGATGATGGAAACTCTTGGATTTCCGTTCTAGAAAGCGAGATAAGCTCAATTCTGAGTCAGTTACCATGGTAACTTGCTCTTTGAACCTAACCTTCTTGATGGCAGGTATATTTCAAGGAAGCCCGAGGTTGTTTGTGACTCCTCCCCCTGATCCTGATGCAGAGCTGTCAGACGTGACATGTTCATCTCTCATTCGTTTACAGATTGACGTCGGGAGAAGACTCTGAGACCCAGATTGATCCTGCCTTCATTCCATGATTTATCTGAATGACATGCTCCAACGATATATCTCAAATATCTTACACCGCAAATGTCTTTTGTTTTTGTTATTTAAAACAGAAGCTTTTCCTGCAACATAAGTCGACATCATTTACGACAACATATTCTACTGCAACATCATTTGGTACCAAAACTACCGAAAAAAAACAACTGTTTGATATAGATATAACTATAGTGAGGCTCTCTCTTTCATCCAGCAAGTTTATTCAGGTGGGGGGTCACGGTGGCAGTAGTCCCCGCATGTCATTCCCATTCCTCTTACCAGCAACCCTCTCCGGCTCATTCCTGGGGGTTGGTAGAATCCCGACGCCGTCCCAGGGTAAATACATAATTCCCCCAGTGAGTTTCTATACCCAGCCAGGATTAAGTCTGTATTTGTATTTTATTTTTCAGCTGCTTCACATGTACTAAGTGCCAATATATGAAACATCTGTTCAACATCATTATACCACCATTTCACACACAATATTCAGAGAAAAGGCAATAAAACGAGTAGATACATTCACTCAGGCAGTAATTTTTCCCATGCCAGTTTTCTCTCCTTTTTCAATGTAGCCTTGTTTTCTTTCCTAAATATCCTCTTGTGAAAGCATTAAAACTTCCTGCACAAATAGTGTAAAGCGTGTAAACCGTTCTTTTTCATTGATGATGATTTTGATTTTCCTACTGCACACATTTAACTCAAAGTAAACAAACTCAGAGTTGATTGAACCAACTCAGATCAGCTCTTCTGGAACCAAAAAACTAGAGTTTCGCTCAGGCTTAGAGCTCGCACTTCTGCTTCTCTAGGCGAAACACAATTACGCCACCTCTATTTGTAACATACCATACGAAAAACAAAACACCAACTCCAACATATTACAAATAGTCTACATTGCAAAGCAAGTGTGTTCAAAGTGTCAATAATAATTAAAGTATGGTGTTGCATGTCTATATATATTTGTATATTGCGGATTCATATTCAAATAACAAAAAGAAAAGGTATGCAATATAACTCCAATAAGCCTATTTCCGAATTGTTGTGTACAGCAAAGTAATGAAGGCATGTAGGCTACGTATATTTCACCAACAATCCCATATCCGCTCCTAAAAACTGAACCAGTGCAAATATCTCCAACAGACCTACACCACCTTCTGCTGTGCAGCAGGCACACGCATGAACAAGGGATGTGTTCTACTGCACACTCAGCAACACTAAGACCAAACAAAACTTACCTTACAGAAGTTAACACTACGTGCTTTCAAGAGTTTTAGCTGAATCTTCTTTTTCAATTTCCTGTGCCAGTTCCTGCTCTACGGAGATTGTCACCAGTCCGTTAAGACTGTCGTGTTTCAAAGTGCTGAGGAGGTTGTTTTTTTCTGATAAATTTAGACTTGAAGAGAGTGCGTTCTTCTCAAGGACCTGAAACGAAGAGGATGAGAAGAACTAGTAATATTAGGAAAAACTGATTCCGTTATCACAGATGAACTAGAGTGCGTTCCTCACCTTGGATGGAACATCATTCATCATGGCAAAAATATTCTCCGGTGCTCCTGGAGTTTAGAAAACGCTCGTCCGGAGCTTTAATAGCACAGAGGTAGCAACCTCCTCTCTTGTGTTAGCATCACAAAAACAAATCCCTCTGTTTTTAGAATGCTTACTCCTTCAATCGCCTACTCTTTAAAAATTTGCTACCAGATAATTTGGGTTGTTTAGAAGTTCTATAATAATCTGACTTCTAACACAGAAAACTCTTTGTTTGAATACAAGATCAGTGTCAGTGAGCTGGGCTACCATTGGCTCCTGAGAGCTGGGGGCGGGAGGTGGCTGCAGGTACAGCTTGACAGATTTCTCAGCAATTCATTACGCTTTCAGAGCGTAGGTCAGTTTCTCATCAATAGTCAGTACACACTCAAAAAAAATTAAGATGTTGGGTGGCAATTCGCCTACTCCACCATCCACAACTTCTGCCAGATCCTGCCATCATCCCTGTGCTTCATCTAACTCTGGAAAATAAAACCCCATTTCTAATTCTGGGTGTCTTACTAAAGTGACTCTCTTAAAATGTTGTCAGCTGACTTTTAACACAATGCAAGAAGCCTCCGCTTTGCAAGAAGCAATCGCAGACAAATGAACAAGAAGCGTCGCGCTGCAGCGCCGACTGACAAAGGCACAACCCACGTTGACACAACAGCGCTATAAAATAATCCAATTACACAATGAGTTTCCACCAGCCATAAAAAAAAAACGACGCCTACTGTACCATTAATCGTCCTAAAATGACATTAAGTGTAACATATCAATACATAATATTTGAAGCACAAGGGTTAAAAAGCAGTTGTCCATATATATCCATGAAATATAAAATGATCAACTCGTCTTTACAAACCTCATCTAATGTCTGGTATTTGACTTATTGAAGTGGATGTTGTTTCCCCTCCCAGTGACGTACCGCATACACAAGCTGACACAGAGATCAATCCGTCACTGAATCTCCTGCTCTGGTATATTCTTAGAACTGCTCTGGCCGTGCCACGCTATCAGTCCGTCACGTCAGAGTCAATATTGTCAGTTTCATCACTAAGCTTGAATTGGTGCATAATGTAAAAGCTTTATCGTGTTACTAGAAATAAATAAATAAATCAGTAATTGGTTGTGTGTCCGTTCGTTTCTCTCCAATAAGAGGTCTAGATATCCTGGCAGTTCCAATTCCAAGCAGGCATGCAGTCTGCAGCTAGTTTTGACGAGAGAGAGAGAGAGAGAGAGAGAGAAAGAGAAAGAGAGAGAGAGAGAAAGATTTAGCATTTAACACTACTTAGAAGGTAAAGGTCTCAATCTAAAGATTCACTCCATCTATTTCTCTCTTCTTTTCTCCCTGCCTTTTATCCATGGCAAGAACATGACTGTGAGGTATGCTTTCTTGCTATCCTTGCATCTAGCGGTATATTCCAGGACCCCCGTGGCATCTTGACTGATTGTCTGTTTCCCATCTCTCCCTGCTGACCCTCCGTTCTCTCTCCACTCCTCTTAATAGGAATGGCTGCATTCTTCACACCCAACATATCACTTCCCACAACTTCTCCCTCCCTCGCCCTGCAGTTCACCCATTCAAGGGAATGCTTCCCCCCTGAGTTCCTCAGGCTGTCTATTTGATGAAGCAGTGGAGCATATGAATGAAGGATGGGTGAGATTGGTCGCAATTGGCCAACCACAGAGTGAAAAGTAGAGCCTATATAGCAAATTGAGCTGAGAAGCAAAAAAAACTCTCAACCCTTCCATTATCGTTACGTTCAAGTTGACCCCATGCAAGTTTCTCTAAATCTCATAATGAATGCTTAACACACTTTCTGTCTTCCTATTTATTACCTTTTCTTTATTTAAACAACTGGGTAAAAATTTTAATTAAAGTGGTTATAAACTTGACAGTAAATATTACGGTTCATAAAAACTGTCAAATGGCAAAATTAAGATATGGTAAATATTCAAGACAGAACATCACTGGTTTTTGAAACACTTGCTTTCGCACATACATGCAAAGAATTACAAATAAGCTTTATCTAAAAGTTGGGTAAATATATAGATACGTTGCTTCACAACACAATTGCATTTATTGCTTTTAGAGCTGCGATAAACGTTTGATTTCATTTTTGAATCCAAAAATTTAAAGAACATGGTGAAAGTTTGGATCACAATTTCCCACAGCCAAAGGTAACATGTTTTTACCAACAATCAGAAAATATAGAAACTTATTTTAAAAATGTTATTTTTTTTCTCAACTGACACTAGGGAGGTTCTGTGAGAGCATTTGCATAATGTTATTATGAAAATATGATCCTTTAGAAAAATATCCATAATGTCGCAATAAAGTCATAAATGTGAAAGTATTATCTCAATAGTAGAAAGTATGTCTAAATCACAGATTTTGCTGGTATGCGCATTTCGATTGTAATTGTAAAAATAACAAAAGAGTAACTATTCAGCGAGAGCATACCGTTGTTTGGACAGCATAAGACACTCTAAATATCATTCATATTGGTAAAAAAAAAATTACAATTTCAAGGTTGAATAAAAAGTCTATAACCTGCAATTTTAGAATCTTATTTCATAATACCTAAAAGAACTTTGATATTTCCTGCCACATGGGGCGGGTTGGAAATATAGTTCCTACGAGGACACTGATAGTTAAGTGGCGAAGGAAACATCTAAAAGCTTTCACAGCAGTCATCCAAGCCATTTTTCTTTCGTGCTTTGTGTTCTCTCCATTCATTAATCCATCCATTATCTGCAACCGCTTATCGATAGAAAGAAACTTTATTAATCCCCAGAGGGGATATATAGTCATTACAGCAGCTCCAACAGACAGATATTCTAAAGGTGACTAAAAATGAAGACGTACTTTATAATAGGACTTCTTAAAGACATGTATAGATAAATATTATCCTGTTCACACACAGAAAATATTAAAGAACACTTATCGTCAACACTTAATCAAATGCATTAACAAAGCCCATCCCAGCTGACATTGTTCGATAGGCAGGGTGCACACTGGATGAGCCACGAGTTCATCATAGGACAGACTCGTAGAGACAACCGTACGTTACGCTTTGATTCCACTGGGAGCATCGCGGTTGCATTCCGGTGTCGTCGCAGTTCCGCCGCGGTTTTGCTGCATCTTTGTCCGTACCGGACACGTCTCAGATGCGGAGCGTCAGAGCCTGTAGCTTGTTTTTGCAACTTTGTTGGTTTAAATTGGCTTTGACGATTGAATGCCACTGAATGGCGTACTTTAGTTGGGCAAAATCACATCTCACTTTTTCCTAGGAAATAATTTGTAGAAATGCTCAACTTCCTCTCCACAAACTCCTGCAACCATCTCCACCTCTTTCTCCCTTTCTACTCCTGTCCTTGTAAAAAGGATCTGTGGAGTCGTAGATAATCTTGAACTTGTCAACTTTCAAAATAAATGACTCTTCATCCATGGTGATTTGTTGATCCTCTGACTGACCACTGGCTATTTAAACTTATATAAATCTACATGTAAATTTGATCCATTCAATCCGGTGTATCGTGTATTTATTTTGAAAGCATCCTGTCACATTTATTTTGAAATCCGACTGGACGCTCTATTTAATTTCTGTGTTTGACTCTCTGTTGAAATTGACACATCTTCCAACAAAACTTGACTAGACGCGTATTTGGAGCTGAGCATCGAGCCGCTGTAACGCGACGAAACGCTTCCAGTGAAATTAAACCTTTAATCCTGATGCTCCTTTTGTCTTTCAACCATCAGCAGACATGTTATCTTAAAAAATGGGAATTCATTGTGGTCCCAGTCCTCTCTTGAGCGGCGCGGTATAGACTTAGTGTTGTTAAGATATTCTATGAGTCATGACGGAGTTCGTAAGGGCAACATAACGAAGGTCATGATTTGGATTCAAACCCATAACATGTTAACCAAATTGCACCTGAACCCCATTCTGTGGGTCGATTTGGTTCCCTCTAGGAAACAACAACCAAAGGTGAATTTAATACCCACCTGTTTTCCTTCCTCCATAAACAAGTGCATTAGTAATTCCCAAGGCCTGAGTAAATTCATTAAAGCAACGGGGAGTGGACCTGGGGAGACGGATAACCTTTGCTTCCAACTGATTGGCAGCCAAGGTGACCCGAAGCCAAACCATAGGTGGCTTTCTGCACCTTCACCAAACCTTATTTCTTTTCTTTCCATCTCTTTTGTGCAATGACTCTCACTGTGTTAAGTGGGGGGAAAAAAATTCTCTCCTCCCTCCTCTTCCTTCTTCCTCCACCCCCAAATAAGCCTTAACCATTTTCTTCCATTTGCTTTTATTTTCAACATTCTTTTTCACCTTTACATAATTTCTCCGCTTTTCCTTGTCCCTCCGACTCAACATGTGAGCTAAAACTTAAAATTGTTTTTAAAAATGCTAATGAATGACTGCATGTTGAATCCTGTGGGGTGTGCACGTCCACATTAGTGCATGAATTGCTACAATTTGCAAATGGAGCATACGACGAAGCCATCCTCACCCTCTTAACCCCCTCTCGCTCTCACATTCTCCCTGTCTCAGTCTCTCTCTGTGCCATATCGAGGCCTATCAGGCCATCTGTCGGGGTGTTGGTAATACTTCGGCTGTCATATCAACACACTGAGTTTACCCTACCCTTTCTCCCAGGTGGTGCTGGGGGGGGGGGGGGGGGGGGGGGGGGTTAACAGAGAGCAGGTTAGCACAAATATTATAACTGTACAGATATGCATATTTATTTTTATTAATATCAAACTCTCTCGCAGAAGACATTAGCGGGCGGCTGTAGCTCAGGACCATCGCAATTGGACGATACATAAAATTCTTAACCTGCTCTTCTCATCAGTTAATTTAAGTTAAGCATCATCTGAATTATATAACCCAAAATAAATAAATAACTTAAAATAACTCAATAACTGCCAAGCGTATTTGCATAATCTTTGTATCTATAGATCGGTAAGATGTAAAATAATCATTTTTCAGTGTTAGAAACATTGTACTTATGATTAAAAACAAAACAATGAAAATATTTCTATTTTTTCTATTTTATATGAGTGTACTCATCACAGACTTTTCCTCACTAAAACATGCCAACAGGCAACATCGGTCCATATAGTTACCATTACCACGTTTACCTTTCCTGTCCATGTTGTGACATAAGAAGCAGACGCACAAGGCCGCTATTTTGCTATTCTCAAGTCTGGCATGATCTCCTTCCATATACCAATACAACATAAAAAGCCAGAGCAGCAAACTTCCTGCATACGGTCGACCATTAAACTCGAACAACAAACTCTTAAACATCCACACTGAGTGAGGAAGAGAGACAGAGACAGAGTTGTGCTGGAAAGTGTTTGGAACTATTTCATTCTTCTGTTTTTGCGGAAAAACAAAGCCGGAGTGAAAGGAAGCAGCGGCGGTCTAGGTTCTGGAGCTGTCCATGGTGCTGAAACCCTCTCTCTCTCCCTCAGAGACAATTGCTTGTTTTGGAGGGGAGATGAGAGAGAGGAGGCAGCGTGGGCCGAGGGGAGGAACTGTCTAAGGTAATGAATCGACAGCGTGGCTCTCCTCTCTATGTGCTGGTTACATTTGCATTCATGAAGTAAAGCCACTGTCAGACAGTCTGCATATAGCTCCGATACGATGCAATCCAGTTTCTCCACCACTAAGAGACTGAATTTCTGAAACGGAAAAAATGGATTGTCACTCGCTGTTCATCCCGTGGAAAGCATGTTCCGTATATTTCATGAAAAATTGCACAAATTAAAAATGAACATACAAAAGATCATTAATCCTGATCACCCCTTTTTATTTATTACCAAAAGTCTAACTGGCTCACAGGTCTCGGTTCTGGAGCAGACTCTGCAAGCTCTGCTCTGATGTTTTGCATATATACTCATCTATTTATGATATTTATAGACATTGCTATTTTAGGCTGTTCACCAGTAATCGGTTGGAAGCTCTTCATCATTGGAAAACTGCCAATCCAGTATGGTCTGGTATTGGCGAAGATTAGGGCTGGATTCTTTCATCTGCTGTATCAAAAATGTGGCATTCTCAAAAATACTTCCAGGCTGGACTACGGCGATTCCCTACTATCAAGCTGCTCTAATGAGTCTCTTCCTGTAAAATCTACAAATTAATAATTTCTCGATTCCACTGACATACATACACCTGAATGGTTAGGCGCCAACTTATCCTACAAGCTCATACTTCCATATTAACCGGCTAGAAGCAATCCTTCCTTGATTATGTCAGAGTACCGATGGGACCCTTGTGACACCTGAACGACTCTTATTTTTAGTTAATCATTCGTCTCGATATGCTCCTGAGAACAATATAATTATGTAAACTGAGGCGGACAATGTTGCCTTTTGTTACTACCTTATTTTTTCTCTAAATAAATAAGTATTTTTTTTAAAAGTTATCATACATTACGTTATGCTAACAGTCACATAATACTATGTGACTGTCAGAGTGCGACTAGTTTTGCTAGCCACACACCTTTATAACATGTTAATTACTCCTGGATAAAACAAGAAAACAAATAATGTAGAAAAAGGAACAAAGAATAGAATAGAACAGAATAGAATAGAATAGCTTTATTGTCATTGCTTTTAACAAACTAAACTAAACAACGAAAAAACGTTTGGCAGCTCTAATAAAGGCAAAAATCAAAAACCAAAATTAAGGCAGCAGCATCAAAATATAACATCCGATAAAGTGCATGTACACTAGGACATTCAAGTTTGGTTATTGCACTTAGTTCTTGGGGTGGGTTGATTCAGTTTCTGCTTATAGAACATTATAACATTGAAAGGAAAACACTGATTTTATTTCCGAGGCAAAAAGAGGTTGAGGTAAATGGCCAAATAAAAAGCTGTAGTGGTCCAACCTAAACAGAAGGCAGTTAACTCTCCATTATTAATACGCTGTGTATTGATTCTGTAAAAAGAATCCCATTTAGAATCGTAGTCCCATGTTTTTCACTGCCGTTTAGATGAAAAAATGTGCAACAGTTTACCCTTAACTGATCAATGTTAGGAGTTTCGTAGCACAATTAATAGTCTGGATTTAATTCATTAGTAATATTTAAGCTGAACTAACATTCTCCTTTCAATTGTTTGACAGACAGCGCAGAATGTGGAAGATTAAGGTTCTTTGTATACGAGCTTGTACTGTGAGTCTTAAAGTCAAGGTTAGCCAAGATGAAACAGCCCTGGTGCTGGACTGACGGCTCACAATGCAGAGGCAGCACCGGGAGCCGACTGTGAAGAATGTGGCACTAAAGTATGCCAATGGACTGAGTGCACAAAGCATGACCTCCCTTGATGGTCATGGAGTCCTCCCAGCTTATCCCACAGTGCATCTTGCACCATGATTTCTGGTTCAGCACTTATGCTCTGAACCAGAGAGGCTGGAGGTGGCGATGCTCTGTGGAATGTGCTACAAGCAGTTAATGACAGCGGGGAAGGTCACAGAAAATCCCAGAGCCGATTCTCACTGCAGAGAGTGAACAGTGGGACTTATAAGACTGTACAATCTTAGAACATATGGGCTATATTCAATGTTAATGGTCAATATTTGTGTGAGTGTAGGATTTGTGTTTCCATATGCACCAAATAGATAAATGAGGATTAGCTCATTAAATTGTCATTGTTGACCTTTACAATAGTCTTGATCATAGAAATACCATCAGTCATGAATCAACAGTCTGCATGGATACGTACTACACACACAGTACAAACACAACAGTCATTTAGACCATTTAGAAAATAAACAACAAACGGAACCTTTAACTTACAATAAAAGATTAATTTTACAGATTGATACTTGATTTTTATAAATGAAATTCTGAATTTAAGCTTGTTATGTAAGTTTGATAATTGTAATGCTTTACTAACATGTTGTGTGTGTAGATTCTCACTCATCCAGGTAATGCTAATCTATATGAGTTGAATCCAAAGCAACTGGACTTTTGTTTTGGCTTGAAAATATTTCACCTCTCATCCAAGAGGCTTCTTCAGTTCTCACTGCCTGGCGGGGCGTCAGAGATTGTATCCCATTCAGTAGGTGTTGGTACTAGAGAGTTGTTGGGAGTTGTCTGTGCATAACTAATGTGGGTGGTGATGAGTCGTCAGGAGTCGTCAGGGACAATCAATCAATCAAGACCACTCTGTCCCTAATGACTCCTGACAACTCAGTCAGAAGTGAAACATCTTCAAGTCAAAACAAAAGTCCACTTGCTTCAGATTCAACCCACATGGATACTATGTGGGTTGAATGGTTTTTATTTATGGTTTACTGTAGTACCAGTAAACCATAAGTAATCGTGGTGACACTGCTGTCACAACTCTTTTTAAAGCAAAGAAAAGGTTTTGAATGTTTTTTTCATTTAACCTCAATTTCAATTAACAAAGAATTACAATACAAATAGAATCCCAATACTTTGATGACATGCCCGGACTTACATTTAAGCAATTCTCATAACATGTTTTGAAAAACAAAAGGATTTAAAAAAACTTGCATCTGTTAATATGATTCTATTTTTTCATTTTGTAAAACCATAATTAGCAAAATTGAAAGTTTGATATATGTAAAAAAAAGAAATCTGCATTCCCAGGTTAAAAATAAAAAAAACGGACACACTTATTTATTTAATGCTAAACCTGTATCACATTCAAGCAGTTTAGAACTGCTTGAATGTGATACAGGTTTTGTTATCAAAGTGCTTCTCTACGTAGCATTTGCCCCATAATGGGATCCATATGATCATTTCTGGAATCCGTATGGTCTGTTTTTTAAGTGCCCAACTTGAATCTATATTTTCCGTAGTTATTTTCCCTTACATTAGACATTCGATGTTTACATTGTGTTGATTCACGAGTCAGCTGATTTCCAGCTGATGCGTCGATCATGTGACACTGCGCTATTTTAAGTGCCAGGTAGTGATGGCGGGCCCGGCTGCGCGACATGGGCCAGGGTGAGTGTGGGGAGACTTAGCGATCCAATTCGCCAGGGACAGAGTTGGCGTGCTCCAGTGTCATCGAACAGAGCTGATCTGGTTGTCCTGGACGGATACGGTGGACAGAATTGTTGGATTACCAAATCTCCCATCAGGCTAGATGGAACTGATGGGAACTTGAACTGTGTGTCTCTTCTACGTCCTCGGCTCTGTGCAGAGAGCGATCAGGCCAATTAAGGCAAGCGGTTGGAAGAAATTAGTGGACTGTTTTCTTTGACTTTTCGTTTTCATACGGGACGGGGGAATTTCTGTTGATGTTGTTGTTGCTATTTATTTTATGCATATTAACCCTAAAAGGGGCTGTTTCCTCTGAATTCAAATATCCTTGGTTTATTTCCATCACATTTGATGTTTTGTAAAGAGGATCTAATGCACTGATTGTTTCAACTTTTTAAACGGATTGAAATATGGGTTAATTCATCTTGGTAAGATAAACTCGATTTACTGGGTAATTACACTACTGCTGACTTGGTTGGACCTATTAAATGAAGTTGGACGTGTTCCAAGACCATCGGATAAAGTCAACAAATCAACACTGATAAAATATATTGGCCCAACTCAGGCATATTAAGTTTGACTAACATAATTTCTCAGTACTGAAAGAAACACGTGATTTTTTTAAAGTTCATTCAAAGAGATTTCTGTGTAGTTGATATTAATGTAATTAGAACATCGAAAGAATAAGATTGCCCTGCGGTGCTGCACAAGCCCACATTCTCGTTTAATCTGTTCAGATAAAACCAACCAGAGATCAATGATGTCTTCTGATACTGGTCATTTCCAAATAAAAAATTGGATGATGTCATCATTAATTTGCTGGATAATGTGCAAAGTGACCACTGTAATGTGGAACTTTATTTTAACACACAACAAGTAACATGATGGGATTTTTAAAGTTGGAGATAAGTGCAGGACACACTGTGTTCTGATTGACCTGCTTTGGGTCCCACAGGTGTCACTATAGGTCCAATAGATCCATGGCTGATGGCGGAGCACGGTTAATGGGCCAGTGATGGCTAACTGGAACAAAGTGCCTGCCTTGCGGATCGTAGCAGGCTTGGAGAAAATGGCTTGGCTAGAGAGAAAAGTTTGGATCAATAATGCGCTCACTAAGTTGGATAGGAGTTTGGTGGAGCACACTTTTCAGACCTCAGGGGTCTGCTGGGCCTGGCCGATTTACCCGTGTTTGTCTTTTCTCTCTCCCTTTCTGTTTCATTGTTTTCTTATTTTGGTGTCTTGCTCTGATCCTCTGTCAGTCTGGACGCTATTAACTGAGACGATATTGATCTGTCTTCTTACTTTGTGACTCACTTCGCTACCAAAATGGAAAAGTGGAAAATAAGACCCTGATCCGGATAAAGGGTAATGGATAAAAAAAAAATGAATGAATACGAAGGTACTGTCAAATATGGATCTGTTTAATCTTTTTGTTTCTCTTACATTTAATAGAGCCATCGCCTTGTTCCATACTTAAAAATTTAAATGTGAGGTAATGTTGGAGGAAATCATCTAATTGTAGCCTTTTCTGTAAAAATCAATACAACTCTGACAGTTGAAAAAAAATACTGAAAAAGATTGACCAACTGAGAAAGCGGGGGTGGAAATTCCTGACACATTCTCTGGCTTCCACGCTGTGGAGGCAGGCTCAGGCATATTTTCTGCTAATACTCTCTGTGACACTCACACACATTTCCTGTCTCCCACACTTTACAGCTTGCTATACACCAGAGGCCGCGTCAAATCAGAGTTATTCTAGGGACTCACAGGGAGTCACAAGTACATATGCCAGCGTTCCAACATCCAGGCCAAATGGTATTGCACACCAGCTTTGAAGAGAGGGAAAACATTGATTTTCCCTCTCTTCAAACCAGATTATACTAATATCTACTTGACAAACGTCTTCGAGCGAGATCCTGTGCCCCAATCTGCTCCCTGATTGTGCAGATAGCTGTCCACTGCTCATCAGGCATCGGTTAAATGCAAAAACCTTCGTCTTCTTTTCTTCTAATTTGTTTTCTTTAAGAACATCTTTTTGATGTGTATGTCATCCCACAGCTTTGACATAAACTATGCAAATCACAAAGCGGTTTTGCAAAAGTAGCAAAAATCTGTGAAAACTTGAAAAAAGTACCCAGAGAACACAAAACGCCAAAGGCCAAAACCGACCTCTGAATCTACTCTTAAACAGACATTAGTATGAAACATCAAAGGAACAACAGTACCCAAAGTTTTGGAAAAATGTATGCCAATTAGTTATTACCAGCTTGTATATCTTCTAACACCTTCAAACAACTCTTAGAGTGTCTCTCAAATACTCTGTAGGAGGTAAAAATCTTAGTCTGTAACCATGGAAATCATGCATTTCCGCATTGGGAAGATATTAAAGCCAGACAGAAACATCAAAGAAATCAAGAGGCATTCCAAAGACATTAAAGCCATACTGTCATATTTCACAAAGATATGAAAGACACTAAGTCGCATGTCAAAAGCATCAAGTTACCCGTTTCAAATATATCAAAGAAATCAAATCACATGCTGAACGCTCGGCAGGTATCAAGTCACATGTCAAAGACATCAAACCCGTCAAGTTCCTTGTCAAAAAGACAACAAAGGAAACAAGTCACATTTCACAGGGACATCAGAGACATGAAGTTACATGGAACAAAAAATCACTACTTTTACTACTAGAGAGGAACTTGCTATAGCTCCATTGTGCACGGTCAAAGCAAGTTGAAGTGCTGAAATGCACTTAAAGTTCATATTTCCTTCAATTCAACTATTACAGGATCATACAATGAAAATAATACAGGTTCATACAGTTAAATAGTCCAGGTTTATGGTTTAAGTGTTTTTCATCCTGACCATCAGACACACTCTAAAGTTTCTTGATGAATTTTCTAGTTAAGCTTCCTGAACTAACATTGCCTATGATTATATTTTAGCTTGTATAATAACTGGACTGTAAGGCTAGGCATCTATTTTCCAATGAATTTCATGGTAGCTTTCATGGTAGCTAAAAAAAATAATAATTACATCTTGGGTTCACTGCCGTGAACATTTCAGATTTTGCAAATTGTGCTATATTTTTGTCATTTGTTTTTGTACATGTATTTTTTTTATTTAGTTGTTTCATGCTGGTCCATGGCACCAATATGAAAAAAAATAAAACTATTTTTTTGCCTCTTTCTAGGAAAGAAGCAAGTTTTGAAAATTGGGGCAATATCTGAAAATTGAGGCAAAATCACTGAGATTTTAAATACCGTATATCCGTTCATTAATGTTCCAAACCTGAACATTAATTCAAAGAGTTGTTTATAAATAGTACACATTTTGAATGATTCCCTAATTCATGCTTGAAAAGGAGTAAGCTACCGAGTGCAGTGATAATACGAGATCCAAGTACGGAGAGGGACACGGTCCAAACCGCTCAAAGTAAAACCTGCTCTGCATCAGTGCAGTTAAGTCAGCAAGTCCCACTAAAGCTGGCTGGATGGATGGTCGGATTGAAATGGGAGGGATGAGATGATGGGAGGGCTGAATGTTCATGGATGGTACTCTGAGCTCCCCTCATTCCTTCCTCCGCCATCGCATTAGTAGGGACTGGGACACATTCAGACTTCATATCTGCTTCTGCCCTTCAAACTGGTTAAGAGGCAGCCAAAGTTGCAGACTTGTACAAATCATTTGGGCCCGTTTAACGGGAAAAACTTAGTTAAGACTTTTTTGAAGGAGAACATATTGCACAAATCAGAATCAACACTGTCATGATAATACATTGACGTTACGTCCCAACAAAAAAAAACAACAACAACAAAAAAACAAAGGTAGAGGGATGCATAACTATAAAAATGCAATACAGCTAAATGTGATTGAATTTTAGAGCTCATTTCATTCCTGTGTTTCTCCTTTGAATCACAAAATGGTGTCAGCATTCATCATTCAATTGTGCTTCCCCATTCTTGGCTCATTACAACTGAGAGAATAGCACCGGGTAATTGTTTGACCCTGTCTGCTCTGCCTACGTCCTTGGCGGCTGAGAGCCCTCCTCTTCGGAGTTCTAAGGGAAAAATGGCGGCTTTTCCCAGACGCTGCTCTGCGGCCGTCTGCAGACAGAGCGCCATCATATCGGCGACAGGAAAAGTCTGATGAAGGTACGATGGCTGAAAGTCTGATGAAGGTACGGTGGCTGAACAAACCCAATGCAGGTGGCCGCAGCCGCAGCTCACTACAAAGAGCCATTGTGCCTGCCAAAACCTTTCACACCCTCTCATGAAATGACCATTGTGGCATGCAGACTAGCCATCCCTCTTCGTCGCCGACCCCGGGAAAGTAAAGCGCTGTCATCAGAAGACAGAGTGTAGATAGCATCTCAATATCATTACCCCATCACATACCGAGTGTCCCCTGATACTCCGTCCCAAAGGTGGAGACATTCCAGCCCTAATTCCAGCCACTGCATTCTGTTGTTGGAAATAGCTTTCAAAATGTATCTGAAGGTGGAAGCATTAGCTGCACTGGAAAAACTTGAAATCTTATTAAGTACATTTGTCTAATCTTATATTAAAAAAACTACTTGCACTTGATTTGTGGTATTGCATCTCTTTTCTTCATTCCGCTGAACAATGGACCGCACTACCACTTCTTCACCTCAAATCAAGTTCCAACTGTCTCCCTGTCATTCACACACATGTATTGTCAAATGCATACCTCCACCTCTTCACCTTTCTATTCTCTCCATGAATATTGGGTACAAAGCATTATGGAAAGTAGGCAACAGAGGGGACCTGGGAAAACCAACCGGTCTTCGTGAGCTGATTTGAAATCCAGTTTAAAAGTAACTTCTTAGTCGTTCCAGGATGGAGTTTTGAAAAGGAATGTTTTAAGTTTTGACTTCAATGCGGTCAGAATCGGGGCTTAAAGAACATGCGTGATAACAAAAGGCTGTTCAGCGTGTTTTGTTCCATCCCTTGTAAGCCGTCTCCAGATTTGTTCCCTCTCCCAGAACGCTCACATGTCACAAGCATGACAGACATATATTTATGCGCTGAGCTTGGTAGCCACCGTAAGGATTTTAAGACTGCAGTGATTTGGTTATATGTGGTTTATAGTTCAACGTTTGGACATCTCTTGTTGCAAAAAGCAGGAGCTCTCTGAAAATAGATCAATCTGTGACAAGCTGAGAAAAGGCCTTTTGGATTTCTGGGAGATGAAATTCTCTTAAGGGCACTTTGCCTGAAAACAACACTTTCAATTGTTCAAAAGTTCTCTGCTAAGGAGTCGACTCAGACGACTTAGGAAAGGAAAAAAGAACAGAGACATCAAGATTGTCTAAAGAGAAAGCTCATCCGGTTGGTTGCATGTCCAACTCCTGTGTTACTCGTAAAACTCACCACGAGGAATCGCTAACATATGCAAAGGGATGCCCCTGAATGGATTTTCTGAAAGCTGTGTATGTTTCCAGTGGGAAAACAGTCTCATAATATTAATAACTATGTTGACCATCAGATAAATTAATTAAGCATTCTATAAAAGGAGAAGGCAACAGGCTTAAAGCGGATTGTCTTTTGTATTTACAGCAACTGACAGACAGGTGGTAATGTCTATCATTATGCACTGAATGCAAAGGCTATTGTGCAGTTAGACATGTTAGTGTCACACAAAAAACATTGGATGATTATTATTTTAAAGTGAGTTCATCAGCAATACTCCACAGCACCATGATTATTTATTAACACCCACCCTTCAATTATGAGCATAAAGCTTGAATGTGGGTTTTGTTGTTTACCTCGTCACTGTTATGAAACCTCCATTCGCTGCTACCCACATGATAGCGTCCTCTGGAAAGCCTAGCAGGTTTTGGATTATTCTGAGCTCTGCAGTGCATGAAACCATCGGTATTTACTACCGACTCCCAGAAGAAAGACTGTCCTCAGGTTTTGGTAAACATGACACAATCATCAGCAGCGTTGAGGTCACATCAGCTTGTTCCCTCCTTCCAGACGGGAGGGTAGGGATACATTTGAACTTGAGAAACCCTAGGAAGCAGCTGCCTCTGTGATCAGGGAATTTAGGTTAAACGGCTTATACATGCCGGTGGTACTGAGATTCAACAACCCACACATGAAACAATTTCTACTCCTAAAAGAACCCGTCAGACCAACACTCTTGGAAAATAAAAAATGAGTTGTTGTTGTACACTTGTTCTCCCTGTCAACCCTGCGTGGTTTCTCTCCGGGAACTCAGGACTCCTCCCATAATCCATGAACTTGGAATATACTGGAATTGGTGACACTAAATTGTCCGTAGGAGTGAGTGAGTGTGTAAGCGGTTGTGTATCTCTATTCGTCGGCCCTGTGATGAACAGGAGACTCGTCTTTGGTAAACCCTGCCTCTCGCCCGATGTCAGTGGGATAGCCTCCCCGCCCCCCGTGACCCTGAACAGGATAAGGGTTGATAATGAATGAATGAATGAATACTTTTATGGGGAAATAAAAAAATAATTGTATCTTTGACAATTCAAATAAGGGAGTTTCACGCCTTAGTGAAGTATCAAAATATTTTGGAATTACTTATTTTTGTTGCTTAAAAATTTCAACACAACTTTTGTTTAATACATTTCACATAATTGTAGAACAGAGTAAACACAGTAAAATAAATGCACATGTATGTTATTTGCAATATGTGACTTTCTTTGTCAACAAATAGTTGCATCTTCGACTCATAAACCTTTTAGTTTCTTGCATTAATGCGATGGTAAAATGTTATGGGGTTACACAATAATGTTTGGTAAATTCAACATAACTGTTTGGTACATACAGAATAATTGTGATCAGTAAATTAAACATAACTTGGTTTAATAAATGCATCATAACTGTAAGGTGTTGCAATAAATTCTGACATTTTGGTGACATTTGCTTTAAAGAATCTAGTAATATTTTTTTTAAATATTTTTCACTTTTATTAAACCTACTTTTTTGGGACCGATTGAAACAACCAATTAAAATCAATGTGGTGTTTTATTTCCTGGAGAGAAATGTTTTCACAGATCCACACAAAGGACAAAAGTGCAGACATGAAGAAGCAGTTTGAAATATCTGCTTTATTTCTCTACAACTGATAATTCTAAATTCTCTTTTAGACATTCTGACGAGACACCGAAGATCATGCCGGAGGCTTTTGAGTGGCGAGCAGTTTGATGATACAGATATTTCAAAACTGGATGCCGAGAAGGAGATCTTTATTAATTCATTGACGACAGTTGATAGTTACTCAGAAAATGGGAAAAGTGGCTTGGGGTTAATTTTACGTCTTTGAAAGTAATCTGATATTCATTATTTAAAACTGACTGGGACTTTTACCAAAAATAAACCCCCATTTTTTTCTTTATCTCGACGGACCAAAACTGCCGCCTGCATACAAGCATCTCCTTTTAAATGTTCCCTGCAGCTAACAGCACAGACGATGTACAAAGTTTGACATCCTTAATAATAATCCTCCTGCCAGACTGGCTGATATTAGTCACAATCTAGACTTGGATATCTTCTCTACCATGGCCACAGTGGAGGGAAAGAGCTTGACTTGATCGGATCAGTGGGGCCGTATTCTCTCTTCCCTGCCAGCTCTTTGGTTGTCTCTCACTGAAACATCCACTTTATCACGCCAGGACAATGATTGGACCTTCAATCCATTTCTAAATCAGACTACTGCTTCTTCTTTCACCGTCAAATTAAAAGGGAAAACTGAAAAAGCTGTGGGCGGAAGAGAAGATGAGGCACGTCTTCACTTGTGTGACCTCCAAAGCTAAAATAGAAAGTTTGTGGAAGAGCAGGAGAAAAATCTTCCATTTTTTTCCTGCATTTCCTCCCATTTTTTTCTTATTTTACACAAAAGTGAAACTGTCTGTCTTCTTTATAGTTCCCCTAAGCCCTTCTTAACCCTTCGTCTTTCCATCTCTGCGGGTGTATGCTGGACGGGTGGATAGGAAGATGGATGTGGGCCAGACAGCCAATAGCAGAAGAGTGAGTTAATGAGTCAGATTGCTCCCCTTGCCATCGTGCGAGGGATTACAGGAAGATTACCCATTCTGATTCTCCCCTCTTCCAATTCCACTCCCTTACTCTGTGTGGTGGTAAAATGGAGGGGTGGGAAGGGGTGCGGGGATGGTCTAAGTGGCCAAGAAAAAAAGGAGAAAAAAGATGACAGCTGCTCAAAACCCTGACCTGTGACGGGATAGTTGTTGACTGATGTCTCCGGTCTGACAGCTGCTTTGAGTGCTGAGCTCGGCCTACATTTATCCAACATGAGACTGAATATCTAATACGTCCGAGGGGATCCAGCTTCTTCATCAAGTTCATTCTTCAACAAACTGGGCCTCAAGATTGCACCCATAAAAGTAGGTCCCTTTCAATAAGTATTTTCCGTAACTTAAAACTTGTTTTTAAATGCAGATGGAAGTTAAACCATGTTGTGCTCAAATGCAAAAATCTAAGTCATCATAAACGGGGACTTACACTGTACCAACCTTTAAGGCTTCTGCAGCCTGCTGGCGCTGTTTATGATTGTCAATAAAGTTTTGTTGGAACTCTCCAAAGAAGGAAAAAAAGTTTGTTTGTTAGCAACATGCTAACAAGACAGAAGCAAAGTGTCTTGATTATTTTTTTTGCTATCCTGTGTGTCAAAACTACTTTTCTTTCTGGGGTTCCTGGCGTATCTGGACTCGTAGGTTTCTAGAACCCAGTTGACAGTTTAGCTGGTTAGCAAGCTACGTTTGACTGTATAGAGTGTTAACATTATAGCTAGTTACATTTGACTGCTGTGAACATCACATATTCGTCCTTTCTTATTGGCCAAAAAACTTAACTTTCTACTTCATGACTACTTATCACTTATTATTATAATACCTATTATTACAACGCGTCGTGTCGCCGTGGCAACTCAGACGTTCCGCCACTTCTCACAGGCGCAGTGAGAACAAAAGCGATGATTTCAGCCGATCGAGTCGACACCAATTTTCTGACACGCTAGAAAATCTTCCGATCATCCGACCCCTGTAGGGGGGCTGCTATCGAAACTCATGACCCGAGTACACTGAGCCACAAACAACAAATGACTGACACCGTCAGACGACCCGGCGGTCCTGAGGTTCAAATATTAGTGTGAATTTGGCTAAAATCGTACGGAGTACGCCCGACTTTACTGAACTGGAAAAAGGGAATCTAAATATAATGTCACCTCTGCCTAATATCTGTTAATAGTGACTCTAATAACGAGCTGGACTGATGACGTTCTGAAAGACTTGGAAGCATAAACTTCCGTCTGTAAATGTTTTGATTGGGTCGGGTGACTCCAGCCCGATCACCGATGTTTAACAACTTTAACAACAGAGACGGATGTTTCATTTTGATGTCTGCACGCTAACAAATGATACATAGATTTTGTTTGGATTTTATGTCATTTTTTTCATTGGAAGAACTTAATAATTGAATCTTTGACAATTAAAACAAGGGAGTTTCTTTAAATTAATTATTAAAGGATTTAGGATTACATATTTGTGTTTAGGGAATTCAACATAAATGTGTGAAATCAGAATAACATTACTGCAACGGTTGCAACATTACTGTGTTCATGGAATGAAACATAACTTTATGTTGTAGCTTTTAATTAATTCAAAATTATATAATTAGATATAAACATTGGCTTTAGGTATTTAGCCATCATTTGTTTTCGGATCTTTTTCCAATTTTTCCGTCTACTTTTGTGCGACCAGTCGACATAATTAAGTTTAAAAGAAATGATATGATATTCAATCTCTTAAGGGGGAACAGTTTTAAATACATTTAGATTCAGAAACTGTCGCTGCCTGTCGTTGCCATGACGTTATGTAAAATTGATTTTTGATCTCAACTAGACTTTCCTGGCTTAATAAAAGTTAAATAAAATTTAAATAGGTTAATAAGTGTATCTAAAAAGTTGTTCGTTTTTATTCTCTGTTGACCCAGAGTGATTTTCTGAGCTGAAGCGCTGGTGACTCATAATCAGAGAAAGTTGCTGGAGACCTTATTGTTAGGGATATGAGCAAAATCTAGGAGAAACGCTAGACCTGAAATCCACTATTTGCTCCCACTGATTAGATAATTGTGAAAAATTATTCCAATTTAGGGGAATTTGCAATTACTTAAGGACCAGCAGAGGCAATTTCAAGCACTCTTCCTGAAGGGCATATAAATCTGGAATAAACCAAAGTGGAATCATGTATGGAGGTTTTTACTTCAGGGACCGTCAGTCCGACTGCTGGGGTCATTTTTGTTCCCAGCCTGACGCCAAATGGGTTGGGTTTTTTTTTTTTAAATGAATATTTGTGTTCTGTAGTTGAATGATGATTGATTTTTGCCACTGAAACACATTTGATGAAGTGGTCAAGTGGAAGTGAAGAACTTCGACATGCCTGGTTTCATGCATCCACAAATATCCGAGCTGAGTATATTAGTTACTGGCAGAGGACCTCGCCTGCATTAAGAAGACAGCAGTCTCAAAGCGCACCATCAACTCCTTCGTGTGGTTCAAACCAATCAGCCTCGCTGTACAGTATTGTATTTCCATCCCCCTTTCAAGCCGTGGCTTCAAGTCGGTCCATCAGAGCTGGGACAATTGTTTGAATTTATCATACTTCATTGCTGTTGGCACAATGTGAAAACCTTTTTGTTCCTACAGAGAGCCTATTACCAACTTGCCACACGGTCCAATAGAGATGGTAAAAAGGTTTCAGACTTGTGATCAATATGCAGACGTTGTCACAAACTAGGGAGCGAGCGGTTTCACGGGAAGAAAAGAAAAAAATCCATAGATATTCAGTTTAAAAAGAAGGTCCAAAAAAAGTGGACTGTGAATTTTTTAAATCAATACCCAACGCAATTATTGTATGTGCGTTATCTTATTGAAGTTAGCTCACTTTATCGTGTAGGACTTAAAATTATGACTAAATAAGATTGATTCGGCACAACTTTATACATTTGCTCCCAATCAATCAATCAATCAATCAATCAGGGTTTTCTTTCCTGGACAGGTTAAAGAAGGTTAGGTAAAGCAGAGTAAATATCAGTTTGCTAAATGTATGTTGCTCAGTTTAGTTAGCGGAACACTGATAATCCATAGTTAACAGATAATAATTAAATTACCCAATACATTCATGCTGGTTCCAATTTCCATCTTATACCCAGGCTCCCAGAACACTATAGTAGAAGTATAGGGGAAATGAAATAGACTGAATGGACCACATGAAACATCTATATAAACTATTTCTATGTGTTTTGCTGCATACATTATGTTAAATTGGGCCTTCTGGATATTTGTTTCCCCTTTCGAAACTAATCAGCTTGATTTTTGTTTAGTGATACATTTTATTCACGGTTCCAGGGCATTTTTCAATGTTTGAAGATTATTGGTCAAGTTTTACAGAAAAAAAAAGTGCAAACTGATAAAGATATAATATAACGGACCCATACTCAACCAGCTAGACTGTATTGGGTCACCGCAGCGTTTCCCGGTTAAACATGGATTATGAGGGCCAGTTAAAATGAAACTGAACAACATTAAAAAAACAAACATAAATGTGGTTACACTGCGAAAAAAAAAAGTGTTTTTGTATTTACTTGCTTTTATCGTATCAAGTGGTTTCACAAAACAAATGTATCTAAATGCAGATATATTGTTTAACTTTTAACCCATGTAGCGATTTATATTTTAAACATCGATTTATTATATTTTTGGTCCATTCTAATACACTTATAAAAGTTCTTCCATTATGAATTCACCAGTTCAGTTATGCTGATTGTTTATGGTGGACCCAGATAGAGGCCGGGACTCGAAACCAGAACCCAGAACTCGAACACAGAACATTCTTAATGTGAGGTGCCAGTGCTAACGATCACTCCATCATGCTGCCAACTTTAAAGATATAGGATTCAATAATGTATTTAAATCAATAACTTAAGACAAATTTAAACAGGTATTGGGGTAAGAATCATTTCATATTCAGGGTTCTTAGCTGTGTTACGTATGTTTTACATGAATTAATCTTCGACATTCTTAACGCAACGTTCTAATTGTATACTGAACTATTAAGTTTTGGCCAACTCAATATTATGTTGATCTAAATGTCTTACTTTTCAGTCACATCTGACTAAGTGGGATAAAGTAAGAAAAAGAAAAAAAAAGCTTCCACGTGTACAGCATATTGATTAAATGAGGTTAATTATAAATTCAATGTATTGAATTCGACATCTCACAAACAATGATTTAACCTGAGTGTAATAGATCATTTCTGTCACAACCCAGATTGGTGGATTTTTGTTTTACTCGTGAGGAACAAGTGAATTCCACATATACATCTTTCCTTCAGTGCAGTCCAATGCAGGTAGGAAAGTGGTTTCAGTCAGGTGATCAATGTGCAAGATGATGTGTCAAATTGAAAGCCAGTAGTTTCGCATGGATTTTGGAATAGGAATATTCACACAGTGTCGGTCTGAGGAGACGGTGCGCCTTCTTCCTCAGCGGCGCTCCTGTCTGTGGTGGCGTCCTTGCCGTCCACCTCCACGCTGCAGAACCGGCGAGATTTACTTGTCACGAGTAGAACTAAACATGCATGCATCTCTGATTTGTGTCTGAACCGATTTTCTTGCAGCAGCTTTTAAAATCCTATCGCCTATTTTGTGAGGAGAAGCCGTTACGCACCCCAGTGGGCGTTTGGCGACACGGTGGTGGCGCAGGAGTCGCATTACGGAGAGCCCGACATTTCAGGAATTACACGCGCGTGCATCTTTAGTACGTCACCTTAACCACGTTAGCTTAAAAATAAAGAACACAAATGAGAGAAACAGCATGAAGAGAACAGAACCTGTCGGACCACCACTCCGTCAAGGAGCATCCCGTTGCAATGCAGCTGGTCTGCAAATAAAGTCAACCCTCCGGTGGCCTAATTCTCACTGTCATAATGGATTAATTGATGCATGTTTAAGATGAATTCGTCCTAAATCATGCAAAAATAAAAAGTAATATGGTCAGTGGATGACGCTGAAATCCTGCATCGACTCCTTGGGCATTTTTCCTACTCACAGATTCGGAGAGAAGGAGAAGTACCTACAAGTAATCAATCTCTGTCTGTGTCTGTGTGTGACAATTAGGCCACTTGCAATATCAAAATCCTCCATAAAATTTGTCATGTGCGCCAGTTTGAGCTATTTTATACTGTATGTTACCCTGTTGAGTGATGGATGATGAAAGAAAATCCCTGTCACCAGTCTTCCAGTCATTGCGTAAACACATCCACATGTTAAAGAAACGTCAAACTGACTACCCCAAAAACAAAAGGGAGATTTTCCTCAATTCCCAAACGCGTGAATTAGGTCTACCATCTTTGACCCCACACCTGATTCAACGTGTCTGCGCCCAGAGACGCAGAAAACACACGGCAGACATCACATCTCCAACAAATTCTGACCAGTTACGCATCTTCAGATGCGGGATCTATGTCTACAATACAAGGCTCATGTTTGTCCTCTGAGAGAGTTTGTATTGAAACACACTCCTGTCATCATATGCCATCATTCGGAGAGCAATCGCAGACAAAACGAGAGAGAACAAAACCCACAGACGCACATACAGTCACAGAAAAAAAAGAAAAAAAGTCCTTACTTGTATTCTGCTGAAATCTCCCCGATATTATTCAACAGACTTGTAAATATCCCCGGAAAAAAGCTTGGTTGCAATGTACTCATCTGTTGTAGTTTTTATATGTACATATCCAGAGCGTTGAAGAGACCAGAACGCAGAATTTCGTCCCCCCTCTCTCTATGAGACAGATGTGAACAGTCCTGGCTGAGTCTCTCTACCTGCGTCCCTCAAGTCAAGCCACTAAGCAGGCAGAGAATGCAGCTTCAGATTCGTCTTTTCAAATGAAAAGTCATGTTAACGCATTAAAAGGGCTGGAACTCTTATTGCGGAGGTGGCGTGGTCTCGTTTCCGGTGATTGCTTCCGGTTGGTTCTCGGCAATTTGACGCATCTCCACCTGCATCGACACGAACTAGAGACACAGCATCATCGACATCAGTGGCAACCCACGGAGACACGCCCGGCTGGAAAACACTCCACCATACTTGAGCCGGTAAAAGACCGGCATCCAGATCCTTTACTTGAGTAGAAATACTCTTACTACTCTGTGTAAATACTCCACTACAAGTAAAAGATCAGTATTCAGATCCTTTACTTGAGTAAAAATACTCTTACTACTCTGTGTAAATACTCCACTACAAGTAAAAGATCAGTATTCAGATCCTTTACTTGAGTAGAAATACTCTTACTACACTGTGTAAATAATCTACTACAAGTAAAAGACCGGCATCCAGATCCTTTACTTGAGTAGAAATACTCTTACTACTCTGTGTAAATACTCCACTACAAGTAAAAGATCAGTATTCAGATCCTTTACTTGAGTAGAAATACTCTTACTACACTGTGTGAATACTCCACTACAAGTAAAAGACCAGTATTCAGATCCTTTACTTGAGTAGAAATACTCTTACTACTCTGTGTAAATACTCCACTACAAGTAAAAGACCAGTATTCAGATCCTTTACTTGAGTAGAAATACTCTTACTACACTGTGTGAATACTCCACTACAAGTAAAAGACCAGTATTCAGATCCTTTACTTGAGTAGAAATACTCTTACTACTCTGTGTAAATACTCCACTACAAGTAAAAGACCGGCATCCAGATCCTTTACTTGAGTAGAAATACTCTTACTACACTGTGTGAATACTCCACTACAAGTAAAAGACCAGTATTCAGATCCTTTACTTGAGTAGAAATACTCTTACTACTCTGTGTAAATACTCCACTACACTCTTTACTTGAGTAAAAATACTCTAACTACACTGTGTAAATACTCTACTACAAGTAAAAGACCGTCATCCAGATCCTTTACTTGAGTAGAAATACTCTTACTACACTGTGTAAATACTCCACTACAAGTAGAAGACCAGTATTCAGATCCTTTACTTGAGTAAAAATACTCTAACTACACCATGTGAATACTCCACTACAAGTAAAAGACCGGCATCCAGATCCTTTACTTGAGTAGAAATACTCTTACTACACTGTGTAAATACTCTACTACACTGTGTAAATAATCTACTACAAGTAAAAGACCAGTATTCAGATCCTTTACTTGAGTAGAAATACTCTTACTACACTGTGTAAATACTCCACTACAAGTAGAAGACCAGTATTCAGATCCTTTACTTGAGTAGAATTACTCTTACTACACTGTGTAAATAATCTACTACAAGTAAAAGACCAGTATTCAGATCCTTTACTTGAGTAGAAATACTCTTACTACACTGTGTAAATACTCTACTACACTGTGTAAATACTCCACTACAAGTAGAAGACCAGTATTCAGATCCTTTACTTGAGTAGAAATACTCTTACTACACTGTGTGAATACTCCACTACAAGTAAAAGACCGGCATCCACAGCCTTTAGTAATGGTACTCAAATTAAACCCAAAATATTCCATTATAATTAAAATAGCTTAAATCAGATCCTCTATTTCAACAAAAAAATAATTAAAAGGAGTACTCAAGTACTCCACCACAGTTAAAACCAGCATTCCGATCTGTTACCTGAGTAAAGGTACTCACTCATGTAGTAAAAATACTATATTCAAAACCTTTCTTGAGTAAAAGTGCACTGTAAAATAAATAGTAAGGACAAATTCAAATTTCAAAGCAACAGGCTGCATTAGATATTTTAGTTTTGAGGTCAACTCAGAGTTCTACGTTTGAAGCCACTCATTATATTTTGTGAAGATAATTTACCAACCATGTTCCAGCCGTGTCCCGCTAGTGGAGCAAACTGGGGTTCAGTATCAGGCTCAAGGAGACTGCAGCGGTTGGGGTTCGGACCCCTTAGGTTCTGATAAGTGCTCAACCTCCCCGCCCTAAAGATGGCAGCTCGTCAACTTTGCTCAAAATGATAAAAATCCTGTTCTGTTCACAAGTTCATTTTAAACATGAGGAAATAAACTGAACAGAAAACGCAGATTTCCATTTAACAAGACTTTTATACTGAATACAATTCAGAACCTGAATTCAGAACTTCTTTCGGTAAGGGGTGTTTACAAACACTTCCTTTCTGCTCTTCCGATAGGCCAACCAGTGATGTCTGCGCAGTCCACCTTGGTGTTTCAACTTAGCGGTCCAAAAATGACTGCATGGTGCTGGTGTGATCATTTCCCCAAGAAGGAGAGATGACGCAGCAAACACTGAGCTCCAGGAGGCGGCGATAACTGGGCAGGTATAAGGGCAATGTAAAGCTCAGCTTCCGCTGAACCGCTCCACGCCGACCCTGAGCCGGTGGCATTGTACTGCCGCAGAGGTAATGCGACCCGCAGCTGAGCGAATCCCTCGAGTAGAGCGTACGGATCTCGTCTGATACCTCTAAACAGTGTCATGAGTCAAGTCGTCTTGTTTCTTTTCACGGAGAGGTTTCACGCTTCGCTGCTGTGTCTTGTGCCAAATGGTTAGCGTATTCCGGTAGTTGTCAAAACACTGAACAGTTACCCGGCAACAAGGTATTCATCGTCTTCTTCTTTCTTAAAAGGTTTTTAGACGTGAAACATTTCTTCATCACAAGGTGTCACGTGAATGAGCGGGACCATTCGATCCAGGCAAAGAAGGAGGTCAATTGAGCCACAGGGGCCGTTTGAAGTAGAAATGCTTTTCTCTGTTCCTTTCGCGTCCTTTTCATTTCCTCCTGTGTCACACGGTGGGCTGACAAAGGTCCTCATTAGAGGCCCACTTTGGCTCCAATGGGAGGACTGCTTATCACGTCGATTAGTGTCACAGTTAAGTTTTCACTCCAGTCTCCTCTGCCCATTTGCCGGATTTAAAAAAAACCAACTAACTAGCGTGATGTGAGCTGCTAGTTCTCAATTTAATGCGCGATCAATCAGAAATCCGTTGGGAACCATTGAACACACACACGTTTGACAACTGAATCAATAAGGGATCTTTAGGGTGCTTTTACGGGGAAACCCATCCATCTAGTCATCAACCTGGTCTGCCTTAAAGGTCCGTCCACGTCAGAAGAAAGCGTTGAGAAAGTGCCGTCTCTGTCAGTGCGTCTGGAGGGGGGACATCAATCACAGCCTTATTGAGAGGTTTAGTTCCGGAGTAGCCATGGCGACATGATATCGGCACCTCTCAGAATTAACTTCTCAGGCTAAAACGTTGGATTGGAGCTCCATCGGTGGAGGGAGCCCACACTGCAAAAAGCGTGGGCTCATTTTTACATCTCTCTTATGGAATAACATGGTTTCCAGTTCAAACCTGTTTTTCTTCAGTTTGCCCCGAAGCAGATAGAATTCCCCTCAGAAAAAAAAAAAACAGAAGTAGAAAATTTCACCTCAGAACAAAAAAACAGAGGTTTTCATGTCGATTACATGGTAAAACATTTGACATCCAACATTTAAGTTTCAAAACTTACTTTAATCGTATTTCTTTCTCTTTACAGTGTGATATTTTACATTCTGTCTTTGTTTTACGGTAATTGTGGTTAGTGAAACATTTATTTTTGCATTACTTCATCCTGTCTTAGTGAAAGTTTAATGTGACATAAACTATAATTTTTTAATACAAAATGCCACAACATATATCAAACTTAAAACTAAACTGCTGGTTAGTTAGTAAGCCACAAAGAAGCGCTCCCTAGTGAGTGAAATAATGTCTTTTAGATAAGAAATGTCAAACCAAAGGCCCCCAGACCACATCAGGCCCGCAAAACAATTATATCTGTCCCGCGAGACAACATTTAAATTCTATAATAATGATTCGGAGGGGATATTTAAAAGCTAAATTAAAAAATGTATAATATTGCACGCACGTATTAATAAATAGATTGCATGTCTTAATAAACTTTTGAGGTTGCTTGGATTTAATGATATGATTAATTTAGCCCAGCTATCTACCAGGGGTTATTTAAAGTTCATTTTATACAGGATTATTATATATCGCTAATTAACAACAGAGTGATGTTGTTGATGCCGGTGAATAAAAACTTTTTATTGGAAATTAACATTCCGTGAAACCTGCTGGTGGACAGGGAGACATAAAAATGAATGATGCTGATGTGTCTATTATTCAAAATGTTATCTGTAATTTATCTATTTTCTATTCCCTGGGTTTGTTCAGAATTCAAAAAAATGAATATTTCAAGTAAGAATTGTCACGAAACCTCAAGTCCATTCATATGAACCGAAAGTAGGACAAAAATCAAACTAATACCTAAAATGTTATGAACTGTCTCAGATGGCCACAACAAAGAGGGAGAGACAAACCATGTTAAACAATTAACAGGAAGTCAGTAGAGTCAGTGGTGCAAAGTGGGCCTGACCGGAATATGTGTGTGCGAGTGTTGTAAAGTTCAAAACTCAAAGTAACAAATCCAAAACATGATGTATGTTTCCTGTTGGGAGAGCAGAGAGGGGGATCAGCCTGCAGACCTTCACTAATGATGACCACACACTAGAGGTGGAAACGCCCGATTTAACGCCCCACCCACCCAACAACCGTTGGTTGGGCGTGGCCCGATTAACGGCGTATCTCAAAAGACTATTTGTCCAAATAATTCTCAAGTGTGTGGTCTTGATACGATTATCTTACTGCTCCAGATCGAGTCGGAGCCTCCCCGACAGAATACCCGGAATAGCCAATGAGAGCGAGCGGACCAGGATGCGTCATAACAGGATGTTGCATACTTTTACAGAAACCCAAACAGACCTGAACCCCGAGCCAGGTGAATTATTGAAGAAGAAGAGCAGTTTGGTGGAAGTATGACAATAAGACGAGTGTCTTTATAACGTGTCACGCAAGTCATATCACAATAAGACCGACGAGGACGTCCATCGTCCTCCATGTTTGTTTTTCTCCTGAAGTCACGTTTGGTCACGTGAGTTTCTGTGAGATCTCGTGTCTGTGGAATCCTAACTACAAACAGCATGTGTGTGGTTCTCGCCGTCTGGATGGATCGTCTAGTGTGTGTGTTTGGAAGATTATAATATTAAAAATCGGTTGACACTGTCCTCATGTTTCTGGTCTCCCACGTTTTTATGATCCGTTAATATTTGAGAAACAGGAACTCCTGGGTTCCACCGGTGCTCCAGGGTACTCCATCATCTACTTGTAGTCAGACTCGAATTGTTATAATGTCACCTCCAAGAGGAACACAAGGGACATGGCACCAAAAAAACTTCCCCTAGTGAATAAAATATGAACTATTTGATTAAAACATAATGCATAACAGATAGATATCCTTGAGTCAATTAATTAGCACCAAATGTGGACTAAATCCGAAAATAAGTTGGGAAAAACTTTTGGCAATAAAGCTCGACCCAGTGTAAGAAATATAAGACCAACTTTTCCCAAAATCATTCCAGTTCTATGTGGGTATACATTTTGAAAATGACCCATGAAATCGTTAACATGATGGATCTGTGGCGCCGATGAAGATTCCATAACATCTCCGACTTTTAGGGGATAAAAATAGTTGGTACTACTATACAAGAAGACTACCCTTATGAAGGGTTTATATGCTGCTTTTGTGAGCAGCTTTTAATAAGCTGCAATATATCAATAGCTAAAGAGCGCAACATCTCAACTCAACTTAATTTATAAGCACATATAAAAACAACAAAGTTGACTCAAGTGGTGTAAAGTGTCATAGTCACACAATATTAACAAAAAACTTATGTTGAAAAGAAAGCATTACCATGAGAAATAAATGTACAAAAAAAGCCAAGGGATAAAAATTAGTTCAGAGGTGGGATTAAAGCAATCAATGTGGGAGCCAGACTAAAATGGGGGGCAACCCGTTCCCCGGTATGAGGGCTGCAACAGAAAAAGCTCAGACGCTACTTTCTCACTGCTGTTTCTCATGCACGACAAAAGCTGGTCAGCGGACCTGTGTGACTTCAGGCGGGTACATGCTTGTAGGAAGTAAGTGATGAAAGGTGGTGCAAGGTGGTGCAAGCCCATTTGGGGATTTAAAAAGAAACAGTCAAATCTCAAAATTAATCTTAAAATACCAGTGGAGGGAGAACGGAATGTGTTATGGTTTACGTCTGCAGAGTTAAAAGCTGAACACAAGATTTATTTTTATCAGTTTACTTTAACAGTTTATCAAGTTTAAAATCCCTCTCCGCTCTGATGCCAAGGTTGGACACATTGGATTCTAGAGATTGTTGCAGGACTCCCAGGACCGTAAAACAGGCATCAGAGGAAACTCTTGGTCCAAACACCATGACCTTTGCTTCAAAAGGCTTAGAGCCATCCATCCTTTAATGTCCTTCAGAAGCTTAAAAAAAAGACAGTTTTCCCTTTTTTCCCCTTTTCTTTAGATTTTCTAATGCACTTTATTCCTTTATTCTAATTTTCATGTGTATTTTATTTTATTTATTCATTTCTTGTTTTTCTTGTTTCCTAATGTCTGACCTGGGTCATATACATGTACAATATATATATATATATATATATATATATATATATATATATATATACATACATACACATATACATATATGCTTTTGTGTGTATATGTTTATCTGTGTGTGTATTTACCTATATATAAATATATAGGTATATATATATATATATATATATATATATATATATATATATATATATATATATATATACCCATATATATATATAAAGGTATATATATATATATATATATATATATATATATATATATAAATATATAGGTATATATATATAGGTATATATATATATATATATATATATATATATATATATATATATATATATAAAAATATATAGGTATATATATATATATATATATATATACCTATATATTTATATAAAGGTATATATATATATATATATATATATATATATATATATATATATATATGTGATTGATCTATCTGTCTATCCATCCATCCACACAGATGGTTTTAAGGATCTGACTTTGTTTTCTTTTCAGTGTTTTCATCATTTAAGTAGTACGTGATGCCAGGATTCAGTTCATTCTTTAACAAAGCGTCCAAATATAGTTGAGTGTTAAGAAATGTGAAGAAATCATAAACCAGTAAAGAGTTAATTCTTATGAAACGGGCCAGCACCAACACAAACAAATCTAATGGCGGCAGACAGTGAGCCACACAAACTCTCACCATCTTCACAGCCATCATCAACAGTGACTCACGCTTCCGCAATATGCCCACTTCTGTTTATACGTTTTGTATTTTCCATCAACCTCCTTGTTGGGAACAGAGTTGACTTGACCCCAAAAGATGCCGCGACCCAGTCATAGTCCTATTGTTGGTTAAATTGCATCAGCAGATTAGCAAATATCTGATTAAACTGCCGCTCTAACATGCAGGCTGATGTTAAATCATCGCTGCAGTGAATGGATTCTGCTAAATAATAAACCTGCATTGCTTGTTGAAAACTAGATCATATTTTATTTATAATAATAATGTATTTGTTATAAATTATTAAGTGTTTCACAGAATTGATATATAGCCAGTTATTTTTTAAGTCATCGTGTTTCGCACAGAGTGGTTGTTGCATATACTTTTAATAATTTACACCAGCGTCATTTTTTCACATTTGACAGGTCAGTGTCCAGCCTGGACGGCAAACACCGTGTAACTCTATACAAACTCTCTTGGTTAATGGTGGTGGAGCTGTGGTACCTTTTTCTTGCTTCGTGACCGGTCTGTGTACCGTAAAATCTTGACTTAATTAGTTAAAAAACAAAGAATAAGTCTCTATAAAGAACTTAAAACAACATTTAAAGGTGTCACCATGGATCCTTAGGGGTTAAAGGTATCGATATTTTTATTCATTACCACTGGATGTTTTGTGGTTTCATTTATAACATTTTCTGTTAGAGTCTTATGCTTATCCTTAAAATGATACTTGACTACTATTTGTGAATATTTTAGCAACATTAGAGCAATCAGAGTCCAACCTGTGCACACAGAAGATGAGTCAGTACACAAGACCGGTCCACAGTTTCTTTACCCACTTCTGAGGGACGTGCACTCAAAAACAACTTTTTCTCAAAGACAGTCTTTACAAATTATGAGCACCGTAAGCTGGATCTTAACACTTGTAAAATGCAAAAGACGGATCTTTCACAGACCAGAAATAACACTTTGAAGATAAGCGTTCCGTATGAGGCAGGATTTTCAATCGGAGAAAGCCGAACCACCGAGGAGCAGGTAATAGGGCTCCAGATACACAAGCAACGATGAAAAATAACAATATGTGTGCTGTAGGGAGCAGTTTAGAGAAAGAATGATTAGAAGAGCTGTGACTTCTGTTTTGAAAACTCTGAGTCAAATCTTTTTTTACACTCGTCTCCGTGTAAAGGAGAAAAATGCAGCTCTTCTTAAATAGTCCAGTCCCAGACTGTCTCGGGACCTACAGTGAAATGTGAATTATTCGGAAAATGATATAAAAAGCTAAAGGTAAATCTGGATTTTTATGCATCAAATTAAACACAAATGTCAAGTCAAGTCAAAGTTTATTAATGTAGCACATTTAAACAACAAAACGGGTTGACCAAAGTGCTGAACGGATACATCTGACAAAATAAAAGCCTGAATTACAAGAATAAAAGACATGCAGGGAGACGTTGGTGCATCGAGGTTTGCTGACTAATAGACTGTTTTTGCAACAGAGATATTTAGTAGAGATGAGTCTTCAGAGGAAGTACAGTAACTATAGATGAAATTAAACGATATTATAATGTCAGAAGACCTGAATTATGTACCAGACATCTTACTTTCTTAAGAATCCCAGGACCTTTCTGCAGACAAACCCAACCTGATCTCTTTCTGAGACTGTGAGGACAACATTAGTCAGAAGATTATCTTCAGCCGAAGCTACAGGTCTCTTTTATTTCAACTTATCCAGCCACCTCAGAATGTAGAATGAAAATCTGGGTGCCTTACAGCGCCGGACAAATGTTTGCTCTGCAGAGAAGGATCCTATCAAACTCCTACTGTTGCATAATCTGCATTTTATTTATTATAGATGAGGCTACTAGACCGGAAGGATCCGGTAGGCAATGCCCCCCATTGCCTTCCACACTCCTGGCAGGGAGGACTCAGGCCTAATCAGCATGGGGGGCCAAAAACTGCAGGTGTCTAAGGTTATTGTAAGATGTAAAATATAATATAGTCAATATTCCAGATACACAATTTTTAAATCAAATGACGCTTTCGCAAAGGTCTGGCTAAATCGGCATTCCTGTTCCACACCCAGGCCACAGATTCTGCTCATACCTCTCTTTCACTCTCAACTTTCACACTTGCTCAGTCTTCATGATCTGAGGGGTCAATTAAGATCAGCATTTTTTCATCAGCTATATCTATGATCAGCTTATCATCTCTCTGCAGCTAAATATCATCTAGTTCCTTCATGCGGCTGGTTCATGTGCCCGCCATCTCACCATCTCCACCCCTTCCTTACAGAACCATCACCGTTATCATTCATCAGTCTCTGCAGAGTCATCAGCCACCACCACCAGTGTCCAGACTCCAAAGGGGGGTCATTTTCACACGTAGCATCTGCTGTAAGAAACATTCATCATAACTTCATTCTGTCTCTCCTGGTTTGATCTAAATAACTGTGGTTAGATGCAAATGAATTCCCCATTTAAAGGTGACTTGAAAACATCTTTCAGCAGACAGATGTTAATGGAGTGTAACAAACCAAATATTATGAAATAACAGCCATCCTGTTATCATGATTTGATTTGAATCCAATAAAGTTTTAATGCCTTTTAAATATCCGTACGACTCATTCCATTTGTGTGTCTTCCAGCCCTTGGATTTAATATCTCTTCATATAAAGCTGGCTGATTTGATACGTTTTCACTCATGAGTAATTTATTTCATTCTTGGAGGATCCTTTGAGGATGCTGTTTTTTTCTTCCTATTTCCCTCCTTTGTGCTAATTAAAGCTAATTGAATTGAATTGATGGTACCGAGACCCTGAATCACGGCGCTACCATCTCGGTCCTGCTCATCCCTGAAATGAGACAAATCAAATGTGCCGCGTAATCAGACATGAAAAAAAGTAAAATGGCAAAGAAGCCATCTCCCTTATTTGTTGTTATTGTCATGAGCGCATTATAACATTTCTATCAAACGCACAAATAATCACTTGGCATGAGAGAGCAGGCGCAGAATTGTTTGATCACAAGTGAATTTGGTGTCCCTGAACGCGTGCTGGCTGTTACAACCATAAAAGCGTCCTTGAGCTCATTTTGTCTTGGATTTGAAAATCAGTTACAGATGGAGTTTGAAAAACCAAAGTTCTCGGTAAAAGGCACAGCTGTTTCCTAAAAGCACACAGAAAACAAAGTGTCTCAACAGAATAATTCAGACTGATGATACTCATTCATCCTTGGATCGGAACTTCTGGAACCCCTAATGAAAATTGACATACATAGAGTGCCATGTAAAAGTGTATTGTACGTACCAACTTCACTTTAATCATTCCAAACTATGATACAAAATCATACTGGTCAGGACATTCCAGTGTAAAATATGAAGTTACAGAAAAGCAGAGATGAAGATAGTAGATTGACTTAAAAAGTTACGGTGCGTAAAACTTAGGCGTCTTACTTTGAATAAATAGAATATGATTTTCATTACTTTGATTTTCTTAGTGCATAATTACCTGATAATAAAAAATATTTTTTTTAACATTAGTGTTTAGAAAGTCCTTTATATCTCCGGAGGGGGCGGGTCCTATTCCATGGAATCTACCACGTTCCGTTGCCATGTTTGTTTGTGAAGTAGTTCGAGGGGACAATCCAAACATTGGCTCTAGAGAGGGATTTTAACATTTTTATGATGAACTGTCGAGTCCGTACAATTTAGTAGAGTGCAATTTCTTAGAATTTAAAAACTAAAAGGTTTCATGAAATGAAGAATCTGTTATTGAGCAACTACATACCTTTTCTTAAAATTAATAAACTTATCTATATTTCTTTCCATTTGTACTGAAAACCAAAAAATTGTAAGTGAAAGACAATTAAAAATGAATAGTTCTTTAATTTACAATATTGAGTTGATAAGTCATTCTACATAAAGAAAAGTTCTTTTTTTAATAAAGAAATCGTGTGAAATTTACCTTAAACTCTCAAAGACACACTTTCAACTGTTTTATTAAATCAACTTTTCATGGTTTTCAGTGTGTAATAGAAATGTAAGAAATAAAGCACTTTTGAGATGGACACAGTACCTGGAAAGGATAACTGTTGGCAGAATTTATCAAGATAAGTTAATTAAAAATAATGTTTTCTGACAATACGAGGCCCTCAGAGAATTTCTCGTCAATAATGAGAATTTATGTTTGTCGGTGGTGGCAGAAGAAAAAAACATGGCAGCGATGGAAAATCTGAAGATGTGCCAATTATCTTCTTCAAAAAAGAAAAGTGGTAAGGGTGTGTTTCATTCAGTCAGTCTTTGTAGCCATCTTTAATGACTGAGATATTAATCTGTAGGGTTGAAGGGCATTATGGGAGAAATGTGTTATCAGCATATATGGGGGGTGAGGAAGACCATGCGTGCTTACCTCCCTGAAGGCCTATTCATGATAAGATGATCAGGGAAGATGGATCCAAACATGTTTACTCACAGAAGCCTATGGATAGGCTGTGTGGGTGTGTGTGTGTGTGTGTGTGTGTGTGCGTGTGTGTGCGTGTGTGCGTGTGTGTGTGTGTGATGCTAGAGTGACAATATCAGCATTTTGCAGATAGAAAGCTACACGGTAGTGAGACAAAACTGGAGATGAGTATCTGTTTGGATGAATTGTGTGTGTGTGAAATTCATGCCCGGACCAACATCCCGACCGTCCAACCTTTGTTTACAGGAGAGAAAGAATAAAACATGAGCTCACAGACATGATAAGAACCTGCACTCACATGCACCATGTGTGAAGTATCTTCAGTCTCTCAGTGTTCTCCTTTCCACAGCATGTGCACAGATCAACATCAGGAGGTGCCGTTTTCCAGGGGGCCCTCCGGTGATTGCTGTCGCAGCAGTCAACATGGACAGTGGGGAGTCGTCTTTGTGTTCGAGGAGGCGGGGGACTAAAGGCCCTTGTGCAAGAGTCACCGCTATCATTAAGTGGGTTTACAGTGCCATTTTCCTCCTTTCAGGATAAAATAATTCCGAAAGATTATTCCTGTATCGACTGTTCACATGCGCAGGGGTCTGATTCGGAAAAGGTTTCATAACGGCCGGGACATCAATCGGAAGAGCTGGCAACAGCTGTGTGACGAGTGCAAAAGTGACCGATAGATGACGACTTTCATCAGAGGGTGGGTCTCTACGGTGTGATCAAATAGGCTTTTGCTGTTATTGTTATGCTTTTAATGAAGAGACAGCTCCATAATAAGTCTTTGTTTGCTTCTGTGTCGGAGGCAGGAGGGAGAGAGGCGTTGTCGTTACCTCTGAGGAGTTTTACTCTGACGTTACAACATGACGAGGTGAACAATAAGTCATTGCTGAGACCGTGTTGTGAGGTAAACTTTCCAGAAATGTTATATCAACATCAACATAGTCTGCCTTAGCGCTTCAAGCAGAAACTCATCACGTGCTTTTATTCTGAAAACCCAGATCCACCAATGGTCAGAGACTTTCACAGCGGTCTTCCACCTATTTAATTACTTCATTCATCTTACGTAAAATGTTCACATCCGTAACGTCTAAAGCAGAAACTCATCACCCAATTTGTCCCGAAAACCCAGACCCAAATTATTCAAACATACTAAGGGCCTAAGTGTGTTTACATGCTGTTTACATCTACGTGATGTTTCTTTCTGATTAGGCGTCTTTTCCGAATTATTCTGTCCATTTAAACCCACCTACTGTCATCAGGGCTGGTTGTTGATGAGAAAAACTTTACGCACAGTGTGAAGGGAAAACAATTATCCTCTCTCTTTGTCCCCCTGAGACGGAGAATGGCAGCTGAGGCTGGACAATGCTGCTTTTGTGCTGCGATATCAAGGATGAAAAAAATCAGTACAAACGTCCCCGCTGCTCCTCCTGTGCTGATCTGTAAATATAGTGCATGGTGCTTTCCTGGGAATACAAGTTTCTTCTTCTATCCTTATTTTTAAGTCACCTCTTTTACGGTGGTGACATTTTGATTGTCTCGCATACATACATACATGTATTTGTACGATGAGGTTGGGTTAAGCTGGCAGCAGAATTAAATGGGTATTCCAAATATCCCTCTCCCCAGCAACACTCGCCAGGTCATCCCATGGATCCCGAAGCATTCCCTGGCCAGATATATGTAATCCATTTAGCGAACTCTGTCTGCCTCTGGGTCTCCTTCCGATAAAGCTCCTACACTCCTTCTCTTGAAGCAGCAACTCACCCAAAACTCAGAGGGGACAATCAACACTTTTACGGCAGAAAACCATGGAGGAAGTGACATGCCAGCCTCTTCATACTCAGTTGAAAAATGTGCAGTCGAATGTGTGCTGGAGATCACGTGATGCAGCTAACAGAACCAAATCATCTGCAAGGGCCGAGCTACAATTCTAAGTTCCAACAACTGGACTAACCCTCACCTCGGCTGCGCCTTAAGATGTGTCCGTAAATGAGTCGAGAACATAATCAGAGACAAGAGAGAAGATTGCCAAAGTCTGTGAGGTGTTAACCCTTTTATAATTGGAACACACCCTCGGATTCCCCTTTTTTTAAAAGTGTAAACCAGTCTGCCACATCAAAGATACTGCCCCAAGTCTGCTCCATTGTCTGGCCCTGTGACATCCAGATTGATCTGAGTATCATCAGCACAAAAATTGTATGTAACATTGTGTCTTTTTGCGGTTGTGTCTTCGGTAGTCCACCTGAAAATAAATCTGGCCCTGAAAATGAAGCCGATGGCACAAAATGCATAACAAAGGAAAAACAAAGGAAAAAGACATGTAGCTTCCTGTTTTATAGACATTACTAGAAAATCCACTCAGAACGCAAACATCCGCCAATACACAATGGTACCAAAGGTAGGCGTTATTATGATAAGAGTCGTTGAGACCGAAAACTCAGACAAATTTTCTCTGTTTCTGTAAAATACTTCATAGCCTGTCGTCTCTACTGTCTTCCACTTCAGCGTCTTTGCACAGCCCACTGAGCCCTAGTTAAGTGAATTACTTATACTCCTTATTTGGTAGCCAAAGATTTGGAGCCATAATTGTGTTTTTCCCTATATTCAGAACAGTCATGGTATTTAATTATACGCATTCCCAAACAACATTATTGTGTCCACAGTTACTGTCCTCTCATCATTGACATAATTACTTACACCGTCCTCCACCTTTTAACTTCACGGATCTACATACCTCACAGTCTATGGGCTCTGATCTCCTCCATTCTCCTTCGCAGCACTGAACTACGTGACCCTCTGTATTTGCACAAGTATTTAATAATTGAGTGATAGAAACTGACAGATGGATTTATTAATGTCCCTGCAATACTTCTCATGTGTATCTCAACATCTTTTAATTTGTAAATGAAAGTGTCTGTAGGTGTATATAGACTGTTAGGTAGAATTTCACTCATACGACACTGCTTACAGTAGTGAATCAATCATTGACAGGGGTTTTGTCCTAAGCTGCATTAAAGCAAATACCATTACAGGCTACATTATATAAATTATAATATTTTTAGATTAATATGAATGAACTCACTCGCCACTCAATCGTGTCACTCACCAATTTAGTAGCATCTACTGTTGAATTCCAGATTCACACATCAGCTCACACCTCCCTATTCAAGAAGCTGCCTGCCTTCAAGTGTCATGAAATGGATTTCATCATCTACAGCCACACTGAGTATCATGTCAAGTGATGACGTTCCTTTAGATAGATTACAACTGAGTCACAAGTTGCATCATCATTTTGCCTTTGATGGCGTGGTACCACATTCAGTTTCTTTTTCTTAAGTAGTATTATGATCCTCCATTTATCAAACACCAAACCGTTATACAGCAACAAAATACTAATTTTCTTTCTCGTTGGCTTCTAGAGGTGACGCATTTCTTCAAGATGGAAAAACCTTAACTAGTGTCAGTGTTCATATTGTCCATTCAGACTACACTCTACAAAAATGGCAGATCGATACGGCCACTTCATTGAAGAAGATCCGCCCACTTTGGAGATGTAAAGGGCTTTTTCCAGGCTAACGTTATAAAATAATAATAATACATTGTATTTAAAACACACTTTACATTTGGATCAAATCTCAAAGTGCTACAAGGCAGATAAAAGTATTAATAAAAAAATATTAAAATAATTTAAAAATAGGAGCAAGGAGCAGCAATCTTAATTAAAAGCCATAGGCTCTAATAAAAAGGAAAGTTTTAAGTCCTTTTTTAAAAGTCTCAGTCGTCTGTGGAGCCCTCAGATGGTCGGGAAGGATATTCCACAGACGAGGGGTAGCAGAAGAGAAGGCACGATCACCCATAGTGCTGAGCTTAGTCCGGGGGAGGAGGAGGCGGTTTGAGTGTGTAGAACAGAGGGATTGTGATGAGGTCAGTGGGGTGAGTAGATCACGTTCACATTAAAACTAATACTCTTATTTTCAGCTGATTGTACACAAAAAAAAAACTAGATTTTACAGCCAGGCTTTAAATGTCTAAGTGGTGGTTTTAAATTAGTATATATGGGTTGGTTTACTAGTCAAATTACAGCCTTGCTCAACTGTTAAGTTGACAGTTTCACTTTTCATGCTCCTGTATAATGTGCTATAATTGTCTGCAAAACACCGGCGAGTGTTTTTGAAAGGCTTTGAAGAGGAAAAGGAACCGAGCCAAGTAGGATTCGAGTTTTATGGCAGCTGGTTTGAGGTGCATCAAGAAATGAAGGAACTGAGCCAGAGGAGGAAGATATGGCTCGGAGATGCTGTCATTATGTCATGAATTGGAATTTAGAAACTTCGGGAGCAGTACGATTGCTTACAGGTACAGTATGTCTGAGCCACACATATTTATTCAGTGTCAGAAAATACTCACGCAGTATCTTGGAAACTTCTACACCCACTTTTTCCAGGCATATTTGCAGTCAGTTCTCTTCCTAAAACAACATTCTATTCAGTTCATATCTCACATTCCCCAGCCCACTTTTGATGCAGAGGAAATAAATTATGTGCCATGCACCTCAGCAGTTGTAGTTGTGTGTTCTTATTTCCATACTTTCAAGATATTTCTCGGACGGGCCTGACAAGCGGAAACAGCGAGGCTCCCAGTGAAAATATATGCTTTTGGAGTCGCAATATCTATTCTATTCGAGCAAAAGGCGTGAAAAGCTGGACCTTGAGGTATATTCGGTCCTGTAGTATTCCCTTTGAAAAGATAAGAATGTTGTTAGGAAAGGAGGAAGAAGATCTATACTCAGGGCAACAGACAGCTCCTTTCAACCATTGGGGACATGAAGATACTTGAGGAGCATGTGTACACAGGAGAGTAGTTGCTTTTTTTTACTTTTTGTTCTTATTCTTTGTGATGGACTTCCGTTTGCTCCATCAGAGGTTCGGTGTCTGCGCCCCAGGGCATTCTTCTTCCGGAGCAACATATCCGCACACCCATGACCTACTTGTGCTGGTGAGAAAGTACGTCTGTGTGTAACAGATGTGCAATATATTATTCATAACTTTATTATTGTGTATAATCAGATGAAAAATAATTAATAATCTTACCGTCAGTTGCACAGTCTGACTCTCCCTTTATATATGATTTATTCTAAACTCTCAGAAGAGATTTTTAATGAAAAGCTAACAGTACTTAGCTAGTTAAAGCCTCATGAGATTGATTAAATAATGGCTATTTTTGACCCAAAAGTGGTAAAAAGGGAATTGAATCACATACCAAATTAGCATTATCCATGCAGCCTCTGACTGGCTGCTTCAGAGGCGGCACATACTTTTTTCAGGAGCATTCTTAGTTGCATGTGGTAAGCATGTAAGACACATGAAAAAAAGCCAAAATATCCCAATTAACCCATTATAAGGAATTTGTTTGAAATACATGGGAATCCAAAATTTCAACCCTAGTGTGATTCACGAGGATATTATAAGACTTTCTTTTACCTAAGTGACTTTTTCAAATTCTTCAGATTTATGTTGCAAATCAAGGTCAATGAAGTTACCGTATATGGAACGTCTCCTGTCTTGGGAAAAAAAAAAAAAATCGAAAAAACTGTATGTATAAAAGATATTTAAAAAACACAACGTTAACAGAACATTTATTTGAACATACTCATTTACATTCATAGGTACTAAAACTGGTATTTTCACAAATATCACACACGTAGCAAAATTCATTCACGTAGGCAACAGCTTCATGGTGCTCGATGAAGCAATGGTGCTCAGCATTGAGGCACAGGTGCACCATCAGACAATGTTTGACCCCAAGCTGTGCCTCTTTCTGCCGCAGTACTTGCAGGTCTGGCGAGTGGTGTACAAAGGGGCATAGAACAGGGACAGGTCAAACTGCATATTATCTTCTGGGGTGTAGCTGCGATGTCCCTGGACAGGCTTGGGGACATTGACAGGTGCTAAGGCTGCTTGGAGATGCTGAACTCCTCTTTGGGGAGGCATGACTGGCTTCTTTTTGTTGGCACCCCTGAACATCCAGATCCTGAGGTTCTATAGCGATACAGCCCGCCTGTAGATGACCCGGTCATTTGTGAGGTATGGTAGAGGTGGACCTGCATGTCGTTCTTGCCAATGTCCCCCATGTTGGCTTTGTTGATTTTCTTTTTTCTCTCAAAATATTTTAATTTATTTTCAAACGTCAGCCGTAAGCACAGGCATTTTGAGTGCATGGCAAAAAGGTTTCCCCACTAGTGGTTGAGATTACAAATTGGGATTGGGAATTTGTTTATTTGTCCAGTTTGCATGGTACAGTCCAGTTTATGAAAAGGTTTATTCGACGCCTCCGCTACTCAATGAAGTGCTTATAAGTTTGGGAGTTTTCAAGCTGAATGGGGTTATATGGAAAATTTCACTTCTGACTGGGCTTTTAAACCAATTCTAATTAAAATACCGGGGTCAATGTTGACCTAGTTGTAGCTTTAGTGTAATGCCTTGGCTCTGCCCTCATTACTCCCTGCAGATATTTTTGTTTTTTTTGGCTTTACGCCATAAATTAAACTATCTCATTATGGCAGAGGTGTTTTTGAGAACTGTGTGATGAATACCAAGGTATGATTTTCATCTGTTTTGAACATGGCCGATGTGCCCCCTAAAGGCTCGGCACTGCAGGGTTTACTCAGTAAGTTCAAAGGCTTCCTGAGCTGGCGCAACAAAACCTAAAAAAAAAAAACTAAAACCCCAGAGTATCACAACAGAGGTTATCAACTTTAGTACGTAATTCAAGGCTTCTTCTGGTTGCCCTTGGCGAATGTGGTGTTTGGTGCTTCAGTAAAATCTACATCATAACAGAAAGTAACACTGCTTCAAAAGGTGCAAGAGAGGAAGTGGCAGAAAATTGATGATTTGAATTTTCTGAGTTAAAATCTCTTCACTCAAAGCCCACTCTTCTCCTTCAGTTAGTTTGAACGTTAGACATTCACACTGTAAGATATTCACACTGTAGACCTCTCAGACTTTAACCTCAGTTCAACGTGTTTGTACACGATATCCAAGAATGAAGGAAAGTCGGAGATAAACCACTGTGATCCTTAGATATTGATCTTTATTCATAGAGCATGTGTGGAGCACAAACCCTTGTTGCAAAATATATATAAATAAGTAATATATGTGTTAGTTTTCAACTCTTTCTCTGAATTATAGACCATTAACAAAATAAACTGCTGCTTTGCTTTTGAAGACGTAGACGCATCTGATAATAGAACACCATGTGAGTATGTGAGTATATGTGAGTTCATATTATGCAGAGACAAACACCGACAGCTGCGATAAACTTCCTTCACGTCTGCGTCCTCGCCTACTGACATTCGGCCATGTGGCGTTTGACTTTTTGGGATTCACAAAGCAGACAGGCTTTCATGTTGCAGAGTTTTCGCATTCACTTTGCATGGAATCGCAGTGAGCAAAAAAATATAACGTCATGTTCGTTGACGAGACAACATTAGTTCTTTGCATTTGAACCAACCCTAAGGTGCAGCGGACAGTCCTTAGGGAGCACATCGGTTCTCAGGGTCTGGCTTGAAGACCTCATGATGTGTAGACTGCACGGGCGGTCTAGGGATCGAACTATCAACTTCCCAACTGACCTACAGCTGCCCCCCATAATTAAAGAATTACTAGAAATTGTACGGAGTACATAGTGTATGCAGTATTAGTACGGTGACAGGTCTTAGTCTTTGGTTGACCTTCTTGTGCTACATGTACATGATTACAGTGATGAACACAAGGTCATCAGACACCCTGGGTTCGGCGACGTGACTTGGGGTTGATCAGTGTCTAGCCCATCTTAAAATACAATAATACTGATGTCCGCTCTGGGATTCGTAACCACCATGGGGCCTTTGCTTCTGCCTCAGGTATCCTTCTGCTGGCTCTTATGCATTGCTGTTCTTTTTTTTCTAAGGATTTTGAGGATCTTCAGAAGTCGGCACTGCGTATTTACTTTTTTCCGCTCATGGACTTCCTCAATACTTTCTTTCCAGTGAAAAGTCATTTAGTATGACTAAATGCTTTTGCATTCTCCAATATTACCATCATGTCAGGGTGGACTGTGGTGGCTGAAACATTTCCTGGAAACTTAAGCTGCCTTCTGAGCTCAACCTGGAGCCGGCAGTCCCGTACAGTGGTAAGAAGCCCACCTGTGGAGCTAGGCTGGTGTTTACCTTTTCTCCACCTCTGATGAAGGTGATGGGTTCTATGGGTGCATCCTGGTTCTTGTGGGTCTGGATCGCTGTACTGCTATCAACAATAAACTGAAGACATAGAACAGTAATGATTCATAAATCAATGGTAGAAAAGTAGTGCTGGGTTTGTGAGTGGATTGAAGACATATGTGCTGGCTGGACAGGGGACACCAGTGGTTTACAATCAGAATGGAGACAGACAGTGACGGGATGTGGATAAACTCACATAAACATGAAGTGGAAAACAGGGTTAATTATAAATATAAGATAAAGAAAAAATGGGGTTTCGAACTGGCCTTAAAAATTTTGAAAAAGAAAAAAATTCAAGTAAATTTAATGTTTAACCATCAGTGGAGTTCATGTTCAAGCCGTCAATGTGAGTCTATGATGGGGCGGGCTTTAGCGAGCTGTCAAAAATAGTGATCTATTAAAAGGAGAGTCTAGTTAGTGTCAACACACACATACACACACACATATAAACACACATACTTACAAACATACACACATATAAACACATGTACACACACATACACAGATACAAACACACAGATACACATATGCATACATACACAAATACACATTTATAAATTCACACATACACATATATACATTTACCTGCATATTTACATATATATATATACATGCTGCTGAATCTTAAGTATCAATAAATAATTGTATATTCTTTTCTTTACTAGCAAGCTGGTGAATCGTTGATTTCCTGTTTGTTTTTTCGTCTGTGTTGCAGGAAAGATCAAACTATTTCCTTGACACTTGAAAGGCAATGTTTCCCCCCCTGTTCCCCCTTCTTTTCTCCTCTTTGCTCTCAGACAGAGTGTGTAGGCTTTGTTATAAGCATAATAAAGAGTGTGGCTTTGCTTGTGTAGTGTCACCGGGGAGCAGGATGTATTTCATGCTCCATGGCTTTAGTGGGAGTAAACAGGTTAGCTGAATGCATGTTTGCATTGTTTCCCCTGAACGTGATTGTGAGTGTGTTATTCCTCCTTAAGGGACGCAAAAATCAGTGACTTGTACCACGAAACGGGAAGAAAAGGTTGATGAGGTAACATCAGAGTAACCTTTTTCAGAGCAGGGGATGGTGGAGTGTCAGGGATCAAACACAGTGGGGAAAAGGTGTCGAAAGGGGAACATTTCTTAAATGAATCTAAAAAATGTGGTTAATTAATCTAATATTACATAATACGGTGAAAGAAAACTACAAAGAGGAGAAATGTCCTGAGCTGAAGAGAACTACTGTACCAAAAGACATAACATAATATTGACCGAATAGTCCAAGACACAGACACGAGGGGAAGTTAACGTTGAACATCTACTCAAAATAGAAATATTTACAATTTACAATAAAGAGCATAACATTTGAAATTGAATATATGTACAAAAATAGAAAGTTATTCTTGAACAACTCCACAGTAAAAAAGACTTCAATTAACTTTAATACATTTATTCTAAAGAGGAAGTCCCGCCTCCTCATCTCCCTGACGAGTTCTTCCACTAAAAGGCCATGTTTTACCTTGGGAAGGTCTATGTGAGCTCGGTAAGAAACAGAGTCACTTAAATGCAACATAAATGACAGGGATAGCATGTTAAAGTGTGTGCAACCAAATTAGCAAGCAACAATATTTTGATTATCAAATCCCTCTCCACTCACATCCGGAGCACATCTCTGTGAAATCTTCCTTATGAATCAACAAAATCATCGGCCAGTTCAGCTGCTTCGAGCTCAGTGGACACTCACACTCGTTTACATATGCAGCTATTCGTGGAGAAATAGAGTTTTAAAATTGTTCCAATAATCGGTTCACATAAACAGTCAAAGTCATTAACCTCAGCATCTGAGCACCAACGCTGACAATGAGATGTCAAAACCAGCTGACACAGTATCCACAGGATCAGGATTAGTAAATCCCCCTGAAGCAATCTTACCCTCTCTAATTAACTGCAAACGCAAATTAATTTTTTACAATTGCAACTTCTCTTGCTCCACCTGCAGAGCCAACAGCTCCCTCTCTTGTTCGATAGTCAAACCTGTGGGCACAGCCCCCCCCCCCCCCCCCCCCGTAGACCAATGTCAATTTTTTGTAATACAGCTTGCTCAAACAAAAGACAAAAAACATTTTCAGTTCATCTTTACGAAAATGGTCTGCAATTTCACAACAACTGGTCTTTTTTTACAACCAATTACAAATGCTAGTGTAGACGCATAAAAAAAACAACCTGAAAATTAAGCCCCGATTACCATTAACGAGCACTGTTCACTGTCAAGATACACATTAAGGTTAAATGATAACCCCCAGAGATGTTCCCCCTAACTACCCATCAGAAGCTTGCTAAAACTCAACCCTGGTCTTAATGCAGTTCTGAAGTGGAGTGCATTGAGAAATGAAACCAGTGGAACTGTGAAGCAACCCGCGAAGAAGCCACCCCACAAAATTCCACGGATATGCCCCATAGATGGTCATCAACAGAAAACCAACACTAACTGCTCCTCACAAGAATACAAAAACAACAAACAACCCTAAGGGGAATCGTCCTACAGCCTGACAGAGAAATCTCTGATGTGTATTCAGACAGCAAAGACAAACCTTTAAAATGATACATGGCAATCCAATATCATGTTACAATCAAACAGGAGAGCAGATGGTGTATCCCCCACAAACCAACACAGCACCAGAATAAAGCCAAAAACGCAGACCAACCAACTAACTAGCTAGTAGAATCACTATAGATAGAAACTATATTAATCCCCAAAGGGGATATTTAGTTGTTAGAGCAGCTCCAACCAACAGACATTCTAAAGGTGACTAAACATGAAGACATACTATATAATAGTATAGTATCTTATAGACATGTTTAAATATTTAAACACACACACACACACACACACAACTCAAAAACTTCAAAAGGAATACATAATCATCACAGTGTAGCTCCAAGTCAATCGCACCTCCGGGATACCTTCTTCAGTCAGGAAGCAATAATGGTTATGAATCGATTTCATCTGATGTTGTACAAATGGGACAGACAACAGGTGGAAAGGAGAAGCAATTAGCGAGACAAGGAACCTCTATTAAGGGATGGTTTTACAGGTGAAGTTGGAAGGCCACCTTTAAGTGTTCCCTTTATTTTTTTTTAGGTAGTGTATGTATATATATAAATATTCATGTATACATATATAGACGTACATTTTCACTCAATCCAAAATTAAAAAATAAAAATACACATGTAAATTAAAAGACAGGAATAAAGGGCATGCAAATACAAAGAAAAAGTAAAGAGTCCAATCTACAATTGCGTATATAAATATGAGTTCAAATACTCCAGTTAGAGATGTACAATGGTAGTCCAGATGCAGATTTGCCATGTGCAATAAGATATATATATATATATATATCATTTTTTTTTGCTTCAGCCACACAATACCGTCTTTACAAAATAACCTAAATGGACAAGGCCCAGATGGGTACACCAAAAAAGAAAAGAAAAGCGGATACACTCCACGTTTAACTATAAACAAAAGTTTTTATTAATCAAATCAAATTAAGCCAAATGAGTGAAAACAAATAAACTAAACCAAATATTAACAATACAGATTAAAGTCGAGTCAGTACAGTCGGTGGTGTAAAGTGTGCATGAGTGGAGAATTAGCGTGAGGATGTTGTGAGGTGCAAAACAGCCAAACCACAACCATGATGATGCTGCTTGTTGGAATAGCAGAGAGAGTGATTTGTCCAGAGCATGACTGTGAATGATGGTAAACAGGAACTCCTGGGCGCCACAGGTGTTCCAGGCTACCCTATCAGCTAGCTTCAGGAAGAACCATGTTACTAGTATGTCCCAACCAAGAGACACCCCGGGGACACGACGGTGTGCACCCAAATTAGCAAACAACTATATTTTGAATATAATGTAAAACGTAAACAAAGAATGTGTTCCTCGGTGTCTTGGATGCACACTGTGTGCCCGCAGTTTAAATCTTATTACACTGTGTTCACGTAAGCTGACTCAATGTCCTCCAAAAGGCTGGTGGCCCTGAGGAAGCACGCACTCTGCATATACAACCACTCCAACTTTGGCCAACGTCCCCAAATAGCCCAATTTTAAAGTTAACCAATCCCATGCATGAACATCAATTTAAGAATTATCTTTAATCTCTTTTCTTGACTCATTAAGGTTACTGATAGCCATGACGAATGATGCTTCATGTTCATTCTTAATAGGTATGTACGTAAACCATTTATCATCAGATACGCAACAAACAACTCCACCATAAGCTTAAATCCATTCCACAAGTTTAAGATCAGCAATCCACCTAAACCTTTTTCTGTCCCTTCAGATCCTGTAGTTCTTCTCTTTTAGCCGTCATTCATGTTTGTTATTATCTTATTTTGTTGGTGACTGCAAGAAGTGTTAAAGCCACTCCATTTTTCTTTTGTAAATCTTTAACGTATGCCATACGCCGATTGAAGAACGGAAGTCTTGTATTTTTTTTTTGTGATAAGATATGAAATTACAATTTTTCTATTTATTTTGTTTGTGCTCCGTCTCGTTTAAAAATAAATGTAAATGACATGAAGTCAATAAAATATACAAATAAAATTATGTTTGCTTTAACCTCTGCCATAATGATGGAGCAGTGACGTTTTAGTCCTGGTAGATACTGTTTATTCCAGCTATTACTGTGTCATACTTGCTTGCACTCAAAGATTATTTTCATATAATTAAACAAGTCTTTTCAGTAATAATCAATTAATACGGCCAACTGAATATACTTGTGCTGGAATAAACATACTTTATTTGGTCTGATTAGATTTGTTTACATTTTTAAGTTCCAACACAAAAAATAATCAGGGTTTATTCCACTTCCTTAGTTGGAGCAGGTTTGACTTTACTTAATAGGGTTAGTCCGACTATTTTTGAAAAACTAAAATGACTACATTTAATGTAGTTTACCAAACACGACTAACTTAAAATGGAAAAAAAGAATTGCTTCCTAATGAGAGAAACTAATTTAATCATGTAGTAATAGTTTCAATGATTTTTTTTTAACTTATTCTGTTAATATTCTGTTATTCTATCTGTTGAGTGGGAAAAATATGAAAAATTTAAAATAGAAAATTAGGTTTCTATAGAGTTTACTTTTTTTTGTAATTGGACACAAAACTAGTCAAACATATTTGGTCGTATCAGTCATCGAGACTAAATCTTGCAGAAGTTAAGTTGCAGAATTTCACCATCTTACATGTAATCATGTGTGTTTTAAGAACATGAAATCATTTCACTGAAACAACAGATTGTGTCCAAGTACACAAACATTTTTGGAGTGTAACAGTGAAGTTCTCAACCGCAAGAGTGTTTGCTACACATGAGAGGAACACTATTCTGGGCGTGTGGGGTGCCACTTGTCTCAGTCAACACACTATGTTGTAATAGAACGTACAGCATTCAATTCATTCCCTGAAATCTAGAAATATATAATGGTTTAACAGACCTGAATGTCAATGTAAATTGTATGGATGGAGCACATTTACAACAGCCGCAGTTGATCAAAGTTCTGGACAGACGTAGAAGGAAAACAGTGGATTAAAAAAGAGACAGCATGACAAGCAGAGGCAACAAATAATAAAAAACAATTACTCACCATGAATGAGATGATGTCACGGCTGGGTGACATGAGTAGAATCAACCGAGCGACCAACCTACTGCTGCGATAATAATTTACCATCCCAATAGTAAAAAAGACACTTTTACAACCTCGGATACACGACTGAAAACAGTTGTTTGTTTGTGTACACAACTGCTCAGGAACAGTCAGAGCTGAAACTTTTTTTTGAATTGGAGATTTGCATATTTGCACAACTACAAATGGGATAGTAAGGCTAATTATATGTAAGAATTAATCTACAGCTTCCTCCCTCAGGTTGTCTGGTATTTGATCTAAAACCATTCCCATGATCCTCTTGTTTGTCACTTTTACTGAAAATTAGAAAACGGCACTCTTCGTGGACACTGATGAATTGTGGGAAGACAGCGACTGGGATTGAATTGCAAATAAACGCACAATAGATAAGAATGTAAAATAACTGAAATGCAAAAGTCGGGAACATATTTCAGAGAAATTAAATGTCAGAAAGGTGGTCTTCACTCAACCCTCCGGAGTCTGAGGCCATTTTGACATTAACACATAATCTACTCATTTTATAAACCACATTAAATAGTGTTCTGCATGTTTATTGTTTTTGTATGCATTTTTTCAGCATAGCATGACCCCTCAATTATTTATGCACCATAAAACCTTTAATGTCCTCACCAGGGAAAGAAGCTTTGATAAAAACATTTCTTTGCATTTTTGAAAAATCCTTTCCTACATGAATTTGATGTTATCTTAGACGTGACGTAAACTCATTGTGATGTTCCGAATTGCGACTTCCCTCACACTTACGTCCTCAACTTATATACAAATTACCTCTGCTCAAGCGTCACAATCCGAGAATCTATGGTGGCCTTCAAGTGTCACAAAAGTTATCGTTTTTATTATTACTAATATTATGAAGCGCATCAAGTATCCTGTTTGACAAGTGGAGGTTTTCAGTTGTTATTAATAATTGAGAACAAAGAGATTCAACTCGGTAAATGGTGCTAGAGTCATTTTTTTCCCCCCCAGTTAAGAGAGACGGCCCAACGAGAAGTCGGTCCACCACCATGGAGGAAAGCCTTCCTGCTCCATACTTCTGTCATTGCCCCCATGTTGAACCCCCCAGGATTACTGTTTGGACCTCATCATTTTCCTTTCAATGGTTTCACGAGTCGGTACTCCGTTTTTTTTCTGCCAGCGAGGTTTCACGCCCAAATATTTTTTTAATTGTGCTAAATAGTAATTATGATCTTCCATTTATCAAAACACTAAGTTATTCAGCAACAATGTTTTCACCATTTATCATTATCATCTTCTTGACGATGAACAAAGAGTTTGTTCATCGTCTTTCTCTGCCCTCTTTAACCTAAAAACAGGAGAATCCCCCTCTATTGAGTTTAGTTTGTTCATTCAGGCTACTGTACGGACATGACAGCAAAACATGGCGGCCTCCAAGGACGAGGACACGCCCCCTCTAGAGATATTTTTAAAAAAAAGGCTTTTTGACAAACTAATATTAAAAATATATTCCTATTTCAGTAGATTATACAATAAAAAATAAAGTTTTGAATATTATTTTCCATTTAAAGAGTCATGTTTAGATGATGGTTCAACCTAAAACAAAAACAAAAGAAAATTTGTACAAAAAAACTTCCGCTATCATATTTTACTCACACACAGTCTGTTTACTGCATCTCACTCCCCTCCAGTCTCTGTTTGATTCGCTGCCACCCGCCTTCACTGTTTGCCCTACAAATAAAGAAGTTTAGCACACTTTCTTTGTCTTCACGTTAGAAAGAACAACCGGAGAGTCGGGGCTTTGAAAACCGCTCTCGTCAAAGGAAGAGAGACGTGTAGAGAGTGGGCGGCTGCTGGGTGATGGCTGTGGTGATAGTTGAGGTAGAGGTTGGCGGCAGAAGCAAGATGAAAGGGATCCTTCGATCACTGACGAAAACACACATACACACACTCTTTCTCTGACACCATTCGCAGAAAACCATAATGTCTCCACGCCAAATACTACCTTTAAGTTAGTTTGTGCACTGAGATGGACAGACTCGTGTGTAGTTCTCTGTGTACGTGGTGTTGGCCCAGTCTCCTTCCTCCCACTCTCTCTGTTCTCTAAAACTGCTGATGCTCACATGTCGCCTGCATGATTGGCTGCCATTTGCTTTGCTTTGGTCGCAGCTTTTTTTCCTGGCCCATCCAGAGGATCACAGAGGATTGGGGAGGTTGTGTCTTCTGAGGCCAGAATAAACCATCAGAGCACCTGCTCTAAGCTCCAGAGGACAGCGGGCCCACTCTTTGGGCCACTTTCCCCTGAGCACGGCACACTTCCAGGGGATTGGCGGAGAGAGAGGGTTAGAACGAGGAGCGCTTGTGCAGTCTCCACTCATCTGATCTCAAGCTGTCTTTACGTGCTTCCAATATCCATAAGCCAAGATGCCAAGGTTTAAATACAGGCGGTGATAGTGGTAGCAAGCCTAGAAATAGGACGGCGAAATAATCCCCATATTTGTGCTAACACACTCAAATAACACACTGCAGAATTCACGTCCCAACACTGGTGCACTAATCGTGTTAATAACTCTTCCTCGTCATCATCCTGTGTATGAATATCGAGCTTCCCTCTATGAAGCTGCATAGTCCTCCAAGATACAAATAATCACATCATTGGAAGCAAAAAAATATTTTTAGCGAAATAATTCGCTCCTCAGGCTGAGAGTCTTATTGCCTTGGACGTCCTCTCTCGGCGGTGTGAGCAAAGTCCCGTTCCTCCTGTGCTGAAATAGAGCAAAAGAGTGTTATTGGTGTGATTACTTTATCGCCGCACTATGTAGTCGAGAGCGGTGGGAAAAAAGGAGCTCAAAGTAGCAGCTATCTCTGTCCGCCCCTACGGACCGACTGATAGTGGCTCCTGTATACCAGAACCGCAATGGCCTCTGGCAACTGGCGTCATAACTGGATGACCTGGGAGTTACATGAAGTCCAGATTGGAGTCGAGGTTGAAAAGCTGCTTATCGTAGAATTGTGTCCCCAAGCTTTGGGGTGAAGGGGTGTGGAGGGCATATATTCAATGTTTCCATGGTGACTGGAAAAAAGCCTGTTTTGTTGGGAGACAGTGTCACATCTCTGTGGCACATACGGCTTCATAGGTGTGTGTGATGAACGTCGCACAGGATGAGTCCATTCAGAGATAATTTGATGGTTTCAGAGTGAACCCTATAGTGTGTATATAAATGTATAGACTAGTATTTTCATTTGATAATAGCAGGACTGTGGAGGGAAGATCATTTTTTATTATGAAACTTGACTGAAATTGCCAGCCACATACATTAATGCTGATTAATCTTCGTCTCTGTTGATAGGAAGGCTGTTAGGCACATCTACTAGTACTTGTGTCTGATGCTAATGCACTCTTCTTTAATTTTTCATTAATTGCAGTCTTATTTTATTATTTTTTTGCCATTTATTCATCTGTTTACCTGCTACCCTGAGGCAACACCTCATCGCAAATGTGTTCAATCTGGGTTCTTTCTATGTGGGGTTTAAACGTTCTGCGGTTGCTCTTACCACCTCACATAGTTGACAGATATGAATGTGTTGCTACTATACATTGCAGAGGAAGCTTGTCTAGCGCGTAGTCTACCTTTCATTCAATGTCAACTCAGACATACATCGGTCACATCTTCTGACCTGAAATCGTCACGGATGAGGAACTGTATGAGAACACAAGGAGCCAGAGTCCGGTGCTGGAGATCAAGCATTGATGTTTACATTGGAGCATAAGACAAGGCCAGATGGAGGCGCAACATCGGTGTCTTATGCCCCAATAGGGACAAAGAGGACTAAACAACTATATGGCAGACTGGAGCTTATCCACCTTGAACAGGATACATTGTTAGAGAAAATAAACCAACTGAGCTCTGCTTAAAACCTACTTTCAAAATCTACACAGGATATTACATAATTATTCATGTAAACACAAAAGAAATTTGCAGAAATCACATTTCCACTCGTCATTACCTTCCCTAGTCTGTAAACAAACTTTCAAAAGGCAGTCAGACACACAGTTAGTATATATTTTTAGTGCTTTTACACAATTCCTCTTTTATTGGAACAAAATTATGAATTCTATCCATATATTCTCAAACATTTCCTATAATTTTTTCTGCTGCTGATGACATTGGCTCGCAAAAGGCCATGAGAAATGCACTTGGACCTGCATCGAACCTCACTGAAAAAACCATCCAAATGGACAGGAGCTCTTTCGGTAAAAAAATATCCCAGATTTAATAGTTAAGCATATTTATACAGTGCAGTCCTGTCCGACAACTTTGAAGGCAGTGTTAAAAATGAAATATTTAACCGTAATCAAGTGAAAAGATTGAACTAATCATAATGTAAAGTCATGATCGCCAAGGGTCAAGCAGGAGCTTGCATTGTCATGTTGTACGAAGGATCTGCTGCTTCAGGACGAGAGTGACATGTCACTCTGCCAGAAAGAGAGAAACATGAATTCAGCTTTCCGCCAGCAAATTCAGACAGCGAACGTCAGGTCATTAATCCATGAGATGAAAGCGAAAGTGAAAATGTAGTGAGACGCAACAATTCCAACCATATGAGTAAGTCCACATTTGAAAGCTTCGAAAGGAATAGAATTGAAGATCTGTTGCGCCCCGATGACAGCTCTGATCTGAACTTTATTAAGATGTTATGTTGAGACCTGAAATCAAGTAGAATTCTTATTCACAAACCCTCAAATGTGGCTGCAGTAAAGCAAACAAAGATGAGTGGGTCCAAGTGCAAACACAGTGATTGCAGAGACTGATCTTCAGATATAAGGAATGTTTGGTTGCAGTTCTTTCTGCTAAAGGTGGCACAAAGGGTTAGTTACGTTCAGGCATGAACTCTGGCATTTGGCTTTTACTCAGTTCGCCTTTGATTCATGCTGAAATTTGTTTGAATATTCAACACACACAAAATAGAAATCGGGAGGGGACCCAATACTTTTTTAACAGCACAGTGAAGTGGTCCTGGCCTTCGGAGGCAGGTGTGTTATATCTATACTTAGTATGAGGATGCTGGATCAATAATCCTTAATGGGAACTAGACTTACTTGTGTCAGCCAAAAAATAATACTATCTCACCTTAATGCTTTTACATCCTGACTATATATCAGCAGCACTGAAAGGTAGCAAGTGAGGTACTTTAAAATATGCTAAATAATGCATTAGCGTGATTGTGATCTTAGTAGCATAATTCGCGGGACCGGGCGAGTTTATGGGTAAGGCTTACTCCCCTTTTTATCTGTGAAACAACTTCAAACATTAGGGACCAGTGGGAGCCTTCAGTATGTCGGAGCGCTTCGTGTTCTTGTTTCTAGCTCACAGCGGTGGCCTGTGGAAGCTACTGTTTTAGCTTTAGTGCTAATAGCCATGTGGAGTGAGCCATAGGTAATTAGCTACGCACTGAGGCATGCTCCAAAAAGCTGCACGTGTCCTGTCAGACGAAGAGCACTCACACATAGGTCGATGGCATTAATGTTCTTAGGGAGCAGGGGGCAGAGCTTTGGGGCGCTGAGCTGTGTCCCAGTCTGCATGTAAGTGAACTGGCCACCATGACAGCGATAGGGTGAGAGCCAGCAAGAAGTAAAGGTAAAGAAAAAGCGTGCAGCGGGGTATGAATGCAGTCGCCACGGTTGAAGTTCTAAAAGTATGTTAAAAATTAGCTTTTCTTTGTTACAAGTTGTTATTCAGTTTGTAAAAGTAAAAGGCATGTTTTCGGTGTTTGTGAAAATGTCAGTGTGAACAAGCTTGATGCCGTTTAAATTTTACATTCTGTTTGATAGACCGCAGTAGCAGAAAAATACATTTTTCCGCTTTTTACCTTCTTGTTGGAATAAGACCGATTTTTTATTTTTGAAGTAAACTGAGGTTATTTTCATTGACAGCACTAAATGGAAATAAAAGACACGAAGGGTTTTCAATATTTTCTCAAGCCCCTTGGGGTGCTCTGGCTAAGGAGAAAAATATCTGTTTCCTGATGATGAGTGTGGACGAAGAGGCAGTACTTTTACAGCCAATGAATAGCTAATGTGGTGAAAAGAGCCAGATAGTTGGTACCGAAAACTGGCTGATGACCCCAGTGAATTTCAAAACCACCTATTAGACTATGGACTCAACATCAAGTCTCATGAGGATGAGTGTATTTCAGTCAGGAGAGATAACAAATTGAGTCAAGATTTTTATCCCAACAAGATAATTCTGTAAGTAATAATTTTTTCAGAAAGTCCTCGTGTTCGGATTTCTCAGAGAGCTCGTTATTGCCCTGACCAGCAGCAGGTATACCCCCCCCTTTGGAGTCTGGGTACTGGTGGAGGTGGCTGATGACTACGCTGAGATAGATGAAGGAGGGATTGATGAAACAGCAAGGACTGGGTGGAGATGGAGAAGTGGAGGTGGCTCGCAACTCCCGGCTCCGACTTTCCCTGCCTCACCTTTAACTGGACATTAACCGTTTCCTGTCTGTGAATGCACCCGAGTCCACCCGTTTGTACCCTTAACACCTAGAAATTCACAACGAGAATTTCATCAAAATTCTACAAATAAGCTTTGTCCTCATTCAACCATCCACTATCTATAGCCTCTTTAAGAAAAATGTCTTGACAGTATTACCATGTTTTTTTTTTCCCCATTATTGCAGCTGACATGCAAACATCGGACAAGTGTGCAGAACAAATGGCCAGCAGTCAGCTAAGTTTTCCCAGCAGAGTGTTGGTGAGCAATCCGTTCCCCGAGTGAGTGACCTGAGTCCAGTCAGGCTCCGTCACCCGAGGAAACCCTCAGTGACCGGCTCCACTCAGCCAGAAAGCATCAGGGAGATGACAGAGGCACAGACACATCGTAGGAATGCAATTCCCAGAGGCCACCATGATCAGAGGTCACAGACACGGACAGGAGGTTAGAGAGTGTTTACAGTTGGGAGAAGGAACTGATGGGAATGAAGAATGATGGCGGCACAGGGGAAGGAAGTTCTCCCCTCACTGATACCCGCAGACAGGATGCATACAGTAACTGGGTTTACATGGACACTTTCCTCCCTCAGAATGAAGTCATGCCTAAAGAATATTCCTGTATTGACTTTTTACATGAGCAGTGATCTAATCGGCCATGGTGATGGTTTACATGCAACGACATGTCAATCAGAAGGGCATTAAACGACCAATAGATGACAAGTTTATCAGAAGGTGTGTGCTTTCATATCAGAACTATACTACAACACTTTCCCTAAATCAACCCAGTTCTTCCTCGCAATAAGGTCTAATTAGGTATGCAATTTGAATAATAAAAAAAAAAGTCTGAAATATTTTAGTTTAGTTTAACGTAGAAAGAAAAGCTCCTTCTAGTGAATAAAATATGAACTACTAGAGAAAAATATTATGTATTTAAGATAAAGTAGAGTAAATGTGATTTACATTAGTGTAAATCACAACATGTGCAAGATAGATCTCCTTGATTTGATTCATATGCACCAAAATCTGGACAAAATCGGACCAGTGGTTGAAAAATTATGGCCTGACAATTTGAGATAAAGCCCCCCAGGGTAAGAATATACAGCTAAACTTTCACAAAAAACATCCAAGTTCTTCCTCACACTAAAGTCCATGTGGTTGCAAAGTTTGAAAACGATACATTGTACAGTTTTTGAGTTTTCGCGAAGGATCTTGGACGGTGATGGCGTTTGCACAATCCTCCTACTTTTTCGGGGATCTAATATAATCAGTGGTAGAGAATGTGCATGAATATCAGGGGTTGTGCGGGTTTCTGTGTATTCAGCCCTGAACACTGACGTTTCCTGATGAAGAGATTATTTTAGAAAAGTTGAATACTTTCTGCTGAGGGTGGCGCCTGCTCAACACCTTCCTCATTGGAAGAATTCCCTTTTGTAAATAGTGTCAGTACATTGAAAGGTGCAGAGTGTTCAGTGTTAGGGTATCTCTTTGTATGAATAAGATACAATATGCAGGAGCAGGTCCTCTTTCATTGAAGGCGCCATGTTACACTTCCTGTTTGTACAGGAGCCTAAACAGACAATCCGAACACTGGTTCCAGAGAGGACTTTTCATGTTTTTAGCCAGACTTGTCAGAAAGATGATGAATAAACGCTTCCCTTGTAAAAACCAACAAAGAAAAGATGGTGGATACCTGGTTGCTGGCTAAACGGTTTGTATAAAAGAGGATGGTGGCCTACTCACTCTGAGTTCGCTGGGCATGAAACTTAACTGTCACGACACGTGAAGATTCAGCTTTTAAAAACGTTGATAGGTAGATGTTGGGGTCTTGCGGCCAATTAAGCTTGACCGGCGATGGATTGGCCGTACGGCACTCAGTCGTTGAGGGTTGTTTTTTTGCGGCTCGCATCCCTAGTCACTTTACAGTGACTGATAAATTGACTGTATTATCTAATGCTTTTCTAGTCTGCTCAGCCGCTGAAAGCGCTTTTACAACACGAGCCAGCATTCACCCATTCACACAAACATTCATACAGTGACGACAGAGGCTGCCATGCAAGACGCCACCTGCTCTTCAGTAGCGGCAACCATTCACGCCATAATTCCCACACCGATGGAACTGGGAGGTTCAATATCTTGCTCAAGGAAACTTCGACATTTGGACTTCAGGAGTTTGGGATTGAACCACCAACCATCAGATAAGTGGTCGACCGCTCTTCCAACAGAGCCACCGTCAACCCAGGTTGCACTCCCGAATATTGCTGCTTCCATGGTCCAAGTGCTCATTGCACTATTTCTCCCCTCCCTCGGTGGACGATTACTCCAGCATCATTTCACCTTCTGTAACCCGCAAAGTTAAAGTTCCCATTTGGCCTTCATCAGCTTACCTCTGTATGGTTTCACATGTGAGGTCTATGTGCTTACCTTCTTGGACAGCTAGGTTTCACGCCCAGCGAGAGAGAGCATACACAATGCCAACACAACCATGAACAAATATTGTTTTGTATACACCCTAGCTTTCACCTACCATTTTAAAGAATAAGAAACTCATTAAAATGTCTAAATGTTTCTATCTAAAGAACCTGCTGACTTGACAGGATAATGGATGACGATCTATTCGACACTTGAAGCCCACCACAAATTCTTGGATGGGGTGTTTTAAGCTGTTGTGTAATTTGCAATATAGACCTTTAACGATGGATGACACAACATTTTATACACTGCACCTCTAAAGTCTCCACTGCACAGAAACAATATGCTGTCCTCAGCAGTTTGTCTGATCGTTGATCAAGCTTAACATTTTTGGAGAAGATACAGAAAATAATATAATACATCTGATTCTTCTTCCTGGCAAATCTCATTCTGTGACTGAAATCACTGTGCAGAATTTGGCAGAGTGAGACTAACTGAATTTCCTCAAAGTCTGAGAAAGCACTCGCCACCATTAAAGCTTAAACAAGCACAGGATAATATGCTTCATATTTCAATGAGAGCTATTTTCCCAAGATAAACCAGATCTTGTTTTTGTATATTGCTGTCTCATTCAAGCCATGGGCTTTTCTGTAAACAAAGAAAAAGAAGAAAATCAGGCCGATTTATTTTCAAATGAGAAGAGAATATCATAAGTCCATGATATGTAGTCCATTTGGTTAATTTGGGCCGTTCTAAAGTACATCCCATTTATAACATGATGACAAATACGCTGCATAAACCATATCAGTCAGTTACTGAAGTTGAATTTGAATTCTTTAACGAAAATGAGTGCTACTTCAGATTGGTGCAAATTAAAAGACAAATCATAAGATGCAAAATGATACAAACAACCATTGAAAATTAGTCTACAATAAATAATTCTGAAAAAAACAAAATGAAAAACACTGGTTTGCTCATTCTGGTTGCACATGATAAATAATGCACTTAGAAAATGTAATATTGCGCTAAGAACATTAAAGAACAGTAGGACATATTTATGTGTGAGAGGAATGAGGCTGTTTATTATGAAATGATATAATACTGAAAATCAAGGAGACTAATGACAACGAGAGGACAGGAAGTAGTTGAAATACACATATTTGAGCAGGTAGTGTTTTCTGTGCACCGGAACGATGCCCCGGACAAACTATTATTTCAGTTCTGTAGCTTTCAGAGCGTTCTGCCGTTTAATCAGAAGAGAAAGAGAATGAAGTAAAGATGAATGTTAATTGTAGCAGATGATATGTGATTATTAGTCCATTAGGAAGTCTTTGGTGCTCAGACTCTTCGGGGAGATTGTGATTGATGGGTCTCTGCCCTGATCAGAAGCAGGTAAATCCCTCTATGGAGTCTGCATACTAGTGTGGTGGCTGATGACTCTGCTGAGAGGGATTAAGTTGACGGATCTGTGAGGACTGGGTGGCGTTGGGGAGTTGGTGTCGGCACAAACCAGCAGCCAGCATGTGTGTGTGTAAAAGAGACTGAGCATGGCTGAAAGGTTAGAGCAATAATTTTGGAGGAGTTCAAGAGGATAGTCTTCCTGGCTGAAACTTTGCTAGAGCTTCATTTTACACCTGGAGATGTCTTCAAAATCTATCAGTTGTCTGACTCCATTGTCTGCCAAAATCTGTTCCCATCTTGGGCCAGAAAGGTTTGCAACTCTTTTTTCAACACTTAAGTGAAAACACAGCAGTCTTCCACAGTCTCACGTGTTATATTTTATTGTGTACTCTGTCAAACAGCATACAACAAAACTGAGTCAGTCCCGGGGAGCAACTGTTGTTTTTTTTCCTTGCTGGGCTCCTCCTTTCATACTACCAGGATGTCAGAGCTATTTTTTTTATTTTTTTTGCTTTTTTCCCCCAGCACAAATACTGCCTTATCAGCACATTTTATGTCCTTCCCTCGAAAATTCTCCAACTGGCTGGACCGAGTTTTTCTGAAAAGTCTCAGGAGCCTAACATTAAGGGGCATTGCCAGAAGGTTCCTGGCCAACTCCCTTGTGCAGGCACAGAGGGGAGCCTCCTTTGCTGTTATTATCCCAGATGATAATTGAAAGAAAATCCCCAGACCCTCCCCAGAGTCAAACAGAAAAAAAAAACAGATTGTTAAGTTATGTGTTGTCATCTGCAGTATCATTTATATTCATTTTAAAAGTTCTAGGGTTGTATTTATCTTTTGTTGTAAACTCATATTTGCGTTATCTATGTGTTATGATCAGTCTAATTCGTTTTTTAAATATTTGATTCATAAGAACATCTTATTTGATAAGACGTCATTTCCTGACATAAGTAAAATGTTTTCTTTCCACCCTGTTTTACCCAACATGGTTGAGGACAGGAAATATTTCTTACCAGCGCTGTGATAATAAGTCAAGTCGCAGACGACATATTCAGTTTGATCCTTACTCAACATGGTTGATCACTAAATTCAAACAGGCTTATTTGTAAACATGATTAAATGACAATACTGGTGTCACCTTTTCTTTTCCACCACAACACCATCTGCTTGATTATTTTCTTTTAATTCAATAAATGTCAAAAAATGAAACGCGACAACTTGTGGTCAACCGTTTCCCACCTTTTAAAAACATCTTGGCATACTTCAGCATCATTGTCTCCGTTTTTTTTTGATAAAATTGTGTGGTCTCACTGTATTAGTGGAAGAGACAGACACATGATGGGGACTTCTCTGCTCAGTCGAGCGCATCATGTGTCTGTTTTTGTCTGTGGAGGGGAGCGGAGCAGCTGCCTCCTCCGATGACAGGGGTGACATTGCTCAGTGACTGCCTTCTCTATCGTGACTCCTCTTTCTGACTGACTGGTGTTGATTTGATTTCTTTATTTGTGTGTGTGATGAAGCACGAGGTGCCAAAACAATGCATGGGAAGTGAGGACAGGAGGTGATCGGCGCATTGGGACACGGTCAGACACTTTTTTTTCTCTCCCATCAGGCCTTTGGATGATGGAACTGGGTCTCCTGTGGTCTGACGCGACCTGTCCCTTCGCATCAGACCTCTGTGATGGAGAATGTCAGGGTGGCAGGCTCACAGTTGTCCCTGACTCATAAATCCGCACGGACCCTTGCTCACTTAGACACACACAAACAACCGGCTCTGGCTCACCAATAGTCTCTTTCTCTTACACGCACACACATACAGTTGGCTGTCACTCACAGCTCCTGAGACGGTGAGAAGAACAAATCTGTCAAGTCCACAGAGAGACGGGAGGTGCTTAACACCTCAGAGAAAACTGAAGGTGGTCACACACACACACACACACACACACACACACACACCTAAGCAGATAAAACCTTTCCATCTATCTTTGATCATCAAAGATTCAATCAGTGATGAGTCAAATATTTCTATTAAAACACAGAATATTTCTGCAATCACATTAAATGGGGCGGCTGTAGCTCAGTGGGTAGAGCGGCCGTGTCTCAATCGGAAGGTAGCCAGTTCAAGTCCAGGCAGAGTCTACTTCTCGTAGGGTCCTTGAGCAAGACTCTGAACCCAATATGCTCCCCGGGTGCTTCTATGGGGGCGCCCACTGCTCCCTCAAGGATGGGTCAGATGTAGAGAAATAATTTCACTATGTTGTACTGTGTTTGGCTAAATGTGATCAATAAAGCATATATTATTATTAGAACTGGCCAGATTCTTCTTTTCATACGCTACAGGATCCACCGGTTACTCAAGCAGCGTGTGCTCCTCAGTTAATAATAAAAGTTTTTATCTCCCAGCAGCCCTAACACCTTTTCTCCGTCAGCAGCGCTGTCTAAGAGGAGAGGCGTGAGAACAGAGGAGAGGTAGAAGACGTTCCTGCTGAGGCTGCAGTGACGCAGGTTTGGTCCATAGGTGATCGGGAGAGACCGATATGTAGAAGAGTCGTTTTTTTGTGAAGATAAGAAAAAGTTTTCTAATGTTGATGCATGACTCAGGATGTAAAAGAGAACAGCCTGGATCCAACCTTTACTATCCTACTATCACAACTAAGTTGGATAAAGGTGATCCAGAAGGATGTGTCCGGGAGAACCCGTTTCAAAGATAGGGAGAAGTTCATACCTACATAGGCGTCTGTAAATTTGTTAGAATTGGTTAAAAAACGCGTTCAGAATGGAAACACCCCGACTGATGGACGTCCCATTCCATTGCAGAGGGGTTGTATAAACCTCGTTCATAAACAGAAGAACAACTGTGCCGTCTTAAGTGGAATAGATTATTTACTGCTTGTGTTATGATGAACTGGACCACAGCAAAGAGTTTGGTTTGAATCTGAATTCACAAAGAACAAAATATAATACTGGGAAAGTAATAGATAATTTATTCTGCCAACAAGTCAAAGACAAACAGTCTGGAGTCGTGATAGACTGAAGAGAGTTCATTATTTCTTTCTGGAGGAAGACCACTGATGAAGGTCTTTGTCTTGAGTTTTCAGGATGAATCATGTGACGGGGAGTTTTTGCTTTTAAAGTTACTTAAGATGAAGTTGACACTGCTGTGGTGTTACTGCTAAAATGAACCACACAACACGATCTAGCTGGCTAACACAATGCTGGTTAACTTTAGCCAGACTGATACCGCTCATGTACCATAAGTCTTTTCTGGTGCTGACCTTCTGTCTTTAATGACTTCCAGTAGGAGTTAACTTCAGTAATTATCAAGCTGTTGTTGATTAAATGCAACATAATAATAATAACATTAGAAATATATGATAGAAAATAATAATAATGAAATAAAGTCAAAACAAAATTAAATTAAATGAAAACACACTTGTTACAGCAGTTGCTAAGATGAATCAGAAAAAAGACTAAATATGTTAGCATAATAGCAAGGGAGGGCTTTCAAGACAGAGCAGAAACTAATCTGTAATTTCAAAACATTATGAAAAAAGTTAAATAAAGGTCATAATCAGAATGCAAAGAGAGACATCTAAAATAAGAGCAATCACATAATTTGTGGATTGTTTTCCGTTATTAGTTCTAAGTGATTTTCATGTACAGCCATAAATAATGCTGCATGTAGAATTATGCGATGTATGACTGAATAATTGACGCTTATTGATTGCGCCCCATGACCTCGGTGACATCGGTGAACGCCACACTCGCCTACGCATGATGGAAGCAGATGATGGGTGGCACAAGAGCACATCACTGGTTCTCTTGTTCCTTCCCTTTGCCCCTTAACACAACTGAGCATTGGAACCATGCCAAGTCACATGCAGGAGGAAGAAACAGAGACACAGACAAAGAAACACAGTGCGCATGTCTGTTAAAACAGAGGGGACGTCCACGAGAGTAAAGGTACGACTCAGAATGGAGTTTTGTATATGTATATATACATATATAGATATATATATATATACACATATATATAGATGATCTTCATATAATCCCTTCTGTGGATTAATAAAGTTTCAATCCATCTGTCCGTCTTAGAAAAGAAAAGTTATGTCATTCTCTAATAATATTGTACAGAATGATGTGCTCGGAATGACAAATAATAACAAAAGTATTAATGTGGTGTCATTTGTTTTTGGATTTTCCTCGTCTGTGGTCAGAACCACAACTGGACAGACAACCAAATTGTTGAAAAATATTTGGGGAATTATTTTGTAGGTTTATAACATCAGTATATTAATCGATTTACTAATATAACTTTTGAATTCAAACAATTTCAATGCGTTTTAAGGAAAGTACTGACAATTGTGACTTTTAAACGTCTGGGAGTTCTACTTCCTTTATAGATGCCTCCATCTTTTCTTTTATAGAAAATTAATATTTAATTCTGATAAGGAAACTGTTCCTTTTAGCGTATTAGTTCCAGTTCACATAATACGATGACTTATACCCAAATCCAGCTTATACGTCTCCATGAAATGGTCGAGGGACCCAAAATCTTATCCGTGTTTTTTGTACAATAACACACTTCTAGTCAAATCGTCAAATTGTGTTTCCTCATTAAACAGCCACTGAGCTCTGGGTTCTGCGACGGGTTCGTCCTGCACAGCCTCCCATTCTGTGACAGCTGAGAATAAAAAATTCCCTTTAAATCCAAGGTTTTGTCAGACACTTGATGTGCTGCCTTGCTTCTCATTGGAAGACAAAGCAGAGAGCCGGCGTAGGGTTTGAGACGTTTGATCACTCGTGTACCACTGCGACAGATCAATCGTGGTGATGTCACAAGTTTTAATCAGCGCTCCTCAAAATTCTGCAGAAACAAACAAACAAACAAGTGTTTCGGTCTTCACTGCAGGCTTGTCTCTGGTTCCCAGGGCGAAACGCACAGATAATAACAAGATGGCTGCAGATTACGGTGGGAAAATGATTGTCTCTCATGAGCTTGCGTGCAAGGAGGACACTTCCCTTGCTGACAGTTGAAGGGGAGCAGAAACAGCAGCTGCCCACTCGTCTCTGAACGTGACTGACATGTAACATTTGCCGAGACAGATGTGTTTTTGCCAATTTCTTGGTCGGCCCCTTTCCACAGTGGCTCAGATGTCACCTCGCTACTCCGTCTGTGTGAGTGTCTGTCAAAGCCTTACAAAGATTTATCAAAAGCAAGCGCCAGGAGCGTTATTTGTCAGGGTGTCTGTCTATTTAGAGCCCTGATGTGAGTCTGTTATTCACTCCATCTGTGAGGATGGTGAAGCCTTGAATCTTTGATCTGAGACGCTCAGAGACCCAGCAAGAGGCTGTGATCATCCTGGACCCCCCTGTATGCCTGCAGACTCCCCCACATGTCTCATCCCTCACTCTCTTTGGTCTAATTGCCTCAAGACTTTGTTGGTGAATCGGTGTGTTTGTGCTTGGGATATCCAACGACACCTTTTTATTGATTGAAAAACCTCCAGAAGCACAAGTAAATACATATTTTATAGTATTAAAAGGTGATTTTGCTGCATGCGTTGCAAGTGCAGTTTTAAGTTTTAAGTTTTATAGCGGCATCTAGGGGTGAAGCTCCAGATTGTTATACTTATATAACATACATCAGCTTACTCCCGCCTATACAAGAATCTACAAGGAAGACTCGCCTCTGGCCATCGAGCGTCAAAGAGGAGTCTTCAAATATCCTGTCAACTGAAGAGATTCCTTTAGATTGATTTATTTCGAAATTAGATTTACTTATTTATTCTCTAAATTTGTTGGTCACAGCTCAGAATGTAAGACAATGACTATTATTATTGTTTAATGCAGGTATGTTGGGATCAGTTGAGTTGAAGAGAGACCTCTCTCTGTAATGGTTTAAAAATTGACCAAAAGGTGTCTTGTCGAGTTGGTTCTGTCTTTTCAACAATGGCGGGCCTTCAGGGCCGGCAAAGCATTCTCTGCTTACCCCGACATTGTCAGTAATGCCGAGTTGGAGAAACCCACGGCCCCCCTTCTCTTTTCTTCAAGTTTGTAACTGTAATCCTTCCATGAGCTTTGCAATCTACTAGGAGTCTGGTATTTCTGACATGAATACAATATAAAGTCATTTTTTTGTGTCCCTAATTATTCTGTTTTACATTAAAATATATGTCTTTGTCTTCTGATAACGGAAGTTGACGATTGAATATTGAATCAATAAAATGTACCCAAAGCAAAGAGCAAATGAGAGCCACAAAACAATCGGTCCCATCGTGGAGAGGTGTATTTAGTGCCTCTACTCCAACTAGAAATCCGGATTAGCCCGAAAGCATCGATTATAGTAAATATTAGGAGGAGAGAAGGGAATTACCTTCAATATGCCTGATCTGCTGCCGATGTTTCTGTAACATGTGACAAAATGTAAACCTGATGAAGCGTTTCTGTGGGATTGTTGCAGTGGGGTGGAGCCCTCTTATAGAAACTGCCTTCGCCTGATCTTTGGATATTGTCTTTGTGTCTATAAAGTGTCAGGACTTAAGTTGGGTAAATCTGAGTCTGGTCACAAATGAATGTACTTCATTCTACACCCAATATTGGTGTGCTAGAATTTGGCCAAGCAGCTTTTGTTTGCTTTTTTATTTTTTTTAAAATAATGCCATTTTTACAAATCAAAATTCCTTTTTTTTTGTTTTTCTTCTGACCTTTAATCTTAAAATTACTTAAAATGTAATATGGCATTACAACAAATTTAATTTCATAAAAAAGACAATATAAGACAAATATTCTTTTGGTCAATCACAAAGTCTGAAGTTGGTCAAGTCAAAACTCTTTGTATCTGAAAATCCCACAGTCAATTCAAAACGGCTAACTTCCTGTTTGGTTTAAATCATAGCATCATAATCATTTTAGTCAAACCTGAAATAATTATCATGCGTACAAAATGTCATACTTCTGGGTGAAACGACGTCAAAGGGCTCCTTTCTTTTAAATGTTTTTTCAAAATACTTTTTTTATGTTGAATTTGTAATTTGACTTCATGGTTTAAATACGACTTATGATATCACATGGAATTACAACATTGTACGTTTTTATTCTGCTAAAAAATTATATCAGTAACTGTTACAGTGCAGGTTTTATACAATCTTTTTTAGATCGTACAAGATTCAAAGCACCAGTAAAGAGGAAAAAAAATAAACCGTGACCCCAGAGGGCTGTAAAACAGTGATTCCGACTTAATACATAGAAAAAAAGCATCTGTGTTTTAGATGTTTAACATTATTCTATATTGTTTTTAATGTGATGTTCATTTGCAAAAACACAAAACTCCTCCTACTGTGCCGACAGCAAGTTCTATTTCTCCTGTAATAAAACAGCTGAGAGAAAAATTATGCCTAGCATCTATGTAATTTTGCATGAGCACATACCAGCCCTCCAGGCAGATCAATTTTCTTCCCGACCTCATCAGGTTTAAAGAGGTGAGACTTCGCTCTCAGTCCATTAAACTCATTAGGAAATGACTGAGAAATGTGATGTGAGAAGGAAGTCATCTGAGAGAGCAAGCGCTCTAATGGAGTAGCTTCAAAAGGAATGTCTTCCTCCCTCTAAACCTTGATTTTCTCATCCATGTAAACTGGATGAAATAAAAATCCCACTGGAAGCATGTTCTGGACTCTCTTCACCTACCGTGACGGCGGTTTGTTCAATTCTTTGTCCTGATTCATTTTTGACAAGTGCTGCTTTTCGTTAAGTACGGGACCCCCTCAGTCCCGGAGTTTCTCCTGATTCCGCTCTCAGTGCAGCAAGTAAGGAATGTGATATTAACTCCTGACAAAGACTTTCAGGGTACATAATTAATCACAGCGGTGGAATAAGTATTCGCAGCCCTTGGCAATTATTATTTAATGAAATTGATGTGAAATAAAGTTTTAAACTTAACAACTGTTATCTACTTTAATTAAAAGATCATGGAAGCAATCGTGTTGGTCTAACTTGATATACCTGGGTTGGGTCAAGTAATTATTAGTGTCAATTCAACTTAGTTACTTGGAGTAGGTTCAACTTTAACAGCCTTGGTCCAACTAATTTATCAGTGGTAAAATAACCCTACTTAATAGAGAGTGTGTGTGTGTGTGTGTGTGTGTGTGTGTGTGTGTGTGTGTGTGTGTGTGTGTGTGTGTGTGTGTGTGTGTGTGTGTGTGTGTGTTAGCTTATCCCAGCTGACAATGGGTATGTGGCGGGGCACCATCCGCCAGTAAATGACAAGGCCAACTAATAAAAACTAAAAACCATTCATGCTCTCATTCACAGTCCACAATTCACATTTATTGCGTGTTTTTGGATTGTGGGATTTGACCCAAGCACTCGGAGGGGAACCAAAGAAAACATGAAGAGAACATGCAAAACACAGAAACGCCCTCTGTTCCCTGGTTGAGTTGAACCTGGAACCCACTTGCTGGCAGGCAACAGTGCGACCCACCCACCATTCTACTATTATTCAAATATACTTGCATTTGTTTGGTGGCTGCAATTCAAGAAGTAGGAAGTAGTTGTTCAATATGAAAGTCAAAGTGGTCGAGATCCTGAATCCTTTGTTGCTCCGTTGGTGTCTGAGTAATTGTATGACTGAATGGTTTGTTCTTGATACATGGATGACGTCGTATAATGATGGCTTCTGCCATTCCAAGTACTGCCCATTCTTGAGCAGCTTTCATAAACCCATTCACTTCATAATAGGCGTTTGTTTTTCGTTGAGAGCCAGTAATGCATATGATGAAACACCACTCTGCTCTCTTTATTTTGCCATAAAGAAACTATTGTATTTGCTTCAACATCATGAAAGATGCAAAGAAATCAGAGCACATTCGCGCGAGGCGCGACTGGAGAGTGGAACAAGAGCGTTGCAATTATATTTGTTTTCAGCCAGCATCCCTTTGTGCAATCTAATTATGATCCAAGGTCATATAGATTACATTGTACCAACACGAGACGTATTTACCACCTTTAAACTCATGTCGCAGTCAAAGGCGTAATTGAATATAATGCAATTCTCAGTGTTTTTCATTTAGAGAGTTATACTCTTTCATCCATACACATGCAAACATAATAAGTGAGTTACCCAGAGCTGCTCTGTCTCCAATTCATATGCTAATGTTAGGGAAATGATGGCAAAGAAAAGGTAATTAGAGATTGAATGGAGGAGGGAGCAGGGGAGCGGTAGTGGAAATTAAAAAAAGCCAGATTGAGGCATTTTACAAAACATCAAACACACACACAAACACACTCACAAACACACACTAGACAGAACAATAGTATCTCCAGGGTTGAGTCTCAGACATATGTTCCTCTGCAAAATAAATGCCACCACGCTCTGTGAAATTATTAATGAGGAATCAAGTGGTATTTCAAAAATAACTCATTATTACAACAGCCTTCTCCTCCACTTGGATTGCCATAAATCGGACACACACACGCTTCCAACATGCAACACCTGATAGTGACGCTCATTTTTACCTGTAAATTTGTTGGAAATCAAAAAAATCATCAGCCCTTTGTTGAAGTTCTGATGAAGACTACTCAGAAACACCTTCACCTGCTTTCATTGGAAAGCGTCGGGATGAAAAAAATATCATTCAAATTTTCCTCCACACATCAGGCAAGCCCAACCCTCAAAAGTCAGTGTCTCATATCAGACATTCAGATATTGTTGTAATCAATGATGGTGTTTCAAGATTGACCCTTTCAGATCAGGCCACCACAGTTTCATAAATCTGTGCCATGTCTTGATTGGAAAGCTGGCTACACTACAAGTTGTACTCCGACCATTCGCTCACATTAAGAGATATGATGTGGATGAGGATGTCGGCCAGTCATGCTACAGAAACACTCTGTTCTCGCTAACAACACTTTTATACACATATTATATCTTCAATGAATTAATCGATTCAACAACAGAATTGTTGCCACATGCCATCGATCCTTATGGTTGTTCCAATTTGCATCCGGTAACATCCTGACGGGAGAATTCACAAAAGTTTTGCGTGGTTTTTGGTGACACAAAATCGGTGCAATTGGACATTCATAGAGCAGTGGCAAAAAATGTATCGCAGCACTGTCTGCACTGCCATGCAGATTGCATCTTGGGTGCTCCTGCGCTATTTCCAGGTATTTAAATAAGGTATAATGAAGGCATGTGGCACGAAATCGGACCCTTTCAACAAAAATGTTCCTCATTGCAAACACGGACTTTTCGACTTAAATGAAGTGAAATTATTTAAAGATACAGCTTGCCAGCTCACCTGATTCTTAATATTAACGATGAGATCAAGGATGAGATTGAGCCTGCCACCCAGAGATGCTGTGCCATACCTGGCATTGTAAAATTGTACTGGCAACACTCCAGGTTGTTGCGTCTGACCCCTTCCAAACACCTTTTACAGGTGTTTCTGCGCTGTGTCAGCCATCCCTAAACAGGGCCTTGTGGGATGTTAAACCAGCCATTGGTCGAGAGCATCGAGACACATCAGATTTACCCAAACCAGACGGAAAATTGATGAGACCTAAAGATTCAGCACCATGGACAGCTCTGCTCAAACTCGTATATTACTACACTTATTACTAAATTTGGTAATTAAATCCCAAATGTGGTTTCTTGCTGTCTCAGTCAGGTTTCATGACGGAAGTTTTGTAGAAGGGTGCTAGAGTTAAATCTGATATTTACAGTATATATGTCCCCTAATCAATTTATATGCACCAACGCTGGTCTGAATCAAATCAATGATGGGGAAGTCATGTTTGAAGATAAGTGTTTTGTAAAAAGCTCCCCCTAGTGAGTAAAATATGAACATGTAGAGTAGAGTATTTTTACCAGATAAAGCTCCTCGAGTTGATTGATATGCACGGAATTACAACTAAATTGGAACAATTGTTGATAAAAAGAGATAAAGCTACCCTTAGCGCTATATAAAACAAAACTTTGCCAAAACCACCCCAGTTCTCCTTCGCACTAACGTCTACGTTTTTACAATATTTGGAAAATGATCCATGATATAGTTTAATTATCGCGTTCACACGAAGGATCCTCACTGGCGGCGGTGGCAGTAATGACGATTCCATAATATCCAGACTTTTCAGCGATATAGTTAATAATCTTCTTACTATATTACCATTGTATTGAACATTATCCCACTAGTATTATTACCGTGGATACGTCCGCGGTGATGACGATTCCATAATATCCTACACGTAACATGTTTACTGATGAATGAAGTGACAGAGCGCCATTAATCAGCATAATTTACCAAAATGGCATTATTTGACAACCCTAATATATATGTATCAAAATCCACAGAAGAAATGTAGACTGAATACGCTAACTTATATTGACCTCACTAGCAATTCTGCGAAAGCATGAACTATGTCCAGTGATCCACGACCAGAGTGGAATCATGATCAATGTTGCCAAACGTACATGAATCACCATATTTTGTACAATAATCTGACCCTCTGTAGGATGTTCCATCAATAATGCCAAAGAAGCCCAAATGTATTTTCGTTTAATAATTTCCCGACACTTACAATGATGGTAAAGTTATCTCACTGTAATTTAATTGCCAACAGGATCAATAATGGATCCAGCGTCTCTGTTTCCAGGTGTTCTCACGAGAAGTCTCTCCAGCCAATCAAGCCTGCTATGATGACGATGTGATGCACAACGTCATTCACAATGCATCATTTGACTCAGACCGGAACAGCAGGGTGAAGGTTTGGACTGTGGAACAGGTGGAGGACATCTAAATCTATTAATGTATCATGACATTTTTAATTAGCTGTTAGCCTCTGGCAACTTTATAGCGCATTAGAGACACCAGAATCTAACAATATTAACGACACGTCTCTTTCCGGCCCATGTGCTTAGTTTAGATTGCGTAACGCTTCAAATAGAAGATGCTTGATTGACAGGCTGGGTTGTACTGGGAAGATCAGCCTTCACTCCACAAAGGGAGAGGCAGCGATATTCACCGAACGTTGTCCCAAAAAGTTAAACTGTCATATACACCCCAGTAGTAGTTATCAAAGGATATGGTGCTTAGATCCAAGGTGAATCAGGAAGCCAGTTCCACATGTAAGATAATGTCATTCCACTCATTCCAAGCCTCTGGTACGATAATTCTTCTTGTCCCATCCGGCATCGCTGATCCTCATTGCTCCTCCAGAAACTGAGCTTCTGTGATCAGTCGGAAAACCGCTTTCAAGAACCTTCAAGCAAACTTTTCAAAGAAGGAAGTGTGACTATGATTGGAGCAAACCCTCAAGCCCCACTTTTAAAAAAGAGGGACCACCACCCCAGGTTTGCATTGGTGAATCTCATCTACACTTGGCGTCTCATCTACAGTGAAGAGGCCTCTGCCAAGGATAAGCCTTCTTTCGAGTCATCAGATGGAGAGTTCACTGTGGAAGATGTGGCATCCGGGTTCAGAAGCTCCTTAAAGTGGTCACACAATGTCCATGACATCTTCATTATAGGTCAGCACATCATCGCCCTGACTGTAGACAGTCTGGTCCATTACATTCTCTTTCCTTCTGCGCCATCATTCGAATTAGATCAAATTGGCCTGGTGTTCCTTTGTTACAATATAATAAAATCTTGGTGATTGTCAAAGCCGAATAAATAGCGAAAGAATCAACACGGCAAGAGCGTGGAGCAATCATAACCACGACATTCCACATGGCCCGTATCAAATGTTGGTAATTAGTAATACAGTGAAAATGAAACATTATTTAATTGTAACTATTGGACCAGGTTCTATTTTCACAGGTCATAATTGGCTTCTCGTGACAGTTTTTGAAATAGGTTTTGTTTTTGTGGCAAGAAACCATTTTGAAGGACTAATGGGTCTTTCCATCGTCATTGTGTGAGTGACAGGGCAGATTGTGCACGCTGCTATGAAAACAATTTTCAGGCAAATTTAGCACATTTTGTCTTGAAAATGGGCTTCAACAAATTTTGTGTTGATCATTAGTTCTGACAAAAAAAATCAACACCCAGACCCAGGTATGCTTGTGAACTAAGTTCAACTTAACAGTCTATTACCCAGAGTGTTTTCAAGCAGGATATTTTGTTATTTTGATCAGACGGGTCAAGCATTAAGTTGACTCTAAAAAAGACTCTAAAAAATGAGTTGGTTGACTTAACTTAAATAATTGAGGTAAAAATTAGCAAGGATCTTATTAATCTGTTTCAACTTAAGATAATTGAGTTGAAGCAAAAAGACTTTTCTAGTTAGGCAAACAACTAGTCAAGTATGACCAACAAGCTTTACTACCTTGATCCGACTGAATTTTAATATTGTGAAATGCTAATTATAAGTTTTTCTACCGCAATTATTTTTATTTCATTCTACTCACAAATATCCGTGCAAATTGTTATCTTATTTTTTAGTTATAGGAAGTTATTTCTTTATGGTCAGAATTAACTACAAACAGACAGTCCATCTTGAAAATGGGCTTCAATACATTTTTGGTGACACTTATTTCACACAAAAAAGCAACACCCAGATGCAGGTATGCTGCTAAACTAAGCTCAACTTAACAGTCTATTACCCAGTGTTTCTATTTTTGTTTATGTTTTTTATTAACCAGAATGTTTTTAGCAGGGTATTTTGGTATTTGGATTAAACGTGTCAAGAATTAAGTTCGCTGCTCCTGTTTAAAGTACTGAAAAACACAATCATACATATATTCCAATGCATTTGGAGACCGCACAATTAGATTTTGTAGTGTCTGTATTTTTCTGTGATTACCAGATATTATCCTTTAGCCTTCCTTGCATGTTTTAGGCTAAAATCATTCTAGTGTGGTGCATCCTGTCTTGACTCTCTTTTTCATTTCTTTCCCACATTCTGTCCCTCCACAATGCTACGAAATGGCTAAGGTTTTCTCGTCGCTCACTTACACCCCTTTTTCTCATTTTCCAACGCCTTCCTCCATTATTTTTTGAGTTTCATTGTTGAGTGCACTTGTGCACTCTTTTTGTGTTATGACTAAAACTTTCTTAGTTCAGAGATTGCTTAGTTTCTTATTAGATTCCAAAGTATTTCCATTTTATATCTGCTGGAGACAGAACATCATATTTTATCTTTTTATTTTCAGTTCTTCCTTTAGGGCTGACTTCTATTTTCCGGATGGCTATTACACACAGATGGACTCTCGCTGCCGCATATTTGCTGCAGTTTTACAGACAAGATAATAAAAGTCAGGGATGTCAATACATTTCACCCTTTACACATTTTTTTTCTCTTTCCATACAATTCAATACATGTCAGATTATTAATAGATCAAAAAAACTTGATTGACTTGAGTTCCTGTATCAACAATATTCCATCCGACACAACAGTGAGAGCTTTCTCCACTTTTTATAATTTCATTCTGAGAGACATTTTTATAAGAGCATCTTTTCTGGGTTTTGGTTTGAATTTTATCTCTTTGCCTTTTTATCTGAATATTATACTGTTTATTTTACTATTCCTTAACTGTATTTACTCATTTTCCCACCATTTTTCATTTTGCATTGTCTTGTAAAGCACATTGTAACTTTTATAGGAAAAGTGATATATAAAGTTTATTATTGCTATAATTAGTATTATTTTTATTATTATTATTAATAGAAATAATCATATGAACTAAGTAAAACAAATCTATCTTGATTATGTTATTTCAATTGCCCTATATTAGCTGCTTAAAGGTCATGTTGATGTCTAAAAACAACTCATTTATCATTTACTATGTTAATATGTTGGTCCTGGGTTAGTCTAATCAAATTGGTTTAACTTAAGTTTAAGTTAAATGTTCAGTTCAACTAATTTCAGTGTTGTGGATGAATAAGTATCAGTTTGGTTTGTTTAGATTATGTGATATTTGTACAACACTATCAGTCTAGTGTTGTTTTTGATCAGAACTTTAAAACATTCATTTGAATCAGTTTACCAAATGTCAACAGCAAATAATATAACATTGTAATACAATGTTTTAATTAACTTCATGCTTGTTGAAATTAATCCCCCACACTTCTTTGGTTCATGTTTGTCGGACGTGTCTCAATCATTTCATGAATACAAAGATCTTTCTGGTCAGTTAATCAATGAAATGTCTTTGTTCATTTTTTTTATTGTACCTTGGCAAAAAGAAGGAGAAATTATGTTTGCATTAAATCACAAACTCACTCATCAACACTATCATGAATTCTCACTACTTTGTTTAAACATTTGAATTATTCAGTTTAACTTAAGTTCACGTGTTACATATAATTTTTAAAAGTGCTTTAAATGATCATAAGTTCATCAGTTGTAATCCAAAAGTAAAACAGAAGAGAACAGAAATCACGCAGAATTTCATCAGAGGTGGTTGAGCAACTATGGCCAATATAATACATGTAATCTATCAATAAAAATGCAGGTCCTTAGATTAGTAGGTGGGTTTACATGGACAGTCTAATTCCGAATAGATGCAGAAAAGACGCCTAATCGGAAAGAAAATGCTGCATGTAAACACCCCTTTCCGAAAGAGAAGAACCTTTCTGAATTAGATTTCATTCCTTTGCAAGGAGGTGGTCTAAGTCCTTTCCGATAGCCAGTCGCTGCATGTAAACACTGTTTCTGAAAGCTCTCGGTTTGAGTTGTGTCCGTTCATGACCAGCGTTGTGACATAATAATCGGCTGAGGTTTTTCTGGGAGTCGTTTACTCATCGAGTTTCAAGAGAGACAGTTGGACAGTTAGATGGACGAAAAGTCACTTCCGCCATGAGCTCTTTGTCGTGTTCTCCTTCTTGGCGCTTGTTGGCGGTCGGCACCCAACTCACCGCAGTATATATATACTATTGCCAACTTATGAAGGGGAGTGTGGATTGTGGATTGTCTGCGAATGTGTGAAAGTGTTTCCGATTAGGTGAGTCGATGCATGTAAACACCGGGTCGGATTAGATCACAGGTCACGTAAACAGGCGACCGACATTGCTATTCGGAAAGGTTTAATTCAGATAAGAGAAAGGAGTCACATGTAAACCCACCTAGTGATACTGAAGAAAGGCCGTACCCATCATGTGACGGGACATCATCTTCAAGTTCTACAAGTCCAGGTACGCGTCTTGTCTCAAGCTGCTGGATGAAATGAAGGATAACCTCTAGTTGGACATGTACCTAGCGCCGCACATTGAAACGCTGTACAGTCAGATTAGGAGGGCGGGTAATTTTCCCCAACATCACTATTAAACTGAGTTTTTCTATTTGCATGTATTAACCTGGGAATTGTAACATTTTGTAATAATGACACCATGTGAATGTGTCATGCCTCAAATTTGAAAAAATAAAAACTCATTTGACGCAGTCTTTATAATGCTTTAGTGGTTAGTCCATCCTTTCTTTACACCTAGTCCAATCTCCCAAGTCTTGAGCAGATTAGCACTAGATTAGAGGGCTTTATGTATTTTCCCAAAGAGTATATTTGTGCACTATTTTGTCAAATTGTTTTTGGTTAGCAACCTGGTTACAGTAGTCATGTCCAAGCGGATAACGTCAGTAAATTCAAATAAACCTAGTCCCGTGCTGCTCTTCCCGACAGCAAGGGTATATCCCAGATAAGTGTCCAATCGCCTGCCTTGTACAAGCAATTCCCTGATTGAACTCTAATTAAATATGCGTTCATATAAACCATTAGAGTAAAACACGACACATACAAGACAATGGTTAAGAAGGTTATGCCAAAAAAACAGTTTATGAAATATGAACTGTTAGTACAAAACACACTACAAGATAGATATCCTAGAGTCAATTCATATGCACCAAATTTGGACTCAATTGGACCAATGGTTGAGAAATTATGGCCCAAAACCATCAGAGATAAAGCTCCTTCTAGTATCATAACTATGCCACCGGCCTTTCCCAAAATCAATCCAGTTCTTCCTTACACTAATATGTGTCAATGTGTTAATACAATATTTAAACCGATGAAATAGTTTTTAGGGTTCCCCAAATGATCTGCCGGGGGATACTAACACGGCACTGCTGATGATAATTCCATAATATCCCGATTTTTCTGAGATTTTGCCCCACACCCCTACACTATACTCTCCAAAAAATTCGAGAGACCCTTCTTTTATTGACAATATGGCCAATTAGCATTTTTGCTTTAATAATACAGTTTGATAAGGCCAGAAACATCAATTAGAACAATCCATCTGCAGTCATGTTTTATTTTTTTTATAACCAATCTTTGCGTTACACAAACTCCCTCCCTCCCCCTTTCTCTCTGTGCCCCCTTGTATCTCATTTTATCTACCTCCTGTGTGCTATGGATGAGCCGTAGTTAACGCATCGCAGTGAAATGCCAGCTGTCAGAGTGACAGTGAAAGGTGACAGTGTCACCTCTGTGCAGTCACTTCAGCCAGGCGACAATCCGTCAACATGTGCATGGCTCTATGTTTATACAAGACACACCAAAAGCGAGAGCGAGTGAGTGAGAGAGAGAGAGAGCGGGTGTATTGCTACACTAGAGACCAGACTCTTGCTAACGATACTGGTTCAGATTTAATTAAAGCTAAAACATCTATAACGCAGGAGATGGGATTTAAAAATGTACTCCTATCAATGTATAATATATCCACATACAGTAACTGAGGGTCGAAGGCAGAGTATCAGTCCGAGGTGAAGGGAGAAAAGGTCATAACTGAAGTGACGGAACGATGGATGAAGGATAAACCCTGCAGTAGAAGGGCAATGAATAAACAAAGGGGGAAAGAGGAACTCTGTGCACTGTAAGGAAGCCCAGTGTGAATGAAAGAAAAATGTAGAACATAAGGTCAAAAGACCAGAACGACAGAAAGAACAGGAGCTGCACGAAGAGAGCGAGAAACAGAAGTAGTCAGGAAAAGCTGTGAGCGAGGGCAGAGTGAAGGGATTAGAGCGAGAGAGTGAGAAAGGAGATACGGACTGCAGCGAAGTAGATGGATTTAGAGCGAAAGACAAAGGGAAGATAGCGAGTGGAATTTGTCAGGGCTGAGGAAGGAACGCGAGCCACTGACCAAAAGCAGAACCCGAAGAAGCTTCTTGTAGAGACAGAGTAAAACACCTTTCACGCAGTTTTGTAGACATCTGTTATCCTTGTGCTTCACAGATGAATAATCCTGAACACAGATGAATAATCCTGACAGTCTAGAAATAGTATGTAGTGTATCTTCTTTGGTTCTTCCTGGTACCCAGATATTTTTGAATGTCCGCCCAATCAAAACATATTGGCACTATACTTTTCTATCTTATGAATATGAGCTGGCGTTCTCACGAGGTGGTGGGGTTGCCAAAATACCTGCGTTAGACGGATAATGAAAGAGGCCACTTCAAAATGACCAACAAACCAGGGCATTGGGTCGCTCACAGGCGCATTGGAAAGGGAATTTTCGGCTTTAGGGTTTTGCTCGACATAGGGTCTACTTTGGTAGCAAATTAGGGAATTGAAATTATAAGTTTCCGATTAGGGATGAGCCTTCCGCCTCCTGAGCTGCAACCCCCCGAAATACAGTAAAGCACAAGGAATCGAACCCTCAGTTGAAGCTGACCGGCGGAGATCATGCGCGTCTCCCTCCCAGCTATCCAGAACATCCACCAGGAAGGCTGCGTACGTAGATCCTCTTCAATCATGAAGGACTCTTCCAACCCCTCACATGGACTGTTTGTTCCCCTGCCATCAGGAAAAAGACTGGGCAGCATCAGAACCTGTACATCAAGGTTTTGCAACGGCTTGCTCCCCCAGGCTGTTGGACTGTAAAACAGCCTGCGGACATCCCTCACATAATCCGCCCCTACCCAACCCATCACGCCCTCCCCTCACAGCTAACCTCGTCCGTTGGACAATGGACAGTCTGCTACACAGCTACTAATTTCACAAAGTAATCGCCTTGATATTTTTATACTGTGCAAATAACCGTAACTGCAGACGCAGTCCGTTTAATTATGAATCACCGTATATGTGTACAGAAGGTGAAGAACAAAGTGTAAGAACATAGAATGCATAACAGAACCTTTGTGTCGGCAAGAGCGGAGACTCTTTAGAAATATTTCACAGTATTAAATTTTGAAATTCTTCACAGTGTTACTGTTTGATATATTTTACACTGTTAGTGTTTGAAATATTTTACACTGTTACTGTTTGAAATATATGGTTAATATATGTTGCCGCCGCATGCAAAGGAGTTCAAGTATCTTGGTGTCTTGTTCTAGAGTCATGGGAAAATGGACCGGGAGATGGACAGGCGGTACGGTGCGGCATCAGCAGTAATGCAGGCGTTGTATCGGTCTGATGCGGAGTTACAGAAATAATGTCCACTTTACTAAGAAAATCCTCTATTTAAAACATGATCTATTCTCAACTCTAACCTTAAGTTACTTCAGTAATACAAAGTTAAATGTTATTTAACTCTTACGGAGACAAAATCAACATGAATATCATTGATGGAACAGAAAAGACCAACATAATATGTCCAACATATCCGTAAAAAGTGTCAAGGCTCCGCAGTAGTTTGCTGCACCGGCTGAGATCCACTGATGTACTACCAGCTCGTCTCACCCGTGCCGCTGAAGAGGTGAAGCCTAATTGCGTATGATAGGATCCAAATGATGAGTTATGCTTGGGAGGAGTGAGACCAGAGGGAACTCCGGTGGAGTCCAAACAGTCCTGACGTGCAAATCAATTGTCTTACCTGAGTATAGGGGTGATTTTTTCATCCTGCAGGTTTATCTGGTAAAAGCCCATGTCTGCAGGTTTATCTGGTAAAAGCCCATGTTTACAGATTTTGGGGGGGAGACAACCTGAACCCATCAGTAAGAGAGGATGCAGTAAACATGCAGAAAACAGCTCCTAGGATGTGTTGAGGTCCAGGCAGGGAAGGGGGCGATGGTGCTATGAGCTACCTTGGTGCAACTCTCTTCCAAGCAGATCCTGAGAGTAAGCGCTCTACCTCATGCGGCCGGGATATCTGCCTTACATAAAAAGACTATCACAGAATCATCCATGAAAAGTGATTTTGTCCTTTTGCGTCAGTTATGTAGCCTGATGATGTTTGACGCTGGAACAGACAGACAATTTATGAAGCATTTATTTCAAAATAAAATTCCCCCAGAGTCCATGCCCTGTAGTAACCCAATATTTTTGTATGACATTATGCCCCATCTGGGAAATCATTTCTGAGGGGCGACAAGAAGAAAACGGAGTCAAATCAATTTAGTTCAGGAGGAAATGTAGGTGCATAAATAATGATGGGGCTCCAGGTAGCGACGGCTTGTTCTATAGTGAATCTAGCCGGTGATTTAGGTAATGAAAGCGAACAAATAAGTAATTTAACCTTTGGGTTAACTTCAGGGTATTATGAAGTATACATTCGACTAAGATGAAAATTTTAAAGAAAACCAGAAATTTTCTTTTAGCTCTACCGGCATTTGACTTATTCATGAGCGCCAATCACTCTAAGGGTACCTGAATGGACCCTCCATGAATACTAATGCTATTCATATCCTTAGCAACCAACTGGTGTGGAGTAGACATGAAAATAAAGTAACTGGCAAGTCAGGAGGATGTCTGACATGTCTCTGTCATATGAGACGAAACCGGTGTCCCGGGGGTGTCATAAAGATTCAGATGTCGATTTCATACCCGTGAAAAGCAGAGTTTCAAAAAAGTGCAAGGGGAAGATGAGAGGCAGGAGTGGAGAGGTAGACAGATAGAAAATACTTATGCTTATTCTAGTATCAAAGGTTGATGTCCATACCTTCATTTCCTCCTGAGTATATCACTGCAATTCCCTCTTTTCCAGTAAAAACCAAAATGCTTGCTTACTTTAAAGTGGTTGAAAATGCAGGGGTGAGGATTCTTACAGGTTCTAACAGACGACATCACATCACCCCTGGCTTCTTGATAAGATCGGCACCCTGATTGTTTCGAAATAGATTTTTAGATGTTATTGATCATTTGTAAAGTCCATCTGGGTCTGGTTCCATGATAAAGGAAAGAACTCCTAATGAGGAGGCTCTAAAGTTGGTATTGCGGTCAAGGCTCCTGGCCTTTGGAGCGACCTATCCCAGTAGATGAGGCTCGCCGAACCAGAGACTAGCTTCTTAATCATTTCTGAAACAAGACATATATATACATGCATGCGTATACACGCAAATATATACACACATGCATACAAACACATGCATACACACACACGCATACACACACATGCATACACACACACACATGCATATATAAACACACATGCATATATAAACACACATATATACATGCACACACATATATACATGCGTACACACACATGCATATATAAACACACATATATACATGCGTACACACACATACATATATACACAGACATATATACATGCGTACACACACATACATATATACACAGACATATATACATGCGTACACACACACATATATACATGCGTACACACACATACATATATACAGAGACATATATACATGCGTACACGCATACACGGATATGCATGCACACACACGTATACATGCACACACACGTATACATGCACACACACGTATACATGCACACACACGTATACATGCACACACACGTATACATGCACACACACGTATACACATGCACACACACGTATACACATGCACACACAGGTATATATGCACACACACACATATATACACATACATACATATACACACATATATACACACACATATATATACACACACATATATACACACACATATATATACACACACACATATATATACATATATATACACACACATATATATACACACACATATATATATACACATATATACACACACACATATATATACTCATATATACACACACATATATACATACACACATATATAGACACACACCCACTTATACACACACCCATATACACACACACACACATATACACACACACCCATATACACACACACACACATACACACACACATATACACACACACACACATACACACACATACACACACACACATATACACACACACACAGAAAGATATATAAATATGAAACGTTTTTTTTAGCTCTATGAGATGAGTCGTCCAACTGTCTGTAGTGACTCACTGCAGCCTGGATACACTCACAGCTCCAGGACACATTCGTCACCATAGATTACAAGGCACATGGGTTACAAGGACACGCATCTCATGACATGATGGTTCCATATACAACTACACTGCTCAAAAGAAGTGAAGGGAACACTTAAATCACAGATCAGAACTTGCAACTGGAATTCAATATTCAAGTTGAAAATCTTCATTGATATACATTTTGTAATTCTCTGAGAACAAACCGATGTAAGAATGGTCATTGGAAACTAAAATCATGAACCCATTGAGGAACGGATTCTAAGCTGATCCAACTTGTGTGATTTTGATCAGGACGACTTTTATTGTGTTGTTAGTGATAGGTTTGGCCTCTGTGTGCCTGTTTGCACTCCTGACTACATCAGGACATGTTTCTGATGAGACGAAGCATAGTGTCCCGGGACCTTCTCCTTCAACTTGATCGGGGCATCAGTGACCCACTGGACAGTCTGTGGTGAACGGTGGTGGTGTCTGATTCACTGATCCATAACGTCTGAGTTTCTCAGTTGGATTCAAGTGTGGGGAACATGAAGACAAGTCACTGACCACATGAGGGCGGGCATTGTCCCGCACCAAGAGGCCCTCAGGGTCCATTTCACCAGTGTAAGGTCTCACAGTGGGTCTGAGGATTTCATCCCGGTACCTAACAGCAGTCAGGGTACCATTGGCTATGACATGGAGGTCTGTGAGATCCTCCAAGGATCTTACTCACCCGACCATCACTTACCGACCACCAAATCGGTCCTGCCGCATGATGTTTCAGCCAGCATAATGTTCACCAAGGCATTTCAGGACTCATTCATGCCTGTTACAGGAGCTCAGTGTGAACCTGCTCTCATCTGTGAGGAGAACAAGGCACCAATGGTGAACCTACAATTCTAGTGTTCTTTTGGCAAATGCCAATGGAGCAGCATAATGCTGGTCTGTGAGCACGTTTGATATTTTCGACTCCTGATCGGGCCGCCTCTGACGGAATACCTGCAACAGCCAATGAGAACGAGTGGACTGGGAAGCGTCATAACCAGATGTTGCATACTTTTACAGCAAACAGAAACCCAGACACACCTGCACCGCGAGCCAGGTGGATTATTGAAGAAGAAGAGAAGCTTGTGGAAGTATGGTAACAAGACGAGTGTCTTTATAACGTGTCACGAAAGTTATATCACAGTAGGACCGACGAGGACGTCCATCTTCCGCCACGTTTGTTTTTCTCTTGAAGTCACGTTTGGTCACGTGAATTTCTGTGAGATCTCGAGTCTGCGGAATCTCCACTGTGAAGTCCTCACTACAAACAGTATGTGTGTGGTTCTCCCCATCTGGATGAATTGTCGACTATGTGGGTTTGGAAGATTAGAACGTTAAAAATCGGTTGATACTGTCTTAATGTCCCACATTTTTAACAATCGGTGAAGATTTGAAAATCCTCTAGTGTGTAGCTAACTGTAGAGACGTGCAAACCAGTAGCCTACTGGAGGTGATAAAGTAGGGCTCTATCAGTGCTCCTCCTGTTCCTCCTCATATCAATGGGCAGATACCGGTCCTGCTGCTGGGTTGTTCTCTTTCTAAGGACCTGTTCAGATCTTTTAGAGTAAGGGTCATCATCTGGTATCTCCCACCCGCTTTCAAAACTTCTTTTCTCCATCTTTTGAACCAGGTATGCCATCCTCGAGGAGCTGGATAAACTGTGCAATCTGAATTGGCTGCAACCAGTAGAGAAAAGTACATGTGAAAATGCAAAACCAAAAACGAGAGAATAATTAGACTGGAATGATGAGGAGAAAACAACGGTCTGTGGCTACCACCTGCAGATCCATTCTTTTTTTGATGGTTCTCATGTCCTGGCCTGTCCATCTGTTGTCACTTTCATTTTCATCAAAGCAGATGAAACTGACTCACATAGAATTGCATCCTAACTGGACATGTGATACCCCAGGGGTTTTACTGACTCTGTTATATGCTGCATTGTATTATGAGTAATGTGTTTCTGTTCCTTTTCATTCACTTTTCACTCTCTAAAAAGTAATTCTCCAAAAAGTCGAGGAGTCGCCGTATTCGCCCCCGCATATACTTCATGCTTACGCAATACTCAAAAACAGTTTCCTGGATCATTTTCAAATGTTATGCCACATAAACGTTTTGGCTAAGGTCAGTTGTATATTTCCGAGACTAGAGGGGAGTTTTATCTCCAAAAGTTTTCGGGCTATAATTTCTGAACCATTGGTCGGATTAAGTCCAAATGTGGTGCAGATGAATCCACTGGAGGAGATCTGCATTGTATACATCGTGTTTTACTTTAATAGTTCTAATTTTAGTCATTAAGTGGAGTATTTTTATGGAAAACACTGTTTTCCGGACATAATTTTTTATTAGATTTGGTCCAAATTTAGGGTATATGAATTGTCCTGAAGATCTATCATTTTAAATGTCATATTTAACCCTGTTTTTTTAAATTTTACTCACTAGTGGGAGCTCTTTCTATGTTTTCTCGAAATAACTCAAAAACTATTGCATGGATCATTTTCAAACTCTGTAACCCCATAAACTGTGGTGCGTGGAAGAAGTGGATAGATTTTAGGACAGATCAGATGTGTATTAACGACATTAGGGTTAACTTTATCCCCTAAATGTTTTGGCCAATAAATTCTCAAGCATTGGTCTAATTTTGTCCAAATTTGGACAAATTTGAACCAACTAAAGGGAATGTACCTTGCTTATATCATATTTTACCAACATTTTAAACTCATAGTTCATATTGTACTTAATTCAGGGAGCTAGCGTGAAGTGAGTGACCAACCTCACCTTTAATTTGAGGAGTTCAATCAGGGGGGATTGCTTGTACAATGCAGGGGATTGGGGACTTTTCGGGGATATACCCTTGCTGTCGGGGACAACACTATAGGTCTATTTATGTTATTTAATAAGTCACACCTGTCAAGAGTATGGAATAATAAAAGCACGCTTACTCAAAGGGTAACAGGAATAACTTGGGGGGATATTTAGAGTTTTGCTAAATATTTTACTTCAGTTTGAACAAAAAAAAGTTGCATTTCTGTTTTTGTTGCATATACAGTATTTGCACATATTTTAGAGCACTTCAGAAGAGGCTGATGGGGGATGTGTAGGCTGCCTACAAGCACTAGTCATCGGTTCTAATTGCTCTGACGTTATTTCCGTATACAGCCGGCAGGGAGATACATTGTCACCACCAAGAGACAGACCCTGAATGACAGCATTATCTTTTTCTCTCTCCCCCTCTCTCTCTTTTGCCATTGGCCATCATTGCCATCTCTCTGTGTTCCACAGCCTTTAATGAAATTCATTACAGTCACAGATAGGAGGGTAACACCCGTTTACAGATCTGTGTAGAAAAACAATCACAGACTGCATCAGTGTAGAAGTTCACTTGGATTTCTCTCTCGCTCTCTTTCTCCCATCTGAGCCGTGAGATGGTACTTCCTTTGACCTCTCTGATGAAATTTGACCAACATTTTGTTTAATATCTGTACAAATACATAGAAAGAATCAGGTAGGATATTCAGATTGATTGACTTGGAGAGAATTAAAAGGACTAGAACCTGTAAAGTTCCTGGTCCCGGTCTTTTAATCAAGCTACCTACATATAGCACATTCAATAACGCAAAGGGAGCTGACCAAGAGAGGCATGACTGTATGTGATGACTAATTTAGTCCGATTTCGCAAACGTTGTGATACAACGGTATACCTTGGTGATTTCCTAGTATTTTAGTTCAGGAAATCTTAGAGCTATAAATAATCATCTAGTAGCCGGTTGAGTCATGGAGAAAATGAACAGAGACACTCTGGGCCGCTGCAACTGTGTAACTCAGAAATGACAATTGTGTACATGGAACGAGAAACATCTTTTCACCCTCTGGGGTCCGAGGTCTAGCCAGCATGAGCCTTAACCTTAATCCTTTTGTCTTACATTAACCCTTGTATTATGTTACGGGTCAATTTGACCCATTTCAGTTTTTGTGTTGACCAAAGTACCGGTTATCCTTTCTTTTTCTTCATGAAATTTTGTGACTTTTCCTCATCTAGGGTCATGAACTGGTGTGTAAAATCTGGACACTTTGATGTGTAGTGGAATGTCTGTGCAGAGTTTGTATACAAATATGATGTTGCGGGTCATTTTGACCCGGACACTTTTATGTGGGTAAGTAGCTGTTCAGATCCAAAATAAACATGTCTCTTTGATGTACTTTATCTTGATTGCCTCTGAATAGCCATTCAGACCCAGGTGTGTGTAGAGGAGGAACTTTCTCTCCCTTGTCCTTGTCACTTTTCTCATGTCATCTCTTTGACAACACACCAAAAATGAGCTCCAGAAGGTTTACAGCTGAAGAAGCTGTATAACAGCTTTTGAACTGGGATAGTGATGCAGAGGAAGAGATTTCAGAGACAGAGGATATTTCAGAGACCGAGGACAATGTTATTGATGATCCAGATTGTCAATTTTCCTACGATGAGGAGGATTCAGAGGACGAGTCTGCCGTTGTCTCTCCATCAGATGGAAACCAAGGAATGCAGCAATCATCATCCACAGAGGGGACAAGGGCATCTAAAGATGGTAATGTCAAATGGTCAACATCACCACACCAAAGCCGAGGCAGACTGTCATCTTCCAATGTCATCAAAATGACACCAGGTCCTACAAGATTTGCTTTCACACGAGTTGATGATATTCAATCAGCATTTCAGCTCTTCATAGCCCCACCAATAGAGAGGATTATACTGGAAATGACCAACTTGGAGGGGAGGCGTGTATTTCAAGGGAAATGGAATCCACTGGATCAGACTGACTTGCATGCTTACATTGGAATTCTGGTATTAGCTGGAGTGTACAGGTCAAAGGGAGAAGCAACTGCAAGTCTATGGAATGAAGAGAATGGAAGGCCAATCTTTCGAGCAACAATGTCTCTGGAGACATTTCACATGATATCTCGTGTGATCAGATTTGACAACCGCGACACCAGAGCTGGTCGACGTGAAAGAGACAAACTAGCTGCGATCAGAGATGTATGGGATAAATGGGTTGAAATTCTACCTTTGTTGTACAATCCTGGTCCCCATGTTACTGTAGATGAGCGCCTTGTTCCATTCAGGGGACGCTGTCCTTTCCGACAGAACATGCCCAACAAGCCTGCTAAGTATGGCATCAAGATATGGGCAGCCTGTGATGCAAAATCTAGCTATGCATGGAATATGCAAGTGTACACTGGAAAGCCACCTGGAGGAGCATCAGAGAAGAATCAGGGGATGCGTGTGGTGCTGGAGATGAGTGAAGGGCTGCAAGGTCATAACATCACATGTGACAACTTCTTTACATCCTACCGCCTTGGAGATGAACTTCAGAAGAGAAAGCTGACTATGTTGGAAACAGTAAGAAAAAATAAGCCAGAACTTCCCAGTGAAATTCTGAAGATGCAGGGCAGACCTCTGCATTCCTCAATATTTGTTTTCACTGAGAAAGCAACAGTTGTTTCATACTGCCCAAAGAGAAACAAGAATGTTCTTGTAATGAGCACAATGCACACAGATGCATCTCTGGGCATAAGAGACGACATGAAGCCGCAAATGATCCTGGACTACAACTCCACCAAAGGAGGAGTTGACAATCTGGACAAAGTCACAGCAACATACAGCTGCCAGCGCAAGACTGACGAGGAAAGAAATTAAATAAATAGTTCTTAAATATAGTGTTGGAATTAAAAATGTATTGTATGTCTCTTTTCTAAATGTTTATACAATCTCTAAAGTAAAGTTGTTATTGGTTTAACCTGGTTTTTTGACTGTTTTGAGTGGATTTACACAGTACGGGTCAAAATGACCCGCAACATAATCAACGTAATTTTTTTCCAACATAATACAAGGGTTAAAAGGTGTGGTGAATACAATTTTGTGGCTTCTAAGAGGGAAGTTCCAGATTGCAAGCTATAAACTCACCCCGTTCTATCCAAGAATATATGGTGGCCTTCAAGGGTCAAAAAGATGTCATTGTCCACGACTGCAAAAGTCTCCCATGCTGTGCTGCGAAACGTGTACAGTTCCAGTTTACAGATCGAAATGGCAAAAGATAATGAAGAAAGTCTTTGCCTCTAAAAACAAACGCAGATGGGGATGATGAATACATTTTTGCCGGATAAATGTTTTTTGTTTTGACTTATGGAGGGTCATACTCACTATCAAGCACAATAAAAAAAAAATGGCAGTCCGGGAATCTAATTTGGTAGGTGAGTGAGGGCTGCATGGTGCTCAGTGTTTTTTGTGTCAATTGTATGGGAGGTCCAACAAGATTGACAGGCTCCGCGAGGAAGGTGGCTGCTGGCACCTTTTCTTCATCTGGACTCCAAGCTTTTACAGAGGTCATGGAGTGCTCGCTGCACCATTTCTCCTAACCAATCGAGTGACTTTAACTCTCCACGGTGTCAAGGATTGGCCTTGCCTTACGACTCAGCTCTTTTTTCACCACATCAGACCGATACAACTCCTTCATTACTGCTGATGCCACCTACTACTGAACCACCTGTCCATCTCCCGGTCCATTTTCACATCACTCGAGAACAAGACACCACACAATGCAGGACTTGAACATGACCCACTCGGATACCATGTCCCCTAGAATATGCTGGAAGTTCCTCTGGAGGATTGATTTGGAGACCTAATGGAGAGGGGATTCGACTGGATGTTCCCAGTTCACCCAAACAACTCGTTTGGTATTATGACGTCTGTCCTGGAGCCTCCATCGGCATTTGATCCAATTCATCACCAGGTGGTGATGAGTGGACAGCTCTGCCTCTCTCATAACCAGAGTGTTCAAGACATACAAACCTTAAATGTGATGATACAACCAAAATGTTAATGATAGATCTTTGGCCTAAGGTGGCTTGGCACCAAGTATATTTAGGAGCCCTCTTATGCACGAACATGGTGTTTTTGTTATGAATAGTCCATGGCTAGCACAGAATTCCCAAATAAAGCATAAGCGTTTCTCCCAAACATGCCCCTTCACGTTTCTCCATCATTGCAAACATAAGCGTTGAATTCACCCAGGAGAACCATAGGGTCTCTGGTTGGAACCCTTTCTAGGACACCAACAAATGACTCCAAGAACGCTGGATATTCTGAACTACTGTTCAGTGCTTAGGCACAGACAACTTTCCAAACCTTCCATCCCGCAACCTTCAGTCACATGGAGATGACCCTCTCGTTCTCCAGGGGAAACTCCAACAGAGGTATTCAGACGGGAACTTGAGAAAATACTGCCACCCGCCTAACGCCTCTCCCCATGGGCAACTCTGGAAAATGTCAGACCCTCTCCAGGATTTTGGTTCCGGAACCAATGCTGTGGGTAGAGTAGAGCCCAAATAAATCTAGTTGGTACCGCTCCATCTCCTGCACAAGCTATGGTTCAATCCCAGCCAGAGAGGTGTTGTTCCACGTGTCTAAACCAATCGGCCCTGCCAGGAGTTAGCAGTTATTTATAGGGGTCTTTTCAAAGACTGTAAGACATTTTCCTAAACATTTCCAACACTTACACTAAAAATTTCAAACACTAACACTGCAAAACACTAACACTGTGAAACATCTGAAAAACTCCTTTTGCCTTTTTGTGTCGAAGCAAGTTTTTTCCATTAAACATTATTTTAGTTCACGATAACCTCACAATTATTGTTTGCATTTGGGTCCTATATTTTGAACTGTTACTTAACATATTTCACGTTACAGTTATCACACGTTCTCCGATAAAAACTTATCCTCAACATTAAATCAATCATAAGAGACTCAACAGATTCATTAATCCATCTTATCAGAAGAAGTAATCACTATTACCACAATGGGGAAACATTGCAATTTCCCCATTATGGGACTAATAAAGGCTATCTATCCATCTATCCATCTACCTTCATTTTTTCCTTAAAAAAGCAACTACACAAATTATCAACTGGATGGTACGTCAATACTTCATTCCTAAATGATACAGACTTTGACAGATTTCTAAGGAGAGGATGGGCATCCTTTTTGGTTATAAACGATTCTCATCATTTCTGACATCACTACTCTGGGAAATGGTGAAATCTGTAATGAGAGGGAAAATAATTTCCTACTCATCATTTCATCCATCAAAGAAAAATGAAACGGCTTATAAAAAAAAACTGGAGCAAAAAAAATCAAAGAACTTGAAAATATTTACACGGCAACCCCAACAGAAGAAAATCCAAACAACCTTGAAAATATCAATTAGATCTCACTGACATATGAGGAAAACACAGTTCTTAACACAGCAATTAAAACATAGTCGCTATGAACACAACAAATCAAAAACATTTCTTGCAAACCCAGTTAAACAAAAAAAAAAAAAACATTGCAGCTGTAGAAAACGATATAGTTCAGATCACCAACCAGACCCAAATGATATAAATACATTCCTAAATTGTATATAATAAGTATAATTATCCACGATAAAACAAATCTGATACATTCCATATCCAGTTAAAGTAGAAGAATTACACACAGCACTCTTACTAACAACACAAAATAAAGCACCAGGACCACATGGCTTCACCGCAGAGTTTTGTAGACAAGGCAAACCGTATAACCTCTATTCTTTAGAAGGACGATAGAATTAACAGTATCCAGCAAAATACCATTCCATACGAACACAGCTAACATCACAGTAATATTAAAACCAGACAAAGACCCAACACTTCCATCCAGCTCCCCTACCATAGCCCTAATCAATACAATCATAAAAATCATCAGAAAAGTAATATCGGCAAGAGTAGAAAAAGTCACTCCGTACATTATCCACACAGATCAAACAGGTTTTATCAAAGGTAGACAAGCACGTTATAACACACGCAGACTATTTGTCATCATCAACACGACACGGAGCGGCGACACGGAGCGGAGAAACGATAATAGCTCTCGAGGCAGAAATGGCTTTGAGTCAGCTGGACATTTTTATTCACCACCCTACATACATTCAGATTTGAAAACTCATTTATCAACTGGTTTAAAGCACCATACCACACACCAAAAGGCACGCCCACAATCAATAGATTAGCCTCACCAAGTTTCACACTAATAGAGGAACAAGACAAAAAGGCATACTCTCTCCTTCGCTCTTTGCCATCGACGTCGAACCCCCTGTGAAAGCTTTCTGCCAAAATAACAACATTAAAAGGTATATATGTCACCACAGTCAACCATGAAAGAAAAAATGGATGGAACATGGAAGTGAAAAAGCCTTCCCTAATTAGAACAGCAAAAATGTACAAAAAATAGATGTATCAACTATGCCATTTCTTAGTAACTCCAAAAAAAGCCATAACTCTTTAAAGATTATTACCATAGCCACATTTCTGACAGCCTGTTGGAAATCTCAAAAAAAACATGCGTTCCATACTCCCTGTGATTCATTCTGCTGTGGAATATCCTGTACACTTTCAACAAAACATTAATCATTCAACTTTACATTTGGAAGGACAAAGGCATCCCACAGCTCCAACACATATTCCAAAACTCAGTTTTCATACCAATCACAGAATTATTGGAGCGACAGAAATTAGACCAAAACCTTTTTTTTTCTATATCTACAACTAAAATCGGTCATAACACATGAAATTAATCAAAAAAAATAATCAAATAGACATCACTGAAGAAAACCCTCTCCAAATTGTACAAACTCATCAACATTAACCAAACATGTTCCCTCCCTACTTTAAATTGGGAAAAAAAAAACTTATTAATATCTCAGTATTTAAGCCTGCATCAAAATTTCACATTTAACACACTTTCAATGTGAAAATAAATTTTAAACTTCAACTCATACAGTTAAAGATCATCCATTCTTCAACACAAAAACTACACATCTCACAACGGATAGACCTCCTTATAAAACACATAACTATGGAAAAACTGAATGCATCAATTACCCACAAAACACCACAGTTCCAGAAATTCCAGGGGGATTGATGATGACGCACGCACGCCACGGTTTGAAGTATGAATAAATTAAAACATTTTATAGAAAATAAAGGAAGAAGGAAACAGATATTCAAGCTTATAATCAAGCGAGGGAAACTAAGAAGTCCCCCTGGTGGACAGATTGCCTCCTAAAGGGTCTGGATGTTTTCCACCACAAGGAAAAGACCACTGCAATGGGCCAACGTCCTCCTCTGGGTCTGGGTGAGACTCAAATGCAAAACTTCTCCGAGACTCAAATTTAAAGTAAATTATTAGGGGAATGGGGGAAAGAGGAAAGGAAAAAAATAAATAACAAAAATAAGAAGCTTGATGACCTGCCCATGCCTTTCTCCCACTGGGCTTACTATTGTAAGGCTGGATGTCCACATGTGGAAGCAGATTCACACCTGACCCTCCTCAGCTCATCACCTCCTGCCACACCTCTACCTCGGCTCTTCTGCTGCTCATTGCCACATTACACAGTCATGTCACCTGGTACGTATTGGCTCTTGATCAGTCAGGTGAATCTAGTGAGTCTTTCACTGAAATCTTGTAGCTGTTGATTGTGTTTTTCCTCAGCCCGTTCTGCATCTCACTCAGAATACACCCTCATATACTTTTTACTGGTCTCCATGAAGTCTGCGCCTGGGTCGAAATTACAAATTTACCATAACAACTTTGACTTAAGGAATAAATCCTCAACCACGTCCGCCATATTTATATCATCATATTATAATACATATTATGTACATTTATAGCATTGATTATTTGCAGAACAGAACGATGAGAGAAAAACAGTAAGCATTGATATAAGAATGTAAATCGACTCTTACTGCAGTAAGAGTGCTTAGACGAGAGTGTTTGTCCTGTAAGTTAAACACTTAAAGCACAAGAGTCTAAGTTCTTAGCAGTAAGACAGTGTTTTATTAAGAATATTGAGGATAAAGTCCTAAAGGGGAGCCACTCTTTATTTATTTTTTCTTTTCCAGCTTCATCTTGGTCTGAATAGAGCAGGTTTTTCAATAAGCGTGACTCTAAATGTCTGATTCAGAATCCTCGAGACTAATATAGTAGCCATCAGTCTGCCGGCTTAACGCTCACCCAACCACCTCCAGGGACGGTCCTGGCAGTTTGTCACTGCTTGTCCGGTTTTCCATCAATTTCTCGGGGGGATCCGTAGTGCACAACTAAAACTATATTTCTTTTCCTTTTCTAACTCCTAAACTCTAGTGTTAGCCTGATCATAAGAGAGCATGACACTTCATCAGAGCCCATCTCTCGGTCCACCGTGCAGCTCTGCAAGTCTCTGATCCTTGTGTGGTTCACCTTCTCCCATCATGAAGGCAGAAACTTAAATCTGCTAAGCCTGTGGTCAGAACTGTGAAGAGATGGACCAACAAGACCATGCTGGAACTACAGGCCTGCTTTGAATTTTTTTTATGATGCTGCTTTAGACTTGGATGAAACTTTGACATCTTGCCAACCAAAATCATCTTCAGATTAAACAACAACAAAGTTATGTCACCACCAAACTCAGGCAGCAGGAGGCCAATAGGAGGAGGCCAAGTAGGCCAAGTAGGAGGCCAACAGAAGTAGGGATAGGATCCTGTAGAACTAGCCCCGGACAACACTGAGAAAGGAGATCAGTTTAGCAAACAGGGGCCTACAATGAAAAGCTGAAGAACCAGTTTCAAGCCGATGACCGTGCATCATTATGAAAAGGCTTAAATGACATAACCAGCCACAGGAAACCACCCCCCTGCACTGTAGAGTACCATCAACTGGACCTAAATGTTGTTTCCTGCAGGTTCGACAAGCCAGCACCCACTCTGATTCTGTCCCAGACGTTAATTTACCTGCTCTACCGAGAATCAAGAAAGCCCCCAGCTCGGATGGAATATCTCCCACCTGCCTGATAATATGTTGACATGTTGGCCCCCATTGTCACACAAATCTTCACAAGGTCAATGGAGCTGTGCAAAGTCCCTTCCTGCTTCAAACGCTCCAGCGTCATCCCTAATCCCATAAACCCACCAACATAGGACCAAATGACTACAGGCCTGTTGCCATGACATCTGTGGTCATGGAAATGCTCAAGGTACTTGTGGCGATCCATCTGACGGACCACTCCTCCTCTCCCTATCTACAAATGACTGCACCTCGATGGACCCGACTTTTAAACTGCTGAAGTTTACAAATGACACAGTCATCATCGGCCTCACCAAGGACAATGAGTCTGCAAACAGATGGGAGGTGGAACACCTGGCCCTCTGGTGCCGTCGGAATAATCTGGAACTGAACACAATCAAAACTGTTGAGACTACCCCAACTCTGGCCCCCATATCCATCTATAACAACAAGGTATCAGCCGTGGAGACCTTAAGGTTTCTGGGGTCCGCAATCTCCCAAGACCTAAAAAGGACCACCAATGTCCACATCATCAAAAAGGCCCATCAGAGGATGTACTTCCTGCACCAACTTAGGAACTTCAACCTACCCCAGGTGCTGCTGATACTGTTCTACACGGCAATAATACAGTTTTTCCTCTGCACCTCCATCACTGTCTGGTTTGGATCTGCCACTATACTAGACATGGAGTGAATTCAGAGGACGGTCTGGAGGGCAGAGAACATCATTGGAGTAAAACCTGCCATCCACCCAGGACATCTAAATGTCCAGGACCAGGAAACGAGCCAGAAGTATTGCTGCAGACCCATTATACACTGGACATGGTGTGTCCCAACTTCTGTCATGATCATGGTCTTTACTTTCTATCCTTTGTAAATACTGGTGTAATATTGGACGACAATTGTTCTCCTGCACCGTTGCATTTCTTTGCACCATCTACAGTGAACTGAGCAATGCTTGACATGTACACGTAAGTAGACCAAAACGTATGTTTTTATTATTCCTGTCTTGTATATTATGTAAGCACCTTGTGAATTTGGAAAACCGGAGACATATTGCTTATATTTGAAAAGCCGAATCTGATTCTGATCATTGTTGTTGAAGGGGACGGAAAAGAGACTCGGTGACTCTTTCATTGATATATTGCAAACACTCTGTCAGAGTGAAGCAAAAAATTAAATCAATGGTCTGAAATAAATTGTGATAAAACTGAAGATTACCCATTATCAACCTTTTGCTTTGACTGTTACTCTGGACGCTTACCGTTTGTGTTCTTGCTATTCCTTTTTGCAGGGAACGAGGTTACGAGTTTAGAGGATGGGTAAGGACAGAAAAATAGATATGCACACTCAGGGTCCGCTTTGCATTTTTTCCCTGATTGAGGATGAAATGCACTGCGTGGTATTGAAAACCAAGTCTTCATTGGAGTGGTTTATTTATGTCTTGCTGCATAAAGTGACTTGAATTACTTATCTCACTGATGTTTCCATCTTTTCACTATCTCACTGGCATTTTTCTGATTCAGCGTCTGCAGGTGGTGATTATCTTCTGGTGTGAGTAAATGAAAAATATTCCTTTGGTGTAAGTCTCAGAAACCCTACATTATGGCAAAACCTTAACAGACAAGGGAAATGGTTTAAGGCTTGATAAAAATGCATTAATTTATATCATTTTATTTAGTTAATTTTTTTATTGATTCATCATTCATATTTATAAATAATAATAATATCCCTGAAAAGTCATGAATATTATGGAAACATCATCATTGTCCGCCGCAGATCCTTCGTGTTAGCGCGATAACTCAAAAACAATGCCATGGATCATCTCAATAGCAAGAGGAAGAACTGGATTGCTTTTGGTAATGGTTGGTTGTACATTCACGACACTAGAGGGAGTTTTATCCCCAAAAGTTTAGAAGATCTATCTTTTGTCTTTTTGTTTAACTTTAATAGTTAGTATTAGTTTTTTGGGCTTAACATACTTACTGTTAGTCCGATTTTTTTTTTTTTAACGAATCAACTCAAGGAGATCTATTTTCTAAATATTATAGTTTACTATAGTAGTTGATTCTGTACTCTCTAGGGGGACCTTTTTTTTTTTTTAATGGAATAAACTGTTTCCTGGCCAAAACTCAAAAACTGTTACAAGGATTATTTTCCCTTTATTCTTTACATGGATTATTTTCACTTTTATTCCTTAAATGACCTAAGTGAGAGGAAGCACCGGAATGATTATGGTAGAGATCGGTCTTATTTTTCATCATGTAGTTTTAATATTTGCAACCGTTTGTCCGATTTAGTCCAAACCTGGTGCACATGAATCCACCCAAGGAGATTTATCTTGTGTATCATGATTCACTTTATATTCTACTCACTAGGCAGACCTTTTTTTTTCACCAGAAAAATAGTGTGAACAAAATATTTGATTCTCAAATATTCAATATTTGATTCTCAAATAATGGGGGATCAATAAAGGGGATTACTTCAATAAGGGGATTGCCAGTAAAACGCAGAGGATTGGGGACTTTTCGGGGCTATAACCTTGCTGTCAGGGACAACTGCATAGGTCTAGTTATAAACAATATTTACAGTAAAACGAAAAAAAAAACAGTTTATATATATGACTGAAGGGCAAAGGCAGAAGCAAGATGCTAATACATACCAATCTTATCAACATCGTTGTGTAAACGACCCCAGAAATAAATAAAAATCATTCAAATTACTTTAGAATTTTCTAAAAGAGAAAAAAGTCATTTCAAACTGAAATTTGACCCTTGAAGAGGCAATTTCCTCTTAGCCCGTCTGCTTCTACAGAGCAGATCATGTATCTGACAAAACCGGTCTTAACAGTCCTGAAACTTATGAATAAAAGGTGTCCATGATCCAAAATATTCTACATTTCTTCTTTTTTCTAAGCCTTTACAAAAGTATATCCTCACAAGATGCTCCTTATTCCTCATTTGGACTCTGGTGACACTTCCCTCTAATCTGTCACCAAAAAATTCTGACTTTATTTTCATAAAGTTATGACTTTTATCCAATATATTTCTTCTTTTTTTTTAGTTAATCTGACCTATCTTTTTTCTTAAGGATTTTCATGAGTCACCAACTGCTCTACGTTGTGAGTTACTGTAACACTATTGTAACGCTTGTGCAAAAATCTATTCCATTATGTGGCCTCGATGTTTTGTTTTCTCAAGGTTTTAATTTTACAGTGCAAGATTCACATCTCCACCTGTCGCTTGAATAGGCCGTGGAGTCTGCACTGAATATGCATTAGCGCATGTAGCACATGTAGCACAGGTGTAAATGATTTCCACCTGCGTTATTATCATAAATTATGATTTATTGGAATAGTGGCGCGATGACATGATCACCTCAAGCACTGTCACATAATATTCTAATGTGCATAATCAGAACTTTCCTCAAAAAGCAATATCACCTGAGATGTGTTGTTGCTTGCTGTTGTTGTTCACTTCCACCCTCCACCTGAGGTGCGGAGCGGCAGACAAGCCTGTCAATTTCAATTTCACCTCTTGATTTATTTTGTGCCGTTATTAAAGTTCACCTCCCTGTGAGAATCTCCATAATCCTCTCTCTCTTACACTCCTGTATATGAGACTCATGGATTGTTTGGGCCCACCAGCTTGGCTCTTATTAAATCTGGTGGAGTTCTGACTTTACTCAAGGCACATTTGATTAATGACGGGGACGAACTCCACATAATATCGCTGACTGTTTCATTAGGTCACAACCCACAGCTCGGCTCCAGTACCAAAGACTGGACGGCTGAGTCTCAGAAGTTGTCTCTCTGAAGAGTTTTTCCATCACACAGGGTCTAATTCAAGCCCAGAATGGTTTCACTGCGTTGATAGTTGTGTATCTTGTTCAGACATGCCTTACCGTGACACGCAGCCATCTGGCTTGTGAGTCGGTGGAGGACGAAGTCTTCTGTAGCTCAGTATTTTTTCAAATATGCATTCAATGTGGACAAGGATATATATACACACTGAAGGCCAGACTCTGAGAGATACTTCTCAAGGTTGTCTCTGCGGTAGTGGGATAATGGCAGTAGATGCTACTGTAACGTTCTAGTCAAGTAGTCACCTCTCAGCAAGGGTTACATCCCACTGGAAGACTCTCTCCTGTAATCCCTCAGAAAACCCAGCATGAGCGGCTGGTAAGTTTCCCCTTTGGGATTTATAAAGCATTATCTTTCGGGGGCGGCTTTAGCTCGGTAGATGGAGGATTTGGGGGGGGTTGATCCCAGCCATTGGATGCAATATACCGGGGGATCCTTGAGCAAGACCTTTAAACCCAAATTACTCCCCTGGTGCTTCACAGGGGGGCGACCCACTGCTCCTCAGGGATGGGTCGAATGGGTGGAATAAATCTAATTTTACTTGTATGACTAGTCATGAATTATTATTATTATAAACATTATAATTATTATTACCACATCAACTGGCTCCTTCCGACACACAGGAGCAGTGGTGCCACACTGAGCTCCATCCATAGGTCCGAGCTCCCTACTTTATCTTTTAGCATTTAGCTTTATAGCATCCCATCATCCCAATAGGCCACATCTTAACTTTAACTGAATGGGGGGATACTTTGGGTTCAGTTAACATTTAGGTAGCTACCAAAAAGGTTTACCTGCATTGAGTATGACTCTCACTACTCTATGTAAAACAAAATCTTATTAGCCGGGTTTTAAATCACTAACCCCAGAAAACTCTTTTAAACCATCTAAACATTTATTTTAGGTCTTTTTCTACTACAAACTTAGACAACTTGGTTAAACTTGGAATAAACTAAACAAAATGTGAAATGCAAAAAATAAATAACAGACTATAACTTAAATATCATTTTGTTTTGAGATCTCCCATGAACTCTACTAAACTAAACATTTTGCTTAAAGGATTAATTAAAGAAAAACCACTTAACTCTGTTAAGGTCGGAAAATATACTAGGTACCATAAAATTGAATTCAAAGTCTCCTATATCCCATATTTCCCAGTCCTGTATGTAGCTCGTGTGGGCCACATATCCTCTTCTCATGAAGAGACTCCACAAGAGGTCAGAAAATAGATCACTCACAGTTTGCAGAGTTTTACCTGTAACAAGAGTTCTTCAGTTCAGCCTTAGTCCAAAATCCTCCGTGTTTCCGAGAAACAACCGGCACCTGGCAGAGACGAAATCCACTTCTTGGGAGATCCAACCAGCGGCACAACGGGTCCTTCTTTGGCAACTCTTCAGTATCTCTGATATTATACTTATCAAACATCATTTAAGGCACACACACACATGTTCAACATTCACTTAATCCTATGGAGATTCAGTCTAAAACCTGCAGTCTCCTCCGATAGTGTTATTTAGTCATTTAATTAGTCAATTACTCCCAGCTCTGATAGTGTCTCTGCAATCTTCTACGCTCCTCCCCCTATGGCCAATCATAGCAGTTTTAAACACACCGACTGGTATACCGACCAATTGAATGATGTGGCCGCTGGTGACATCACATTTGACCACTTCACAGACATGTACGAAACAAGATTCTTTGAGATAACTTTCGGTTTTGTTAAAGAATGTTAAGCAATCTTTATCATTATTATTATTACATGAAACTTTTACATAAAGCTGAGTTAACCTATTTTAATCAAGGTTTTTTGCAAGGGTGCTGCATCATAATAACTTTTCATTTATTGATCACATACAGTCACATGGCCCCTCCCTGAGGGAGCAATGGGCAGCCCCTTTGAAAGGCCTTGGAAGCTAGGGATTCAGGGTTGCTCAGGGACCCTATGACATGTATACACTGCTGGGACTTGAACCTGCTACCTTCCAATTAGGAAACTGCCACTTTACCCACTGAGCTACAGCCGCCCCGTCATGATTCATATACGAACACGAAGACCATCCTGATAACTGTATTTGACCTTTTCTATAGTTTAGTTCTATGAAACTTCTTTGGATCAGTGATTCTCAATTGGTGGGTCGCTTTTGGGTCCTGTGCTTTTATTTTGAAGGGAATTTTTTATGTAGCAGATTGCTGCCTAGTCACACTCCTTAACTGTAAGTAGCGATAATGCCCAGTAATGCTACTTGTCACCTGCCATTTAACAGCGTAGAAGAAGACACGCAAAGCTTGTTTTCATATGCTTATTGAGAATGGCGTAATGCAAGTACGACACCGACTACATGAGATACGTATTTTCATACATTGAGGATAAAGAAGGAAAAAATTCTCAATGTTTTTGTGCAGTTTTGGTTTATCAATAAACTTGTTTTTTTGTGTTGGCATAACGTGATATGTGACTTTCTGAGGCTCAAACTGCACCTTATATTCCGTCACACCATCGACCATCACTCAGACAAGGAACTTGTACAAGCTCCTTGTCTGTGTGACGAAACCTTTACCTAAAGTTTCTCAGTAAAACTTAAAAAAGACAAACTGGTACTGTTTGCGCTTAACTGAAAAATACCACAGTTCCCATCACCGCTTTGACTGGCAAATTGAAACTCTTTTGAAAAGGGTCACTTTGCTCGTGGCTGTTACGATTCCAGTCTTATAGTGACGCCCACACAGAGCGACAACCAAAACGATGCTGGACCATCTAGTTTAGTTTGTGCTGTAGACTGTCTTCATTTCCTGGCCAGTGTTCTTCTGTAAAGTCCAATCCATTTTATTTATATAGCACCAAATCACAATCGTTTCTATAGTAGCTTCTCAGAAAAAGCAGGTGGACCACCAAACTCTTTACAGAGACTTGACAGTTCAGCTTGAGCAAAACCAGGGAGACAGTAAAGTGAATAAAGCTGCCTTTTAACAGGCAGAACCTCATACGGATCCTGACTCAGCGTGGATGACCTTCTGTGTGTTGAGTTTGAAAACTGACAACAAACAATTTTACGCTGTTGTTGCAGAACTGTGTGTAAAAGGATCATTCAAGAATGATGTTGTTAGAAAGCAGAAGTTTTTTGACTGCAGAGAGAGAACATTTAAAGCAGAAACACTGTTGTGCAAACGGAGCCCGGTCCTGTGCTACTCCTCAGAGCTTTTCATGGCATCCCCCTCAGTCCTCTTTTAATTACAGCCATTTAATATTTAAAGAGAGTCTAGAGAAAAGGTCCCCATGGAAAGACAAACTTGTTCTCTCTTTATTTGGCTGACTCCGTCTCTCTAAGGGTTTTTTATTCTTCACTCCACTCTCCCTTTAATTCTTGTCTTTGTCACCTTCATCCATCCTGCTGGTCCGGTCTCTCCCGTGTCTCCATGTCAAAGTTGCAGTGATGAGTTCATAAAGGAATAGCTACAGACAGATCTTCATAGATGAGTATCAAAGGAGAGACTTAGGCTGCTCAGCTGCATCTGTCAATTTCAGGGTGCAGAATGGGTGAGCCCTCCACCAGCACCTGGACATTAAAATGGGAGATGCAAATGAATGGGGTGATGTCCTTCCTTTTCTCCTTGCTTGAATCCTCCTCTTCCGCCTATAAGACTGAAATAACCTGAAATGTGGCATATTTATTTTATATCTCCTCTATATATTCTCAATGACACACAGTATTTGTGTTTTTTTCTAATAAGCTGGAAATGTATGATGCAAAGTCATATCCTGGCCCTGCTGATGATGTCAACCTCACCATGCCGTCCACCTGAACCTCCAGGGTTCAGGTGGACGGATGAATGAATGAAATAAAAATAAGAAAAAAATAAATAAATAGAGTTTCAAAAAGGTAATGAAATTAAAAAGTTAAAACATTATGAAATAATTGAAAAGGAGGAAGAATTTAATTGATTGTTGAGATGTGGTTCAGGTTTGTAAGGATTTAAAATGGTTGATAAAAGGATTCCATTAATGAAATAAATAGCAGCTTTATATATTTTTTTTAAACAAAATATAACACAAAAGCCACCAGAGTAAACACAAAATAATATAGTTTTGAAAGATAATTGTATCACTTGGACCAAAATGTTCCCTAATTCCAGCTGGCTCTGTTGGAAAAGTATTTGCCCCCTTAGAAACTAAATCCTAAAAACGGCAAAACTTTTTAGGACATCTAACGCAATCCTAACCTAATGGCAAAACTCTGGGTTAGGTTAGGATTGTGTTAGATGTAGACTTGCCACTCTCCTGGTCTTGGATCTTTCGTTAGTATTTGAATCCTCATTCGTTATAATTTCATACGTTCATCAGCAAATACCATATTCAATGCTATCCAATTGCTGGGGGATGGAAGGGCCTCTTGTTCTTCTTGATGCTTCCTTTGGATCTTGCTGACTTCCTGAATCAGCCTTCACCGAGCTCTTAGAGGAATTTTGGGATATGGTTTACTGTGAGTATTGACTATTGTTCATAGTATTCTCCATTTGAAGATAATGTTCCTCAATGTGGATCGTGGAATTTCCTCATGACTTTGGCATAGTGTGCTACTGGTGACACTGATGAGTCACTTCTGGCTTCTGAGGATGAAGATGGTCTAATTGACTAACTATTTACCTGATTATATAGGCTGACACAATTTAGTATTAGGTAAACACAAAAATATAAGAAATAAAAATGGAGTCAAGAAATTTTTCCATAGCACTGTATCTCTCACTGTTGGTGTTCAAAGATTTGGTTCCTCTTGTTCTGCTTCCTGTCATCTGGCTTTCAACAGCAGCAAATGTCACAGCTCTCTCTCTCGCGCCACAGTTCTTGCAATATGTGAATATTTGGATTCTGACTGCAGGGGATAGTGGTTTGACCTTCAGGTTTCAAAAAGATTTGATTCTCATCAAAGAAAAATCGTGCTTAGAAAAAAGAGGCTGGCAAGCAGTGAGTGGGGAGATGTAGACATTTAGGATCCACAAGAGTTCAAGATTACAGTCAGGGAAACATAAAAGACACTAAGATTAACAGTAATTTAATCTATTTCTTCTAAGAGGAAATCCACTTGGTCAGACAGAATGGGTATTATCTACTATCTGTGTGTTTATGCAATATCTCTGGTTTTGTTTTGTGGGTTTACCAAGAGATTATGCACCAACATGATAGATAACACTGTGCAATATTCTCTGGATTTAAAGTTGGTGCCGGCGCAGTAGGTGGGTGGGGGGGGCGCTGATTTTAATATGTCTACCGACTAAAATGTGCCGCTCATCAGCACAGCGTCTGCTGGAGTTTTGTTCAGCTCACGAACTCACGACAGGGGATAAACAATTACAAACCACACATGAAGTGCAACCTGAAAACTGATTCTTCTGTTGCTGCTGCTTCTTCCCTCCATCTTCATCCCTCTGCTGGATGTGTGTTCACCTGTGAACCAGTGATGTAACCCGGTTAAAACTTTACTCTGGCTACTGATTGTTAGTCTGCTCTGGTTTTTCATGATGACACAAGGCAGAGCCTGAAACATGATATAAATAGTTTTAGACACAAAGGTGCAGTGGGTACGATTTAGGGGTATCTCTTGGAATAAATCAAATGTAATATTCATTACTGTACTGGTGCCAATTTTCAAGAACAAGGGTGATGTGCAGAGCTGTAATAACTTCAGAGGTGAAAAGCTGATGAGAAAGGCAATGAAGATCTGGGGAAGAGTAGTGGAAGCTAGATTAAGAAGAGAGGTGACAATTTGTAACCGGCAGTATGGCTTCATGTCAGGAAAGAGCACACAGATGCAGCGCTGATGGAAAAGTATGGAGAGCTGCATTGTGTGTATGTGGATTTAAAGACAGCATATGTTGCTGATGGAGGGATTGCATGAGAAAGTTTTGAGTGATGGTGAAGTACGTTTGAATGCTACAGGATGAGAGCAGCATGACAGCGGTGACATGTGCAACAGTGAAGGTGGGACTGCATCAGAATCCACCCTGAGCCCCTTCTTGTTTGCTATGTTGCTGGACAGGGTGACAGCAGGAGCCTATGTGGGCTATGATGTTTGTGGATGACATTGTGATCTGTAGTGAGAACATGGAGAACCTTATCTCTATCAGGGAATTATCAATATCTGTTAAATTACATACATGAAATTTGGTTATTATTATTAATTTAATAACGGGGCACAACCATGCGGTCAGGGACCAATAGCTGAAGTCAGAATGAAGTCTCATAAATCGGCTTTGATCACTGACCTTCACATCCAGCTGTCAGTACTACAAATGCACAAATAATCACAGGAGACTTCTGTTTAAATTATAACAGAATTCATTGAACCTAGAAAAACCGATCAACATCAAGGTGGACGAAAACTTGGAGAGGTGAATATATGTGTTGGAGAGAAGAGGAATGAAAGTCCATCACAGCAAGACAGAACATAGGTGTAGGTGAATGAAAGGGACGCAGGTGGAACGGTGAGGATGCAAAGAAATCTTTGCATCCTCACCAGCAGGTAAAGAAGGTGCAAGAGTACGTGCAAGAAGCGGTTACCGCAAGCAGTAGAGAAAACGAACTGACCAAAGAGGAGCTTTCCGTATGGGGTGAAAGAGGACTTGCAGTTGGTTGGTGTGACAAAGACGATGCAGATGAATTACTAAGCAATCCAGATAAGATGAAATGAAGGCATCTATGACATTCTCCAGATTTATCGAGGAGATGGTCCTTAACTGATAGAAGCAAAATTCAACAAGATTAGTTGTTTGTGTTTCAAAAGGAAGGTCACAATCAAACATCACACCGAGGTTTCTGGCTGCAGGTTTGACAGTTGAGGACAGGGGTCCAAGATGTTTCTTTAAGGTTGACTTTTGGGGCAACAAATGGTTTTTTTTTCTGACTTTATCCCATTAAGTTTGAGAAGGTTGTGTGACATCAGCACTTTATCTCAGACAGATAGACAGAAAGACGGTTAATACTGAAATTGAGACTTCCCTGTTCACCTGATTTGATTGGAACATAGATCTGCGTATCATCGGCATAGCAAAGATACAGGATTTTGAATTTGATAATGATATGACAAATTGGCACCATGTATATGCTAAACAGTAAAGGGCCAAGGGTGGAGCCCTAGGGGGCGCCATAGGTCAGGGGGGACAATTTAATGAGTGCAGATTCACTACTGTCACGTGAACAATCCGATTGAAATTTATCAAACGTGTAGCATGTGTCGATAAGAGATATCAACTGTAGGTAAACAGATTTCTCAAAGACTTTTGAAGGAACCGGTAATTTGCCGATAGGTCTGAAATATTAAGATCAATGGGATCATGGCTAGGCTTTTTAGGAAAAGGGAGCAAAAGAACGTGGTTGAAGGTGAAGGGAACACAGCCAGAGGACAAAGAGCTAATGATAAAAGATAAAATAGAAGGACCAACCCTATTAATAACCCCCTTCAGGATATAGGCAGGCATAGTTTCCGTGAACAAGATGATGGCTTCAGTTTGACCATTATGTCCTTTAAAGAGTAAAGTGGGCAAGAAGGGAATGTGTCGAGCAGAACACTGGGGAGGTTCCCCAATCATTATTGGCAATCTGAAGTTTGATCGTGTTTACGTTAGTTATGAGAAAGGACAGAAATTGTTTGAGGGATTACAGATTAAATACTTCTGAATAAAGTTCTATGCTTACGGTGACTTGAGGTAATGATATAGAAACATATTTAGACCTTCACTGCACTTCAATACTCTGAAACTAGATCCTTTAGGCTTAGTAATTCAGAAGGTCCTTTTTTCCATTTACCATGCCTGTCTGCATTTTCTTTTTAATTCTCTAGTGCTTTCATTAAGTGAGGGCATCATGAGAGCAGTATTGATTTTCCGCGTTTTTATAGGTGCTATGAAATCTAGAATTGTGCAACATTTATTGTTAAAATATGCAAGTAGCTCTTCTGAAGAAAAATGACCTTAATTGTCACTGCTATGAACAGAAGCAGACGCAAAGGCAATAAAGCTGTCGGCTAAGTCAGAATGGAGGATGTGAGAGCATACATATGTAACTACTGTAGGAGCTGGAGATGGGAGGGTGGAATTAAAAGTGTTAAAAGGCCAAATGTTGGCTAACAGATCAGAAAATACCTGACTAAAACCAGAGTATAATTTTGCTGGCCTTTAGATTAAAACATAAAGTAAGGGGTCTTTCAATGGATTAAACGACAAAGAGATTTGAAAGAGGAAAAACTGCCAAGTGAGTACTGGGAACATCTTAAATTGACTCTATGACTCACAGCCAGTCCATCTCCGCGACCTGAAAGCCTAGGCTGCTGCAAATAACTAAAACCAGGATGACAAGCTTCATTCAGAGCAGAGCAATCACTTTGGCTGAGCCAAGTCTCTGAAAAGGAAATCTAGCTGATTCTATGCAATGAAATCATGACAGAATATTGACTTCCTTGCTAAAGATCTGATGTCCAACAACTCGAACACAGCTGAGTTGTGATGACATTGAATGGATCCGGACAAAGATCCAAAAAGAATGGTGTGATGTGGTAAGGTGGATAGAAGAAGAAGTGGTCTTAACATGCGTTGTTTCTGTTAGGCCTGAATGGCAAAGGCTACGTTCAGAATGCCTAACAGTGATCCGGGCAGAAATGACAAAATCAGTGTGAGGAGCAGAAGTAAAACCGGCTGACCTGTACTGAAGAGACAGTTATAATTGGTGCAGATTCAGGAAGCTGGACATGATCTTTCTGGCGAGACCATCAGTAGGAGCTAAAAGCAATAAAGTTAATACTACTCTGGGTCAGCTTTTCTTGATCCATTCCCATTTAGATGTAAACCATCATGATTGAACAGTTCCTTCAGCCCTTAGTCCAGAAGGAGTCAAAGTGACTGATAAAACCAAGTCCGGTGGCTTAAGTGAAGTTTTGCATCCAAAGTGAAGGTTAAAAGATGGCCGAAACATTAAGTCACCAACAATTAAAATCTCAGGTCGCTCAGTACCAATGTAACTGTAAGTCGTAAGCTTTGGTTTGAAGTGATGTCAGTCTGTTAGTAACTGACTGTGTGCAAGAGAGGTGAGCGGTTGATTACCTTTTGTGCGGTTGCTGCCGCAGAAGGAGAGTGTGGCGGTTGAGGAGAAGACACAGTAAATAGCAGCGAGGGCGACAGGAGGTCAGATTCTAGCTGCAGACATGACAAACTTGGGCGTTTGGGACCGGGACGGACCAAGCAAGAGAGAGTCAGCTTGAGGACGAGGTGACCCTAGCAGGCTAAGAAAGCTTTCTAGCAGAGGACCATACTCACACCGTGAGGCGGAGGTGGATTGTAGAGAGGGAGAGAGAACTGTTTTTTTACCTCTAACAATAGGAGCCCAGGAGGGAGAGTGAAATGAAGACTGGTCAGTGACGTTAACCGGAGAATTTTTGTCGCATCTGAGACTTGGAAGTCCTGGCTACTTTCCCGGCTCGAGATAGGCTTAGCGGAAACAAAGAACATCTTGCTGCTGGATGAAATCCTCACTGAGATGCTCAATGTATGGAAGCCCACTTGCCAGCTCGGCTACATCTTCCGCCATGGCCATAAGTGCAATTAACATCCGCTGGTAGATGTCAGTGAGAGCGCTGGGTCCTGTCCGTGGGAGGGAATGGACGGAAAATTCCTCAGACAAGAGACCGGAAACTGGGCCTGCTGAGAAGTAAACAACGTCCTGAAAGCGTACAAATCCCGAGGATTGAATGATGGTGTACATCAGGCAGGCTGTTCCGTTAGTTAGCTAGCACCCATACTAAAAATATACAGGTGAGCTAGCATCCATTCTGGTTAAGGCGGACTGTCCCGGTCGGGATGCTTGGAAATTTAGATTCTTCTATTCGACTATCACATCCTTAATCTATGTTAAATTAGACTGATTCAAACACTCACTATCCAGTAGAATAAATAAATAAATAAATAAAAATAATGGGTATAAAATTATAATTTTTCATAAAGACTAGTTGTCGTAACTGTTTGCGTCAGCGATGTCAGAACGCCAACGCGTGCAAAGTCGAATGAGGTCAACCGGAAGTCTTGACCTCATTTTATAGTGAACAACCCACCTACACCAGAATGTACAATCTACCGGTAAGAAACAGATATGGGTTTGGGTGTTTGGGGGGGTTGGTAAAAGAGGAAAGAACTGGAGGAAGGCAGATCAAAGAAAAATGGATCTCTCACTGCCAAAAAGACACAGTTACCATTACTTTACCACTTAGGAGCTCAGTAGGTGAACTGAATTTGTGAAAGAGTGTTTTAATTGGTAAAGTAATGTTATCTCGCTTTCGGTGCATGAGAGAGATCGAATACAATACGTAGAGTAGAGTAGAGTTCACTCATTAGACTTGGCGGTTGGATATGCAAAAGCACAGCAAGTAAAACAAGCACAGCAAATCACTTTCTCTAGTATCTATCTTGTCTTTGCCCAGACAGAAGCCTCTTACATCAGCTCCTTACAAAGTCCATCTGCTCTCTCTGGCAAAGTTCCTTCGAACAGAAGTTGATGGTCAATTAGACTATTAATCTGTTAGTCCATTCATCTCACATGTCCACATGGTCCTCACATTTGTGGCAATGGAGAGGGGGGGCGATAACTGTGAATCGACTTCACCAAAGAGGAAGGAAAGAAGTGTCTTTTCCTTTAAAAAGAAAGTTGGTTCGTATCTCCTTTCTGCTGAATAATTAAGCTTGTAAGGCCCGTGGCAATCTCTCAGGGCCCAAGAAAACGGAAAATAGAAAAAGTCTGTTGCTCATCCAGGGAGTTGTTAAATATGTCTCAGGCCAGTAAAACGGGAACAAATATTTGTTACCTCGTACATCAACTTGAGTCGCTGTGGAAAAGTGCCGAGGAGAGATGCTTCTGGGGGTTTATAAACCTGATGATGTCGTGGTAAAACCCTTGAGAAAGCATGATGGGTTTTTGTCAAAACTACTCGAACATTGTTTTGATATTTTGTTGCAGGCCTTCTTTGTTTGAACCCAAGTGGACCTTCCTTTTTTTCAGAACATGGGCAGGTCCCAACATCACACTACAGCCACTGGGTCCTCTCTAGGGGGAATAAATATGTTACCTAGATGGATGTTTTGCTCAGCGACACAAAATCAAATGAGTTTTATCACAACTCTAAGACATTTAACGAAACTGTATTTTATCCCTCTTTTGTGAGGCTCCATATTCTTTGTTGGGTGGACCTTCATGATGTGGAACTCAAATCAAGAGACAAGTTACCCCTGGCCAACAGGAGTCATTTTAAATGCTTGTTCTCAGCTCTCTTCCTGAGACCTGTAGTTCTTCCATATTTCCCCAGATGTTTACTGTAGCTTTACAATTACCACATGAAGTTAACAACATTTCATAACTGCCCGTTAAACATCTCACTTACTGAAAAACAGACTCCATACAGACAAAGATGTGGCCCGATGTAGATTACATACTCCCTCCAGAATAAAAAGTCATTCTGCAACAACGACAACCATAAGGATTATGTGCTCCATCCTAATTTGCACTTCTACTTCCCCCCAGAGTTTTGCTGTTCATGATAAATGCTATATAGGGGAATCTAGATCCCCAATGGTGCCAGATGGTTGGCAGTTTCCTGGTTGCTGTCTAGTCAGCTGTTCACAGACACCAATTGCAAATGTGTGGAGAACTATCTAACAAATGAGAGCCTCTAAAAAACGCTGACAGAAGCGGTGAACCATGATCCATACAATCTGCGTCCAGTGACATGACCAACTGTACTTTGATCTAAATTAACTATCATTCCCTAAATCTCTGCTCGACATATTTACCAAAATATGAACAGAATTTCTTTCCTAAAACACTCCATCATATAATTGATCTACTCATGCTGTTTTTTATAAAGGGAACAGGTTCCTGTATTTACGAGCAACGACCCAAGTTTGTAGTTGACTACAGGTAGGTCCATTTAGAGCAGTCGGACAGGTCAGCTGGACATTCAGAACACGATCATATCTCTGAAAAAGGGGAAGGTTTACTATTTTATAACTAGGCTCTTTTTCAGAAACAAAGCTAGCCATTCACTTAAATAGCATTAATTCATCATGGATGGTCGTAAAAATGAGGAACACCTAGATGAGCTGAGAGAGGAATCTACTCCAAAGATACCAATCAGGCTGATGGACAGAGTAAATAATCCGTGGCTCAGATCTACACATAAATGTGGGTTCGCCGTCTGGTAAGAAACGGGTTACTTTTGCCCTTTATATTGAATGAGGTATAGCAGATGATTGATGTTTCATAACATGTTGACAATGTAATGAATGATTGAATTATAAACCCTTCATATGGGTAGTTTATCTTGTAATGAACCTGTGACTCGTCCAAAGTTTCTCCCCTATATCTCAACCAGGGTCAGCTGGGTTAGGCTCATGCCCCCGCAACCCTGGAGAGGATAAACCGTTACGGATAACTAATGAATGAATGTACGAACGTAAGTAAAAACGTATGGATGGGTAATCTTTTCATAAAGTAGTGCCTGAACTCAACACCACAGAAGAGGTCTGTCCAGGTAACAGAGGTGATCCATATTTCTCAGTGTCCGGAACACTCCGGATAAAAGGAGGGTTATTAAACTCTTAAGTCTGCAGCACAAACAAATCCAGATGTTCTGTCTTTGTTTTTGTCACTTTTCTGTGTGGGCTTTGCTTTATGTCTGACAGCGCCACAGCGGTGAGTGAAGTGAGGCTGTGACATCACCACTGTCAAATAGTTGTGTTTGGCCTTTTTACACACAGATGGAGTTTTCAAAAGACTAAACTCTGGGACTTGTTTTCAAAAGTTTGCATTTCCAGGCCCTAAAAATGTTGTTGTAAAGTAAACTGTTTTATGTGAAAAGAAAAAAGATGATCACTATTATTGAAAAGAACTAGATATTCTTCTGTGAGAAAGGTAACACCCTGCCTTTTTTCTGTTCTTCCTCCAACAACACACAGTGATGTGTTTGATCTTCATGCTTCTGATGTGGTGAAAGTGATGAGTTCTTACAGTTTTCCTCTAGAGCCGAGAACTCAGAGCGGATTTTCTAAGTTGGCATTTATAACGATAGTTCGCATAAGGGTCAGAGATTAACCTATGTTGCAACTTTGTTGAAGGAATATGGAGCGTCCATAGAGATGCCATGCAGGCAAGTGGAGAAGATGCTCCAAACTCCAAAAAGGCCCCAGAATCAGAACTCAGAATGATCTTGTAGTGAGTCAATCGTCCTACCAACCACATCACCGTGTTGAAGGTGTCTAATCAAACAGGACCAATTACATACCATTCTTTTCTTATCACTTCAAACTGAATGAACATAACTTGCACTAATCAATTATGGTATATTTTAGAATTAATTTAAACTTATAAGTAGGATTAAGTAATATAAAAATAACTGCGTCAAAATCCTTTTTTTTCATTGTACTTATCCAGCTTAGTTCAGAAACAACAGACATTTGACAGCATGTACAGGCTTTTAATGATCATTATTTTTCATTTGTTCTGAAATGGCACATTCTCCCTCCTGGAAGGTTGGATTTTAAGCAGCTGAATTTCGGGTTAAGAATTGAAGACTTTCAGCTCTAGAGCAGAAGTCCAGTTGCTCCGGAATACACCCTTCAAAATGCCCATGACCTGGAAGAGTGAAAATATAGACCATTATCCTTCCCTTATATATTAAAAGGAAGCGTCGGATAGAGTCTAAAAAATGTGAAATGTTAACGATCAGGCAAGTCTTTCAGAAGTAGAACTCAACAAACCCAGTTTTCAGTAGATGGTTCATTGAGCCTTTCGCAGTGCACGTTTAACACAGAGGGAAAATTGACCCTGTAGCCTACGTCTTTCCAACTTAAGCTCAAATTTTATGTTAAATTTGATATTTCACAAAAAGCACAAACAAAGCGATAATCACAGTACATTTTCAACATTCACTCTAATAATAAAAAAACCAAAACAGGTAATCTAATGGATGTGTACCCACTTTGCCCAGCATGCAGTTCGTCCAGTGGAAGCAAAGTCATAACAATGTTTATTTTTAGTGTATATTAAATTACATTAGAAAAACAAAAAGCTGAAAATCAGATTCTGCTTACCGGTGGGGTGATATGGTCTCGAGCCGGTCGGGTCCAAGGCACTCTTATTTTGAAGGCAACGGTATGAATTAATGGATAGAGACAGAGAGAAATATTTTGCCTACGTGTTTAGGCACAGTGGCCAGCTTTTTGTTTTTCGACAATATTCCCACTCTGTACACAAACCGAGACTCCACGCACTCTGAGCACTCCAGTGTTTTATTTTTAATGCATTTCTTTCACTTTTTAAACATTAATTTGTGAAACATTTCACCTCTGGAAACCAGTGAGAAAGAGGAAGATTGGCATGTTGATTAATTCTGTTTTGTTAATAATGTTATACTGGTTATCTTACATATAAGCGTTGACATAATAAAATCTCTAAATGTATCCTTATAAAAGAACCTCATCCATCAACAAGATACTGGAAGACGTCTTTCTGACACTGAAAAAAAAAAAGTGTCTGAACTTCCATTACTTTGTGTGCATTTTTAAGATTCTTGACAAAATCATCAGCGGATGTTCTTTCTATGTCTGTGATTTGAAAATCAGGATTTTTTAAATGCCAGCCTTATAAGCCGAGGCTAGCCCACACGTGCCCACCAGCTGAGTCCTTTAAAAGACAAAATGGTGGGCAGCCCAGCCTACCAGTGGGAGGGAGGTGTGGGAGGTCAGAGAGAGAGACAGAAGAGCGAGCGAACGAGAGACGGAGGATACGAGAGATAAGCTTTTGAGTAGAAAAATGTGTGGGACTGCTTTTGTGTGCGTGAATGTGTGTTTGTGTGAATGTGTTTGTGCGTGAATGTGTTTGTGTGCATGCAGGCAAATGTGTGAGTAAGCACAAGTGCGCGTTAGTGCGAGAGAGAGGCTGAGAGACGCATCTCCACCAGTGCTGAGGGCGGCGGAATTTTGGCAGAAGCAGCGCTTTCGTGGGTGGAGAGGAGGAGACGGGAGGTTGGGAGGGTGTTGGAGGGAGAGAACGGAGTTTGCCGTGGTACCAGTGCCCAGCCATGTGGCGATGGCGGGGTCACGTCAGGCCCAATTGGCTCTGGTCTTTGATGGAGGTTGACCTTGTGAGCTCACTGGCTTTAAGTGACTCTGACGGCTGGCGAGCACCAGCCAAACACACTCCCATGTGTCTGCGGCGCCCGAGGCCACAGTGAGCAGGAGGCGGCCATATGCATGATAGGGAACTTAGACACACGCGTTTGCGCTGAAGTCACCGACAGTGAGATGTGCGGATTGATGCTTTTTTAGGAGCAGATCTCTTCCTCTTAGCTCAAGTTTCCCTTTCTTATCCTGGTTTGACCCACCAGCATAATCAGAAACCTTTAAAAGCTGCAGAATGTCAGAATGTTAGCAGGTGACAAGTTGGTCGGACAAGTTCCACTCAGTGAAGTGTTATCAAGGATTATAAAAACAGTTTCAATTTGGAGGAAACGTGTGGTGGTGCCGGTGGCCTCAGTTGGCAGAGCGGTGTCCACTTATCTGAGGGTTGTAGGTTCGTTCCCCGACCATGATCTCTTGTCAAAGAGATGGACAAGGACATATCTTAGCATCTACTGCTAAGGCGTTAATCACCTAATTTTTTGTTTATTCCTTTTTCTATTAATGTAAATTTGGGATTGTAGAGTGTATATATAAAGATTCATGTGCCGTAAACCCGAATGCCCAAAATGAATGAATTAAAATGAGTTGTGAAGACTTGAAATAAGTTCAGAATTACTGCTAACTTAAGTTGTAGGTGCCAATAACGTTTTTTCTTCACTCAAACCCGTAACCTTCAGTTAATATACATTTTGTGCAAATTATGTAGATACTTGATGGATTCGAAGACAATTAACCTTTTTAAGAACTTAAAACTGAAACTGAATTAGGTTCTGAAAATCCCATAACCTGTTCAGAATTAACTCAAGCACCGATAAACTCTGCTTTTTTTTTCTTTTTTGCAAATAAATATATGAAATTCACAAGTACTTCTCCAAAATCTCCAATCTTCAGTTTTGACAAAATGAATAGTCTTATCGAATTATTATCAAATGCATTCTTTAACAAAATGACCTGAATCAGAATCAGTTGATGTGGCTAAACAGTTCTATGTTGATATTTGAGACCATTTTTCCTGCTGACATTTACAATTAGAGCTAAAATAATGTTTCTTTATTTCTTCTTTTTTAGCTTTTCGTGCTTTAATGAATTGTTTCCTTCTTTTTTTCCATTTTCAAATGGTGAAGCGATAACTAACTGCAGTATAAATGAACCAGAGAGAAGCAAAGAGCAAAGTTAATAAAAGCAAATTTAAAAATAAAAATATGTCTGTCTTTGCAGCTGTCTGGGTTTTAGTTCTGTTTATTTAGCCCTAAAGAACCCAGAGCCATTCCTTCTTACAGCTAAATTATAGGGTACTTGAAATAGACCCTATTGATCACAACTTCTGCCCACTGTCAGATCTGTAACATACTGTATGTATATGTACATATATATACGTATACCTACAAATATATATATATATATATGTTATGTTATGTATGTTTAGTTAGCTGGAGAATCCATGCGTAATAAATAATGCTGCACTAACGCAATCCATTCATGTTTGTTGGACATACTTAGGTCTGTTATTTTTCATCTTAATAATATTACTACATTACATCTCACACAGTTCAGTTTGTTTTGAATTAAATTAAACTTTGTTCAAAGACACATCTCTAACTGTCACAGACTGCGCCTTTAATAACATCTTTAGATGTTCTCAGGTCTATTAAGTCCTCTAAATATTTTTCTAGCAAAATGTAGTAATATTGCCATACAGACAAATGAGTTCTGCTATTCAGCTGTGAAGGAGTCTGAAAGGGTAGTGGGGACTCCAGGCATCTGTGGTGGTGAAGGTCACACTTCTGCGTGGTTCATGAAGGACACAGGAAACTGATCCTTCGTTGAAAAACCCAGCCGGCATGACATTAGCCGGTGACCAGGGAGCAGTGGCCATCTCACAAACACACACACACACACACACACACATTGCAGCAGCAGCATCACAGAGCCATGCAAGGGACCTTTCAACATGTGATTCGTAGAAAATCCTCTCAAATTGCACTCATGATCCGTGTTTCCCCTTTGAGCAACACTTTTTATATTACAGTAGAATCCACATTTGCAGCAGGAAATGTTAACGGGCACCCAGAAAAATGGCTTCATCTTACTGTTCAGACGTTTTAAGAAAAGCATATATTGATGTCTATGTTTGTTGAAGTCGTTATTGAACACAGCAGTTGGTGATCTTTGTTGTGAACAAGCTAGTCGATAATGAAATTTCTCCTTCTTTTATACATGTCCCTGTGTTTGTTCTGGAAAACACAATGCGGCTTTGATTGTTTGTGAAAGTGCATTCTTGGAACATGTGTGTGTGTGTGTGTGTATGTGGGACAAGTAACAATCGTGACACATTTTCTTATTCAGCTTGATGACTGCTTTTGTTGTTAAAAAATTCTGCTTGTTTTTGCCAGGCCCAAACTTCGAGATAAGTACCCGGCAATTGTGTTGTTCTATACAACGACAACATTAGACCGTGAAAACAAAGTGATTTTAAGTTCCGACGAAAGAAAGTAACAATAATATTATGATTCTAACCTCAGTGAATGCTCCGTTTTTTTTCTGTTTCACAAAAACACGGAAATAGCGAGGCGTTGGAGAGGTGATGGCGGCTGGTGGGGATGGCACCGACTGGATACTGACCCATCCAGGATGTGTTGTTTGGAATGAGGATGGGATGACAAATGCACAGACAGTTGATACTGGTTGTTGGGAAGAATGGATGGCTCTGGTTCTTGTACTGAAGAAGACAAAAGATTGGCAGTCAGTTGTGGAGCAGGAGTTGCCATTAGGTGCGTGGGGCCAAATCCACAAGCCACGCATACTGATGAGAGAGAGAGAAAGGAAAGGGAGAAGATGAATGGAGAGAAACAGGAAAACCATTTTGGAATGAAGTGGGAGTCATGAGTCATGAATTAGCTGTGGCATTCAGGATGGAATAGACTTTTCACATAGTTATAACAGGACAATGGCTTATGTAACTTGTCGGTGTAATTACAGTGTAATAACAGTGTGATTACAGCTTGTACTACCTAGTAGACTTAACTGGTGGTAACACAACAAAAAAAGCAGTAATAACTAAGTAAGAATTTATTTATAATCCAGTTTATTAATCCATCTTAACTTTTCAAGATTTGAAGAAAAAGAGGTTCAAGGTAGTTTCAAGCAGGAATTGTGCTTTCTGTTGGACATGAAAGTATACCTCATGTGTTAAATAAATCAATAATTAAACGAGGTGGTTCTCAATATAGAGCACACTTCCACCAAGGCCAAACAATCCCTCATGTCTGCAGACAAAATCAAAAGCTGCTTGCCTTACTTCAGGCACAGCAGCATCGACCCAAGGATGTAGTTAAATGCCTTTATTGATCATGGCATGTGTTAGAAAAAAGTCTTGCTAAATATCACAAAATGTTGGATCCTGATGTGTTCCCAGGCCAGATGAGATAAATAATGCCTCCAGTTAGGAGTTCTTCTCAGGGAGTCATCCTGGACCCGTCCTGAACAGATGCAGCCATGTCGTCCCTTATTACCATGTGTGTAAATGTTCATAGATGATTTTAATCTTCCTCAACCACCGTGCCTGTTATAAACACTTGTAAGCCACTAGGGACCATTTCGAATGGTTGTGCATTTTGTGGTAATTTTGACGTCAGATTCTACAAAATATCAATATTTCACTTTATGTACAACACTGCTGTTAAGGGCTGAAATGTCCACTTTGGAACCTATTAAAACTGTAGTTTTTTAATCGCACTCGCACCAGAGAAAGAAATCATGCATTCCATGTTGTTAGGCTTTCACTCGGGAATCTGTGCGTCCAAATTGTTCTTTTCACGTTTTGGTATCCCAAGGTGCCATTTTCCGTTGTTGGGAAAATAAGAGAGATAATGCCTGCTTTTTTTCCTTAGTTCCTGTAAAAGGGCGTCATTATTGTACAGTAATTCCAAGAAAGACAATAGAACTGAAATAAAGTGTGTTTGTGCGTGTGTGTGTGTGTGTGTGTGTGTGTGTGTGTGTGTGTGTGTGTGTGTGTGTGTGTGTGTGTGTGTGTGTGTGTGGATGTCGGCATATTTGTGTGAACATATGTCCAGCCATCAGAGCATCCAAATCTAAAGTGTCTATCTCTCTTACTTTTTCACACATTCACACACCATAACCATTTATTTCCAATATTTTAAATTGTTATGATACTGAAAATAAATGAATAGTTGATAGATGTGATCAGAACAGATGTCCGTTAAAAGCATTAAATCAGTAAATCGGAAATATTTCATACATTAAGAGTATTTTCTCTCTTAATCTATGAAATATTTTTTGTATTATACATCATATTATATGGCAGAAAGGGGTTATTATACATCCTCAAAAACATAAAAGTATAGATCCTGATGAAGAGGCGAACAAAGATGAGGGGCACACCCTGTGTTAATTTATTTTGAAGTAACCACCTGACTAGAAACCTACCGGATAGGTGAGCCACCAGGACATTTGCTAGTCATATAATCCAGAAATTTACATCTAAATTAAGACTTCACTGAATATGTTTTCTTGCCTCACTGTCTTCCACCTTAATAATAATAATAATAATAATCATAATACTAATAATACATTGAATTTATAACGCACTTTACATTTGGATCAAATCCCAAAGTGCTACAAAGTAAAAGCAGATAAAAGCATCAATAAAACATGAAATAATAACTATATAAAAACCTGACCAAAAAGCAGCAATGTTAATTAAAGTTATAGATTCTGCTAAAAAGAAAAGTTTAAAGTCCTTTTTTAAATGTGTCAGTCGTCTGTGGAGCCCTCAGATGGTCAGGGAGGGCATTCCACAGACGACGGGCAGCAGAACAGAAGGCCCGATCCCCCATGGTGCTGAGCTTAGTCCGGGGAAGGAGGAAGCGGTATGAGTGGGTAGAACGGAGGGATCGTGTTGAGGTCACTGGGGTGAGTAGTTCTTTTAGGTAGGGGGGTGCGTTACCATGGTTACACTGGTGAGTGAGGAGAGAGATCTTATAATCAATCCTGGTGGAGATGGGAAGCCAATGAAGGGAATGAAGAACAGGGGTGATGTGTTCGTGTTTACGAACTCTCATCAGGATCCTTCAGACTGTTTTGAACATACTGAGGTCTTTGAAGACTTTTATCAGGGATCCCGATGAGAAGTGATGAAGGTCGTTACAGTAATCCAGTCTGGAGGAGACGAACGCGTGGACCAGCTTTTCAGCGTCACTCAAGGTGAGTGAAGAACACAGTTTGGAAATATTTCTGAGATGGTGAAAGGAGATCTTGCAGATGTTTTTGATGTGGGATTGAAAAGTGAGGTGAGGGTCGAATCTTACACCGAGGTTGGTGACTGATGAAGAGAGGGGAATGTCATGACCAGAGAAGGTAATACTGGTTATGGAGGAACACTGGGTCTGATTGGGGTGCCAATTAAAATAGCTTCGGTTTTGGAGCTGTTCATCTGGAAAAAGTTGTTTTTCATCCACACCTTTATCTCCTCCAGACAAGTGCGGAGAGTTGACAGGGGAAATGAGGATGACGATGAGTTTGGAGAGGCTGCGGAGGAACATGTATCAGTTTCTATGTAGATTTGCGTGTCATCAGCGTAACAATGGAATGAGAGTCCATATCGACTGATGACACGACCAAGGTGGAGCATGTACAGTATGAAGAGAATGGGGCCAAGGACTGATCCCTGAGGGACCCCAAAAGTGACGGTGTGTGTCTAGGACCTTGAACCTCCAAGAGGAATGTATTCTGTATTCTGTTCTGTCAGTGAAGCAGGATTGCACGGCATTGGCATATTTAAAAGGTCAGCTAACTTAATCATCCAGTTTGGCGTCAACCATCTATTAATGATGAACTGAGAGAAAGATCACGTTCATTATTAACATCGTTTACAGACCGACTCCAGATTTACTGCTGACAACATTGTTATTGGCTCATGTGGTTACAATCCCACTGAGTCGGAGAGTCTTCCATTAGGGCCAGATGATCCGACTGCTTTCGATCAAGTTCGATCACAAAGGCCTCCACCAACCAATCTTAAATATGCGGTGTGTAAAAATCTTTTTGAGTAATACGAGAAGAAATTACCTCAAAGTTTACCTCATATTGGTTTCTCGAGGCAGGTCTTCTGGGGTTTTTTACGGACAGATTTCACACTCCGTTGCGTTTTCTTGTGCTAAATATTAAGTTTCATCCATCTTTCAAAACAGTTATCCATCGTCTTCCTCATTGATTTTAGAGGAGAACCATTTCTTGAATGTCTGGCTCTAGAGAGTACTTAACGTTTAAAAAGTGAGTAGTAAACAGAGTTCCATTTGTGCATTATAGGCAACAGTACAAACATGGCAGCACAACCTCGTGACCAGGGAAGAGAACCCACCCCTTCTGGACTTTTTATGTACTAACATTAAAATATTTACTTATGTATTTTCTGTTTATTATGCGCTAAAAAGCATAGTTATGAATTATATATTTAATTTATTCAAAGGCGTACCTCTGAATTTTACCCGCTGCACCTTTAAGGAGGAGCATTATATTTGGAAATATAATTGTTAGTAGACATTTTCTATAACCCTGACGGACATTAGCCGTATTGTCGTTATACAGTATATATCCTGCAGTAGTGGTTAACAACCAGTCCTTTCAGGACGCCGTGGCTCAAGGTGGGTTTTATCAATCACATAAAATATCTTTTATGTAGTTAAAGTCTTATGGATTCAGTGAATAACTGTTCTGTTTCTGATTTGTTATTCCGAGTGTGGTTAATGCGTAAGAATCTGCTGTGCAGGTTTGTGTTTGATGTGAGGAGACTTTAACTTTTCACCAGGAACTATAGGATGTCCATCATCTGCTTTTCATGCTGTATATTTCTCTCAGACAATATCTGATGGATCAACCAGCTGAATTCATTTTCACCACAGCTGCCGTCATTCTCACAATTTGCAGACAAAGTCTTATGAGAAAACGATGTCTATGGAAGAGAGAGGTCAGTCTAACCTATCTGTCTGTCCGTCTAAAATACCTACCTGTCTGTCTGTCTGTCTGTATAACCTTCCTACTTGTCAGTCTAATCTATCCATTTATCCATCCAATCCAACCGTCTGTCTGTCTGTCTGTCTGTCTGCCTGTCTGTCTAACTTACCAATCTGTCTATCAGTAAAACCTACCTATCTATCTCCCTTTCTGTCAAACCTACCAACATATCATTCTATCTGTCTAACCTACCTACATATCTGTATAATGGTGTAACCTACCTATCTATCTACCTATCTGTCTAACCTACCAACCTATCTGTCTAACCTACCTACTTATCTACCTCTCGGTCTAACCTACCTAACCGTCTAACTGTCTAACCAAATACCTTCTGTCTCACTGTCTAACCTAAATATATGTCTAGCCTACCTATCACCTACGGTGCCTCTCAGAAATCTTCGTGCCCATTGAAAAATGAGACACTATTTGCTTCTCATTTTGCTCTTCTTTTTTAAAAAAAACAAACAAACTGTTCCAGCAATTCTGGAGGCCCTTTATAAAAATTATAATCAAACATTGAAATAAGTATTGAAAGATTCAAAACCAAAAATGGAAGAAAAGAGTAGACAAAAGATAAATCTGCTACCTTCATTAATTGCAGACAGTAGAGTACAGTCTCAGGCGCTCACTCCGTATGCAGCATTAAGGCATTATTATTAATAAGCACTGCTATAATTCTTTAATTAGGTCATTTTGGGTATTGTATTATTTCAGAAGTAGATATGCTGTCAGGAGTTTTCAAACTCAATGGTAAAGTCTTTTGTTCAGACTTTCTTATAAAGTACTAACGAGAAATCATTGTTGTGACAAAAAAAACAAAAATTAATTTCTCTCTGTGTTTTGGTGATATGTGCGTCCTATCAGATATATATTTATATGCATTTGTATACACCGTGTATTGTTTGTTATATCTAGATAAAATAAAGGCAGCTGTGGTTGATAGAATTTCACTGTGAAAAAGAAGTTGTCCATGTACGACACACTACGGTGAATAAGCGTGAAAATAACGTAAAGCCCCCTGTAAAACTATTTACGGATCTCAAGGCCGTCACTGAAGCTGACAGTAAAAGACAATAAAAATCCTTTTTTCTTTGTACCGTGAAATTAGTAGTGTTTCTCAAATGCTTCTTCCTTTTTTATTGTAAATTTAAAGGTATTTATCAGTAAAATTTGTAATCCAGACAGATAAACAGCATTTATTTTACGGTAATTACTTGCTTTTAATGTTATGGTGTATTTTTGTTAATTTTACCAGTAGTTTTGCATCTTCACACTAAAATTGTGTGTTTTCCACATATTCTCAGTGTAAAAACTAACTTAAAAATGGGATATTTTAATAAACCAATTCCTAGGCTGAGGCTGCTGGGTAACAGGTTGGGTGGGATTGACCCAACATTGGATGAAAAATATAGATGCAGCAAAGTGAGTTGAAGATGCAGTTTAAAAATTGAGGCTCAACATTCCTGTAACACGTCAGTTATCATGGTGACATAATATGAGAAGTTAATATTTTCCAACTATATCCTGAAGTTTTAACTCATTACGGGGGGTTTTCTTGGTTACTTTATAACGGTTTCAATCGTTTTTTACAGTCCTAAGGCTTTAATAACATGCATTGTATCACATTAATAATAATAATAATAATAATACATTTAATTTATAATGCACTTGTGCATTATATGCATAATGCATAATGTCTTTTCTTACATTCGCTGTGAGGAACCAAACATGAATACATCATTTTTCAAGCCTGTAAGTCTTACTGATTTTCTTCATTTCAAGCAACTCATTCATGAAAGAAGGTTACTTTTGTCTTTATTTCATGTCAAAGAAAATAGTCTATGGTTTATATATAAATGCATACCCTTTCATTATCACTGCGTTAAACAGTTAAACATTACTATAGTTGTCATCTGACACATACCTTCATCCCGTTCACCAGACTTAACCGGAGTTAAAAACCTTTATTTCCCTCTAAGTTGATGAAGAGCATATCTCTAGCTTTATTAAGCGTATTGCATTCGCCAGTTAAAAAAAACAATTCAAACACCTTATCTTGTAAATACATAAAAAAGATCTTGTAATGATCAGATACGGATCACATAGTAACGAGAAAAGGATCTCGTAATGACGAAAGAAAGATAAGGTGTCTGAATTTTTTATTATTTTGGTGAAAGCAAGCTCTTCCGTATACTGGTAATGGCATTTTCTTCTTCCTTAGATTAAAGAGGCTGCCAACAGCCTGTAGCTGCATTATCGCCACCTTCTGGTGACAATACAGCATAATTATTGATTGATTTTGGCAATTGATTCAAAACATCCCAAACACAAACCAACGACAGACGTTATAAGATACAGATGAATAAATAAAACAGAATTTACATGGGAGCTGAATGAATAAGAGAATTAGATGAAATTAATGAAATTTGCTAGACAGTGGTTCTGAATCAAAGAACCAATTAAATAATTATCTATGTTCAATTTAAGAGAAGGATTTCAGAGAGAATAAAGGACTTAGATAGGTGGTTAGTTTAACATAGAGTTAAAACATAAAGATGCCCTGATGGCAACGGGGAAAATTCACGTAAAAGAACATTATCAGAAGAGTACAGGCTTCTTTAGAGAGGATTCGTTGGTCGCAAAAAGTATTCACATCTCTCTGTTTCACTCGGATGATTTTAGAGCAATTGTTAACTATGCTGTTCAGACCGCCTCAGTCTTTGACTGTGAGGCTGTGAAAGCAGCAGCAAACACAGGAGACTCTCATGAAAGACTAATAAAAAGAAGACAGAACGGTCGGGCTGATAGAGAAGGATTTTAGCTCACAGCGAAAATGAATTATCTCATGCCTCGAAGTAGTCCCAGTGTTCACATCACATTTAAGGTGATCCGATAGCGCCCAAATATCTATATGAAGTCACCTCCGCCTCACCTTCATCATGTATGATGCACCTCTTAAATGCATCTGTGAGCATCTGAAGTCAATTATAAATTTCCTGGTTTTAAACACATTTAACCCTTTAATATCCTGCTCAACTGTTTGGTTGAGCACATTTTGAGTCTCAATTTCTGATTGAAAAATGTGACTCAACCTGTTTATCATATGACATATCTGTGACAGTATGAATAAGGCAAAGGGTAAGGGGCCAAGGGCGGAGCCACGTGGCAAAAGATAAGATAAGATAAGAAATTAAGAAAATATTTTGTTCTGTTTGAAATTCTACCATATCTGTAAATTTGAATTTATCTGACAACAACATTTTCCCCACTTATTGATAGAAAACATAACCCAACATGCTGAGTCAAACCCAAAACACCAAATTTAATGTATGTCTCTATCTCCTCTTGTTTCCATTAACTTATAGTAAATCACAATACATTTTTTTAACATTGTAACCAACATTATTTCACAAGTATACACTATATTTTTAACATCTTACTTCCGTAAAAATAAATGCAGGTTCTTTCTCAACTTTAAATTTGAACGTACTCTCTACTTTTCTTTGTTTTGTAGATGTAAAATGTAAAATAACCATAATTCCTATCGACATTATTTACATCATGTTGTCATGCTTTGGTCTTTTCCTACGTTCAATGCGAGGAACCAAACATGTATACATAATTTTTCAAGCCTGTAAGTCTTACTGATTTTTTTCATTTCAAGCCATTCATGCATGAAAGGAGATACAAGGGCTGATCGCGTTCTTACAAAAATACAAAGAGTCACTTTCATGTTAAAGAAAATAGTCTATGTTTTATGTATAAATGCATATCCTTTCATTATCACTGCGTTAAACAGTTAAACATTATTATAGTTGTCATCTGACGCATACCTTCATCCCGCTCATCAAACTTAACCGGAGTTAAAACCTTTGTTTCCCTCTAAGTTGATGGAGAGCATATCTCTAGCTTTCATTTGAAGATCAGGTCTGTTTCATAAAGAATGGACCCCGGGTTCTTTTGCTATTTTCAATTCCTTTGGAAATGTACCAGTTTGGAATGATTATTGATGTCTGTCAATCGTTTGGAAATTTTCCCTCAATGACATTTTTGACTAAAGTCCTATCAATGTCATTGCAGTCAGAAGACTTTTTGTTGTTACATTTAATAACAACATCAACAATTTATCTTTCATTCACTACCTTAAGCAACACTGAATAAGGATTTCTGTAGATTAACTTTCCAATCTCTACATCAAAGATCCCACGGTCAGGGTCAGGTCCCACATTTACAAAGAAATGCTGTTTGAGACAACATCCATGTTGCATTCTTCCTCTTGAATTAACAATTATGAGTTTAGGATCACTTATGTTGTTTTTTATAATACTATTAAGAATGCTCCATATTCCTTTAAATTGTTTTTGTAATATTTCCCTTTAATATTCCTTCTTGCTAGTCCTTACAATATTGGCAAACTTATTTTTATACTTCTGTATCTATTCTCTGCCTCTTTAGTTTTCTGTCTTATAAAATCTCTGTACAGTGTACTTTTCTTTTTACAGGCATTTTGTAAATCATTTGTGATCTTTGGACAATCTGTGTATTTAAGCTTCCTATTATATTCCCTTAATGGGCAGGTTTTGTGATATAATGTTGTGAATCTTCTAAGGAATTCCCGTCAAAGTCATTTTTCTGGTATATTTCATCCAAGGTCGTTGCCATTAAGTCGTCTTTAAAAGCGTTCATTGATTCCTCTGATCCAACTCTCCTGTATTCTCTCATTTGGTCAGGCTTATTAATTCTTATAGCTTTTGTCGTAAACTGTAAAACCTGGTAAGTGGTCACATGTATCATTTATTAATAGTTTGTTCTCTATGTCACTGTTGAATATATTATCTTTGAGAGTTGCACAAAGAGATCCCCAGACCTAGATTCTACTAGGTCTGGGGATTTTCGGGTGTAGACTCATTCTGTACATTGTGTTGATAAATTCCTCTCGAGGTATTTTAATTCCATTGAAATACCTCCATACTAGAGCCTGTATATACAACTTATGATTACATTTTTCCGCTTTTTCTTTGCATAGATCCATTCAGCTTGTTATGCATTCCAGTACGTTATCAATCCAAGCTGTCATACTGTCCCGCACCTTGAATTATTAAACATTTATCCACACACATCGCTTATCTATTTATATACATGCATTCATAACCCCTCCGGTTCAAGGTATATGCCCTTATCTTATCTTATATCTTTGTTGATCCAAGTTTAGGATATTGCACTGATGCTGAATGTTTGGGAAAATTGATGTAAATATTGCTTGATGAGATGGTAATTTTGCATACAGGCTTCTACTATTGAAGTGAATGATTGACAGTTTGCTATCTGTTGTGAATATTGTTGGACGTTACCTTTTTATGATCCAGTTCATGTTGGTCAATTTTTCCAGATCCTCAATATTTCTGATTACCCATATTTTGGCCTCCTCCATTGATCCATTCAGCTTAATATAAATTTTACAGTTAATAGTCCAAGTGTTTTGTTTTTTCCTCTGTTTCTTCAAGAAGGGTGGCTTTCTGACTAGGTCGGCGTTGCGCCTGGTCATGTGCTCATTTATCAAGACGTCGGATCCCTTCAGCTTTCTTCCTTGGCTCAGCAGAGAGGTCTTATGTTTCCTGTTGACAAACCTGATGATTATAGTTCGAGAGGCTAACATTAAGGAAACCACCATGAACCACGGTAGAAGCTGGTGTGGAAAATGAAATCAAATAACAACCTTATTTATTACAAGATGTGGATGCATTGTAATAAAAGCCGAAGAGAAGAGTGAAGATGAAGGTGCAATTCTGAAACGATAAACAATAAATCATCCATATAAAAGAAAAGTAAATCTAAGAAGAATTAAGAAAACACCCACCCCACACAAACATTCACATTCTGCAGGTATTGTGCAATTGCCTCTTATTGCACAGTAAATATATGCAAAAAAATCTAAATAATCAAAATAAGGATCTAAGGATGTCTCTGCTTGAAAGGAAATTTTGCAGAGGCTCAAGCTTACCATCTACTGTCAGCAGAACAAGTTTTTTAACCATTTATTCAAAGATTTTCAAAATGAATATCTTAAAGCGACTGGTCTGTAATTATTAAGTTGTTTTTGATTGGTTTCAGGGTGTATTTAGCAGGAATTCTGTTACACTCCACTGACATCATGAGGATATGGCGGACACCAATGAGCCCAGGAGCCTTCTAGTAGTCATCATCTCTGACACATTCCTGACTAATGTCAGTATCACAGTTAGAGAGAGAAGAACCTCTGAGGACAGTAACATCTTTAGAATGGTCATGCCTTTCAGAACGGGAATAAAAGGTCGTAAAACTCCTGGGAAGATCAACATCATTTATTCCCAAGCGAAAAATATTGTAACGAGAAAGCTCAACCGTCACTTGCCGAGAATCTATAGTAGCATCCATGTGTCAATAATATGTCATCCAGCAGCCTGTTAATTAAAGAGGTTCTTTTAGATAGATATCATTCAGTTATTTTATTCTGTAAATCTATGGGTCTGGAAGAAAACAAATATTGTTTGTGCAGCATTGTGGTGGTAGTGGTGTTGTAGCGGCTTTGACCCTCGATGGGAGGGAGGGGGGACAGACAGAGAAGAGCGATGGCCAGGTAGAGGTACAATAGAGATAAAAGTGAGAGTGGAACCTTGCCATCGTAGAACGTAAGCATGATGTTCCAGATGGCTGTACGGATTTGGAGTGATCGCTTTTTGGGAGGAGAGACGGCGTTGTTAGCTTTCTGTCCACAATCTCAGATATATATAGATATATATACATGAGACTGTATATATACATGAGACTGTATATATAGGTATATATACAATCTCATGTCGGTCGTGAGAGATGTGTCCAGGATGGATGTCAGCCGGGTCAACATCCTCTTCTCACCCACCTCCTCATCAGTCCTGTGACCTCCAGGTCAGCCTGTTGAGTTTCCCCTGTCCCTCTCTGTGCTTCCTCAACCCCAGCAGACACAGCGTAGAGGATTGCAGATACTACCACAGTTTCGTAGAAGGTCTTTAACAGAGTCCTGAGTCCAGTCAAGTCTCCTGAGCATGTGGAGGAGACCATGGTCCTTCTTGTACTGGACATTTGTATGGTCCAACCAGTCCATTTGATTGTTGAGGTGAACACCCAGGTATTTGTATGAGTTCACCTATGAGTTCTGTAAGGACCTCCTGCGGAGGTCAATCAACGGCTCCTTGGTTTTAGTGATACAAGTTCTACTTTCTGTAACTTTTCAAGTGTACTTGAGCTCGTTCTATATGTGGATCTCCCGCCTCCCTCATTGAGTCTAATCCATTCGATGTAGCTTGTTTAGTGCAGCTTTTGCCAATTTTGCATTGCCAATAATACAGGGGTGATTGACTTCACACCATTTACACAATTGTACTGCCATACTAGAATGTTCTTACAGAGAAAATATTGAGGGGATAGGAATGTTTGGTTGAATACAATTAAGACATTTTTCTAATCCGTCATCAGGTAACAGTAACATCGAACTCAGAGATTTGTGACGCGAATGACTTCTCTGAGGTCCAACAGGATGGAACATCTGAGCCATCGAATGATGATGCAGGCCTTAAACCAACCCTTCGGTCAGCTTAATGAAATTGAAAGCAGCACATTACTGTCCCCGTATCAACTTTTTGGTTTTCTGTACAATATATATATAGCACAAGTTGGGCACTAATTAAAAAATATTAGAAATCCTACTGCCTGAGCTTACATTAATATACCAGTATCTTAGAAATCAGATTAAGTATATTTAAAATGATGGGAAGTCACCCATTAGCTGGATGACTTCCTGCTGACGCCTAGCATCAGTCACTGCATTAGTGGACACCACGAGGCATGGAGATGAAACATCCCTCAGAGGGACAATGTAGGATGTCCTCTATCCTCTCCTCTGATCCATCCCCACCCTTACCCCCTGGGGAAGTGTAGAAAGTGCTGTAAGGGTTGGGGTGGATGTGGAAGGCGTTGAAAGACACACACAAGTCCACGATGATTAAGAGTCCAGATCGAGTGACCATGAGTGTCATCTTGTACAACGCACACCTTCCAATGCTCCGGTCTGGTAGAGTGTGAACCCATCCCCACCTGCCTCGGCAGGCAGAGAGGCATACCACCCGTCATCCCCCACTGATGGATGGCGGACATTATGGCTCTTGGGGACAGGTGCCACCGACGATTAAAGGCCCCAGCCACTGGCTCGGAAAGAATGGAAGTGGAAAGATGGGAGAAGAAGGAAAGGGAAACTGTTGCCGCAGAACGAGTAAACACAAATGCTGCAGGGAAAGGAAACGAGTGACGAGGTGGAGGGTGAGGTGGGGGGTATTACAGGTAGAGGAAAGACAGATGGCGAGAGCAGGTTTTCTCTCGCCGTTTGGAATTCAAGCGTGATACAATAAGACTGCCCTTGTATGAAAACAGAGATCGTGAATGCAACACAATTGTTTCCTTTTTTGTTTTAATGCAACCCGTGATTTTATTCTCTGCAATTTTGAGTCAGCCACGCTATGAAAAGTGCTTTCCTCTATACTATGTGCTACGACATTTATTTCCTTAGCCTGTCATTGTGCAGAGAAGAGGCATCACCTCTTCAGCCTGAGGGGCAATTCATGACGGCGCTCCCCCGCCTTCCTGTTCTGTCACGCCATCATTGTGGTGCTGGTTCCCTATGCTATTTGGGACATCTACAGGTCTCACCTGTGCCCTATAAAACTCAATTTGGTGGCAAATATAAAATAAGTAGATTTTACTTTCTATTTTCCTCACGACAGCTAACAGAAGAACATTGAGATTCCTGAAATGTGGCAAGCCGGTACCAAATTAGGCAAAAGCTGTCAAGGTGCCCTCCTTTTCAAGATAATGATGGCACCACTAAAATGAAGCCAGAAATGTGACAAAATGAATCAGTGTGCTGAACTCGTCGCCTCCTTCTCTCCGTCGTGGATAGAGCCGTGGTTGAGATTAATATGTGAAAAAGACACAAGATAGGACGGCAAAAGCAGTCGTCTACTGGGAATGGGCCCACTTCAAGAGGATGATTGTGGAATTGAATCTCTACAGGACCAAGGCAGGGAATAATAGGTCCCAACAGACAGGATAGAGCTATACTTTAAGCTTGAGCTGCAGCGTGAAATGTACTGCCATCAGCAGAATGAAAGGACAGGAGTGGAGACCGGTACCTGTCTCCACAACACCAGTGATTATCTGGAAATTGCCTTGACATTTGGGCATAATTTGCTTCATAATGACCGAAAATAGCTGGGCAGGATTTGAGCCAGACGGCTCTCCTATCAAAAACTGTGCTGGTGAAAACCAGTGTTTTCATATTTGCAAACACAATGAGGAAACACTTCATCTTCCTCCACCACCACCAACAACAGTTTTTCCATTCCTAATATTATCCCTCTGTTTTTTTCTGTTTTCATTTTTTCCAACGAGACCCAAGACATTAGTGTTTGCTGCTACAAAGTTTAATGTTTGCTCATCTGCTTACCCATAATCCCTCACCGCATTCTGCCTCTCCCTCCTGGCTTCCGTAATGAGGCTCTCTGTCGAGTGAATACCAGTGAACCATGGCTGGCTGTCACACACACCTCTCATACAAGTCTGTCTGTCTGTACATCTGTCCATCCGTATGTCCGTCTGTCTGTGTTTCTATCTATATTTCTTGCACATTCTTAAAGGGTTTCAAACTCAGAATAAAGTTTCTCGTAGGAACTCAAAGGTGCAGTGGTTAGAGGTATCCCTTTGAAAGAATGGGTTACTATTCATAAGTATAATCAGCTAAAAAGAAACATATTTTTTGACATTCATTTTGAAAACAGTATTCTGTATCTCCAGAGGGAGCAGGTTCTCGCCCAAGTTGCACTGCCATGTTTGTACAGTAGCCTTGAAGGACAAACTGAACACTGCTTCAAGATTGGAATTTTCAGATTTATAGTTTGAAGTGGCAGAGATACGATGAAGATATGTTCTGCTTCTAAATACCAATAAGGAAGAAGGTGATGAATATGCTGGTGCTGGATTATTATATGTGTTTTGACAAATGGAGGGTCATACTGACTATTTAGCACAAAGAAACGCAGCTGATCCTGAAACTACACCATCGAAAGATACATGAACACCCGACTCGTGAAACAATTTAGAGGTAAACTGGTGGCGTCCCCCAATCAAACCAGTGGATTAAACTCAAATGGCAGCTGATCACTGAAATGTTTCACTCTCTGCCTGTCACATTTTGACTGAAGCAGTGCGACTGGCTCTGGGTCCGTTCGGAAAGGTTCAGGGGAAGGTGGCTGGCAACTCAAGCTTGCTGTTCCAGGTCCCAGCAGGAGCTTCACTGCGCTTCCCTCCCTGCATAGACCTAGCTGGTACTCGCTGTACTGCTTCTCTTTCCTGAGTTGAGGGTGTACTGCTTGGTTCTCCCCAGTTTACCTTCAGTTTACAATTTCACAAGTTGGGTTTTCACGCTTACTTTCTTTGACATCAAGGTTTTATGCTGCATTGTTTTGTGCTGGATAATAAATATGCCCCATCCTTTATCCATCTAAAATAAATAACCTGATCACTTGTTAGGAATTGCAGCTGCGGACGATTACTTCTCTTTGACGACTGAAGGCGGATATTGATTGTTGGTTAGCGGCAGGTGTGATATAAGTTGGATATGATAAGGACCTTCATTGGTAGTTGCACCTCCAAAGTACATTTACCATTTCCAAGAGCTGTTTTTCTGCTAAGTCATAAAACTCACTGTTCAGCTTTTGTTGAGCTGCAAAAAAAAAAAAAATGAGTCATATTATGAAATAAAAGTATAAAACTCCTCAATCCAAAAGAAGCAGAACTTTCCACTAACTGCTGATTCTATTAAAAAAAAATTAAAAAACTCCGCACAAAATAGGGAAACTTTCTTATGATTACTCTTATAAACACATACTGGCTAATTATAATGAAAGAAGTGCTCCCTCTCAGTTAGTCCGTGTCTGATAGGTTGTCAGGAGGGCTTCTGCTTCCGCTTAAAAATGTCCCTTTATCAATGAATCCGCACAGATAATGCTTTGAGCCTCTTGCCAGCTTATCTGAGTCAGACCGTTAATTAGCACCAAGTGCAGCAATTACACTCAAATATTCCGAGTAACAAAGAAACAAAAGACAGGCCCATACCTACCCCCACCTTCTCTTACCCCGGCCTTAAAACTAGACCAGCTCCCACAAATGAAATGAAGGAGAGAGGGGTGAGGAGAGAGAAATGAGAAAGGAGTTTTTTGAATAACACAAAGACAGAACTCGGATAAGACTCATTTTTAATTGGATTGTCTCTCCTGAGAGGAGACCCAAATCCGAAGGTTTCAGACTGTAAGACTCCTCCGCTATGCCAGTAGATTTCTCAAGTACATGCACATCTATAGGTGCAATTTTTCTTTACATTCAACAAGCAGGGTTTGAAATTACTGCCCAAAGTCAGCTGGGGAAGGCTCCAGCCCCTTTGACCCTGAACAGGATAAGTGGGTACAGATAATAAAATGGATGAATAAATCAGCTGTGTCAAGGACAATGTGGTTACACAATATAATGTAAGAGTTGTTAAACTGTTTCTCACAACATATATCGGTCCAATCAGCATAAATCACAAATTACAATAGTGAAGAACAAACGTATTCTCAAAACATGCGATTTAAATGTTGAGAGGGTAAACTTTAAGGGCGTCTAACAGTAAAGTTGCAATTTTCCACTGCAACTTTCATGCATCAGTCTAAAGGAGTTTCAAATTTTTTTTTCGAACAACTTTTGAATGCGTAAAATGAAAGTGTTTTTTTTTCTATATTAAACTGCAGCGCCCATTCACCTGCGCAGGGTACGTGGTTCACTTCCCCAGCACTGTAGTCTCCCTGCCAAACTTTCCGTGAGCAAGATGCTGAACCCCAGTTGCTCCTGATGCTACATTGGTTTGTGAATGATGTTCTGAATGGTTACCGCTCCTGATGAGCAGGTGGCACCTTGCATGGACTGTATGAATGTTTGTGTGAATATGTGAATGCTTGTTCATGTCGTCCCACATAGACTTACTGTTATCCATATCAGCCATGACCCTAAAACACAAACAAGACAACCATTAAAAATGTAACTGAGAGAGGCGTAGGCTTGTACTCACACCAGAATCAGAAATGAGTTTATAAAATCAAGTGAAATTTTGCTTGGTAAGATTTCTTCAAATAAGTTGTGAGATTTAAATAACAGAGACCTTGAAATGAGATGGTGAAACTAATTTTAAACTTTATTTCACTAATAGTCAGACTTTTTTGTCTCTGAATCAGATGGTAAAACTTAAGTTATTTGTTTTTTTCTGCTTTTTTTGCAAGATGAAGCGTATAAATTTTCTTTGTTTTGTCTTAACTCTATTACGTACTTTCTTGTAAGTGGTTGTTTTTTTTAATGTTTTTTAATCTTATCTCCTTAACCACTTCATGAATTTCCCCTGTGGGGATCAATAAAGTTTCTATCTACTTAGTAGTGACACTGTTCTAGATTTAAAACCATTCCGACTTTTAAATAAGTTTAGAGAGTAATATTTAAGCATTTTAAGATGAAAATGTATCTTCAAGTTACCTGAAAAAACAAAACAAAATCCTCAAAATCCAAAACACTCCTTAGTGTTCCCCTCACTTATTAAGTCCACTAAAGAAAGGGATATTTTCTGTCCTAAGGCTAGAAAAAAATCAGAGTCTTGGACTAAGGGGCCATGGTCAGCTCAGAAATCATTATGGGAGAGAGAAAACGCTAAACTTGAATTCTAACTCCTCTCCACAATTTTGGTTCAAGAACAAGTGTTATACTTAGAGAATAGATCAAGTGCATTTATTTTGGACCACCCAATCTCCCTTACAAGCTTCTTTTTTTTTTGCGTCAAGAAAAGGAGTTAAAGTATCTTCATGTTTTTTTTCTCGACTGATGGGAAATAGACCATAAAGGCGGTTTGGTGCTGCATCAGTAATGATGGTGTGGTATCAGTCCATTGTTGTGAAAAAAGAGCTGAGTCACAGGGTAAGGCTGTCACTTTACCAATGGATCTACATTTCAGCCCTTAAATATGGTCATTGGTTCCGGGTAGTGACAAATAATGAGGTCATAGATCAGAAATTCAGGAATAAGGCGTGGAACTTGGACATCCTGAAAGAGTTCGGAGTGGAGCCGAGATTCTTTCTAGTTGCAAGTAGCCAGTTTAAGTTGTTCAGGCATCTGACTAGGCTGCGTCCTTTTGAAGGTGTTTCCAGCCTGTGCAACAGGGAGGCGATTCTGGGCTGGACTCAGAACTCACTGGAGGGACTACATCTCTCATCTGGCATAGTTGGCGAGCAGGAGAGTATTGCTGGGGAGAGGGATGTCTTGAATACCATTCCTGGTCTGCTGCCACCTGCTGATATGTTGAAAATATGGATTTGAACCTGTGTTCCTTCTTTTATAACTACTAGTAATTAAATAATACTATTAAATTCCAGACAGTAAAAAAATATTAATATTTAAAGTCCTCAAACCAAAGACCTGCCAGACTGCATTATTAAGATAAGGCATATTCGCTCGTCTAAAACATTCTGTACTGCTCTGACAAACGCTTTGCTTCTTCGTTTAGATGAGTCTTTACATCCAGAACCAAAGAAAACCCCAATATCTGTAAAGACTTGATTTATCTGTTGTTGCTGTTGGATTATCTCAGATGCATTGTGGTCCTTTTCTGAGTCGTAAAGAATTCCTCATATCTGTCTTTGATTACATAAAGCTTTACATCAACGTCAAGGACAAGTATTTAGGAATGGAGGATGTCTTGTTTTTGTTGGTGTTGCGGAAGCCTGTTCTACATTTACTTATCATTAGCCAACTAATCATAAACTAATCATCTCTCAACTTATTGGCCAGCATGGGTCTAAGTGTTTCTGTATTATGGAATACACTGATACACATAGTACCATAACCGAAGACAGGTGAGTGATTATCCCAGAACCATTGTACCTCCCAGTGGGGTAGATATAGTACATAGTGGGCAGGTGATGTTGGAACAAGGAAAAATGGGGTAGGGTAATGTATTTGGTTTAGGTCCTCGAAGGAATCAAACATCCTGCTTGTCTGGACAATAATGAACCAATACATTTACGAAGAAGAAGAAGGAGAAGAAGAGGTAGAAGCAGAAGAAGAAGCAGAAGGAGAAGAAGACGATATGAAGCAGAAGCTGAAGAAGAAAACCGGTTATCTATCAACAGGGAACCGAAATCTTCCCCTTTCGCCGTTTCATCCACCTGGGCAGGACACATGAACAATGGGGCAACAGCACGTTTATGCAGAACTGTTGTTCCTGCTTTTTGGTCTTCATATGAGATTTGTGCTTCACAAGAAGGCCCCCAGTATGAGAAGCAGGCGAGGCAGCGAGCTGTGGAGCATTTGGTTCTTTACATGGGGCGAATGAGACAGAACCGGAGATGAGGGCTAGCCCTGCTGAGAGAGAGAGACTAGGAGTTGTTGTCCTGGTTCCACAGATGCCCAGCAAGGTATCGACATGGATTTCAACTTATTATATCACATTTATGTCTGTAAATTATGTGCAAGATTGAATTAATCACATTCAACATACATACATTGACAACTTTTACTGAATTAAGGCCTTGGATGGGTCATGTACCCATCCAAAGCCGGCTTCTTCGTTCCAAAAACATGCAATATTGGTGAATTGACGACACTAAAAATTGCCCGTAGGAGTTAGTGTGAGTGGTTGTATGTCTCTATGTGTCGGCCCTGTGATGAACTGGAATGCTTCTAGTCGGTCCTGTTACAGGGTGTAGTGGACCACAAACTGGAATTCTGGGACATCAATTTTGGCTGGCCTGGTAAGGTTCATGAAGCCAGAGCTTTGGCCAACTCTTCTTTGTACCTTCGTGGTCAAAATGGCACCTTGTTTCAAGGCTGGACCCAGAGATTTGAAGGTGTAGATGGTGCAACAACATTTTCTTGTTGATGCCGTTTAGCCACTACTTTCTCGGTTGCTGGAGTCATTTCCAGAGGGCAGATGTGTAACATCAGCTCAAACACAGTTCAACCATCTACACAGGTAGACGAGGATGACTGTTGAAAAAGAAAACCTTTGGATGTCTGAAGGGCAAATGGAAATGTCTCGTCGAGATTTGTTTGTTTCACAATGAAGTAAGGGAAGATGAGGATCCTGGAGATGATGAAGATGATTACCGACTAGTGTATCCAGAGAATCCAAGTCAGGCCAACCATTGGGACCTGCGCTGAGGAGCTCAGGCAGGCCATGTGACATCAGCACGTTCTCCACCCAGATTTCTAGCTTTTACCTTACAGCAGGATATTCAGGGTCCCCACCTGCAGACTGATCCACTATAAACAAGCATTCCCGCGCAGATCCATCAAGCTCCTTAACAGAATCTCCTAGTCAGATTAGGTATGTGAATCCTATGTATGGAGCATGTATTATTGTACGTGCTCCATACATGTTTCAGTAGCATTTATTACTGAAACTATTATCTGTGATAATGGTTTCAGTAAATTTATTGTAAGTCTTCTGCCTTGAACTTTCTGTGAAATTTTAGTTGGACAGAGTCCAAAACAAATTTCCCTTCAGGGACAATAAAGTATATATTATCTCACATCTTATCTTATCTTTTAAGCGGCGCTCCTCTGTTTCTCGCTATATACTCGTGAATTTTTCAAATACAGCACTCTCCTTATTTAAGTCAGCCTCATCCATCTGCTTCTTTTGTTGCATGTAGCTTTCTAAAATACTGTCAGAACGATCAATCTTTGTCTTTCTTTTCCTTCTTTTGGCAACAGGAATAGCCCAGCTGCGGCAACCCTTTCCTGGGTCCAAGCCTGGTGCCGTCTGTGATGGATGTTTCTCTCCTCATCTTGCAAATCCACTGAGCTTTGATCCCCTGTTAGCAACAAGTGCATTACTGTAAACATGCCATTGCTATGTCAAAATCATATTAATGTTCGATATGGATCTAAATTTGAGTAAAAACTTAACAAATAAATGTTTTGAACATGCCTCAGGCTGCAGGCATTAGCTTATTCAAATCTTCCCACAGTAGCTAGGTTTACACGGACACTTTTCTCCTTTCAGAATGAGGAATCAATCCATGATTTTCATGAGGAAACAGCTTGATAATAACTCATGTTTACTTCTAAACTGGAATCACGAGGGAGGGAAAAGCATTGTTGGTAACTCTGAGTGGTTTTAGTGTTAAGTTACATCATTATGACTTTGGTCAGAGACTTTCACAGCGGCCTTCCTCTTATTAAATTACTTCATTCATTGTTACGTAAAACATGAGGTTGGGTCACCGTAAATGTCAAAAACAGAAACTCCTCATCACTTGCTTCATCCTGAAAAGCCAGACCCACGCAGGTCTTTGATATATTCATTCTCTGTAATGGCTTATCCTGTTTAGAGTCGTGGGGGCGGGAGTCTATCCCAGCTCTTTAATTACTCAACTCCCACTAAAAAGTGAAGTTGGTGGGACTGATCCACATTGTTGTTGTGGCATTTATGCATAAACATAAATTGCCTTTTATCATTATTTAATATTTTTCCATTTACTTTTTTGAGAGGTTTCTTTAAAAATGAACCCAGCCGGCATTGTGCACATGAGTAGCGCCACCGGAACACAAATTACACGCAATGGCAAAAGGCTAATAGCCTTGCTCATATCCAAATCTCTCTCTCTCTCTCACACAGACAACACAACGTGTGACAATAGCTGTTAGCCGATTACAGATTGGCAGGGAAGATGACATTCAAAGGTTCTGATCTGAAGAAATAAATCTAAAGCGATTAATAAAATGAACAACAAAACAGTAAAAGCAGCCATGATTCCAAACCAACAGGTTTAGCAACAGGGCATTTATCTGGCCAATGTTGTCAATACCGTCTAAGACACTCCATTATTCTCAACACCCAGCTTGACATTCACATGGCAGCCATTGTTATGAAGGTCACTCCGCCGAAAAAAGCAAAGGTTTTCATTGCGGAAAGTTCAGGCTAAGGACCAGACACCTCATTCAGTCTCTGCTCCATTATAATCCAGGAGTTGGCCTCACTATTCACGTCGCAAAAGGCAATGTGGCCTCTGTGGCTCCCAGATGGAATACATAAATGAGCAGCCCTGGAGGCCATTGGTACTTTGTCTAAAACTGTTTATATGTCGGATGACTCACACCTGGGAGTGTACACCTCCAGGAAAATCAAGTGTGGGCGAGAGTCTTTGTGGATATATGTGTTACAATTACGACAGTGAGCGGCCATTGAGGTCAAGCATGACGAGTGGAGCGGGAGCGCTGTGGGAAAAGAAGCGTCCCAGAGTGGCCAGCAATTAAACTAACCTAAACATTCTCACTTGAATTCTGTAATAAAGTCTGAGATGTGCTTCAAAATGAGAAAAATGAGACTCATCAAATACTGCTTTCCACTGTTATGCAGATGACATACTTATCTATTGCTCCTTGAATGTCTATCTACCCTTAAATGTCCTCATTCTACTTTTGGAACTTAGCCTTCAATCTATTATATAGATATATAGATTTAACTAGTTCCAAGCGAGCAGCTACAATGTCATACTGAAAAAGAGGCTAATACCGCTGATAATGTTTCGTGTTGAAAACAGGAAATTCAGAAGGCAAGTTTGACCAGGACCAACATAAACAAATCAACATTTAGTGTCTTTAACTTCAGAAACGCTGATTAAGCTCCATTAGATCTAACTTTAAACATGAATATATCGTCACGTATGGGAAAACCAGCGTTCCCTCTAATATGCTGTATTTGGAACATGGACATGATCCTAGTCGGGTTTCCCCTTATTCTTTGGCCTGACAACTTCTACCAATAGATCCACCTTCCTCTTCATATGTGCAGATCATCTCAATCTGTTTTCTAATCCTGTCTATCCTCGTCACTCCAAAGAACATCTGAATATATTCATCTCTGCCTCCTGTCTTTTTGTTTTAGCCGCCGTCTTCAAGCCATCCAGCAGAGCTTCTCTCACTACCATCTTATAAACCTTTCCCTTCACTTCTGCCGCTGCTCTTCTGCCACAGATAACTCCTGACACTCATCTCCACCCACTCCACCCTGCCTGCCCTTTTCTTGAAATCTTTCTACACAATCCCTGTTGCCCTGAACAGTTGACCCCAAGTACTTATTTCCTGAACCTTTCTTCTATACCTCTACTCCTTGTGTCTGTCATCTGTGAACATCATAGTCCACGGAGACTCCTGCCTGACCTTACCTTCCTAGGAAATAAGATTTGCTTGAAAGGGTCAGGGAACATTTATCCTTTTTGTAATAGAAGAGGAGGAAGGAGATCTACCTGTTGATACACCTCAATATGATATTTTTTGAGCGACTTGATTGAAGCATATCCTCGGCAACCAAGTATGCACAAAAAAAGACCTGATTTCTGAGAAATTGTTCTTTGTGAAGTTCATCTTGCCCAAAGGGTGTCTGATTTCATTGACAAGGTGCAGAATTGTCTGAAGTACAAATTTTGTTACAACGATCAAACAATTTATGTGATTTTTTTTTTTGACTTGTTTCATCACAAACCTGATTGGTAGTGTTGGCGTAACGTGGAGTTTGTGAGGTCAGTCACTGACATTTTGAGTCGCTGCTAGTTGTGTGTAACAATTTAGGTGTTACAGAAAACGGATTTAGAGAGATTGTATTTTGCAGGGGTGTTCTGTCAGGGCCAGCAAGGAACTTCTCTGCCAGCCTTAACACTTTCCTTTTTAACATCAGAATCACTGACCTGTGTTTTAATATTTTTTCCAGTTTCCAGTAGTCTTTGTTTGTCAGAGCTTTTATACAATCATATTTCATCCATCATGTGTGTCTCTTCCTTAAGGCCTTCAGAATCAATGGAACCGGCGCCAGTACCTTTAAATAAACAGCAATGAAACTGTTGCTTTAACCAATCGGATTTGTAGATGGCAACACCGGCGCCATCTAGCAGGCGTCCTTTGATTGGATGGTCAGAGAGCCTAAGAGCTGGAGAAACCGCTGCTGTACACATCGACATGTTTGGCGCCGACTATCCCTGAGTCAGCTGTTTCTGTCCGGCCGACATTCTCAGCCCTAAAGACGATTCAAACTTATACCAGAAATACGACCGCAGGGACTGGACTCTCAGCGTCAGCCTCCGTGGCGTCAGAAAAGTAGGCTCTACTTTGAGTCTCTCCCGGATGTCTGAGCTCCTCACCGTATCTCTAAGGCTGAGCCCAGCCACCCTGCGCTGAAAACTCATTTCAGCCGCTTGTATCCGCGATCTCATTCTTTCGGTCATGACCCACAGTACATGACCATAGGTGAGGGTCAGAACGTAGATGGACCAGTATGTCGAGACCTTTGCCTTTCGGCCCAGCTCTCTCTTCACCACAACAAATCGATATAGTGTCCGCATCACTGCAAACGCCACCCCGATCCGTCTGTCCATTTCCCGCTCCCTTTCCTATACCGAGATACTTGAACTCCTCCTTTCGGGGCAAAAACTCCTCCCCGACCCGGGGTGAGCACTCACTTTTTCTGTCTGAGAGCCATGGCCTCAGACTTAGAGTGGCTGATTCTCATCCTGGCCGCTTCTCACTCGGTTGCAAACTGTCCCAGTGCGTACAGAGATTGGACGGCCCATAGCAGTGGGCCATCCACTCCATACTCTCGGAGCACCCCCCGAAGGATGCCCGAGGGACACGGTCTTAAGCCTTCTCCAGATCCACAACGCACTTGTTGACTGGCTGGGCAAACTCCCATGTCACCTCCAGAACCCTCAAGAGGGTATAGAGCTGGTCCAGCTTTCCACGACCAGGACTAAAACCGCATTGTTCCTCCTGAATCTGAGGTTCGACTATCGACCGGACTCTCCTCCCCAGTACCCTGGCATAGACCTTCCCAGGGAGGCTGAGGAGTGTGATCCCCTGAAAATTTGGATACATCCTCTGGTCCCGCTTCTTGAAAAGGGGAACCACCAACCCAGTCTGCAGCTCCAGATGTACTCCCCTCGATGTCCACCCAATGTTGCAGAGGCGTGTCAGCCATGACAGCCCTACAATATCCAGATTAAGATACTCAGGGCAATAATAATAATAATAAAACTTTTACTTTATAATGCACTCTACATTTGGATCAAATCTCAAAGTGCTAATAAGGGCAGATCTCATCCACCCCCTGGCGCTGCCACCGTGGAGTTGTTCAACAGCCGCAGCGGCCTCAGCATCAGTGATGAGCGGACTTACCTCCAAGACATCCAGCTGTGGTTCCTCCCGGGAATACGAGTTGGTGGGATTGAGGAAATCCCCAAAGTATTCCTTCTTGCTACATACCTGTCTGTGATGCGACGCCCTCTTATAATGCCTTTCCGTATAATATTGATGGTTTCTGTAACCGTGGCGTCATAATGATGGTATTAAGAGGTAGATTGATTCAGGTAGGACAAAACTGTATTTTTCTATCCATACACTTTCTATTATGGATAAAAAAAATATGCACAGGTTTACAAACTATCACCATCCTGCCATTCGACATTTACGCATGCTGGTAAAGAGAGCTTATAGAGGAATAGTTGGCAACGGTACCAGCCACCCGAGTACCCTGATAAGATAAACTCTCAACCCAATTCAATCAGAAGCTCGACTCCCCTCTCCAGGAACTCCATGATGTTAACAGATAGCTCTGAATGTGACACACATACTTCCCTCGATGTGTGTGTCACCATTACAAAAACAAGAACAGAGAAGTCCTGAAACAGTGAACGGAGGAAAATGTAGCACAGTTTAATTTTTTTTCCTTAAGTATGCACAGAAGCTGGACTTGAGAATAGCCTTATTCATTGTGTTTGAAACTTTAATATCAGGCGGAGGATTAACAGAGAAGGCCAAAAATGCTCTCTATTATTTTGGATTTGTTTTTTTCCCTGGGTAGTTATTAGTTTCTTTTATTGTAAAATTCATTGCAACTACATTTTTTACACTGACTAGTTATTGGAAACTATAGACCGTCTTTGCACTGCATATTAGGATAATATATATCAAGAAATCTTCTACACTGGGATCAACTTATTTGTTTAACAAATCGCTGAAAATAGATTTAATCCACTCGACTTTTGCGCCACTGCCCACCACAGATGTGGTTTTGAGATTCATGCAAACCACTCAACATAGAAGTTCCTAAATAAAGGTCAAAGGTGCTGTTGGCTTATCATAAACTCGAGCTCAGCCTACATTAAATGGCCATACCTGGGAACTTCTTCTTAGTCTAAAAGTTAGTTTAAACCCATTTACCAAAGGACCATTAATGTAACATTGCAGAGCTCTGCAGCATTTTCCCAGATTCTTTCAGAAATCTATCTCATCTGGTCAATTCTTGTCTATTTTATGTCCCCATGTTTCCATTGAGGCAAATGGGATATTATGGGTTACTTTGTTACTGATTCAGTTTATTTTCTAAAGTACAGACTGAAATGTTCCCAAGCCTTTAAAGGACATGTCTACCAGCTGCTTAGGTGCAGAGCAAACTAAACCTAATGTACTGTATTACAAATTTAATATGAATTAAAGGGATTAGGAACATTATGTAGACTTCTATTATAGCCACTCAAAGGCAAACAGAATAATATTTTGACTGGATGACCGTTATGTGAATGGATAAAATCACTGATACCACACCTTTGCTTCGTTGATGACTTTAATCTATATAATAATAATAATTCATTTAATTTATAATGCACTTTACATTTGGATCAAATCTCAAAGTGCTACAAAGTAAAAGCAGATAAAAGCATCACCTTATACCATATACACTTATGGATGTGTGTTCCTTATAACAGAGGCTTAAATCAGTCTCAATGTCACGAAAGAACATAAACATGCAAAATACAAATAATTTGTCGAGTAAAAATAAAAAGTGGTCATAAATAAATAGACCTGTAAAGTCAACATGGCTAAAGTTTATTTAACCTGCTCGTAGGAGGAGGAGGAGGAGGAGGTAAAAGTATTTTTGAGTCAAATTTATCAATTTAAGTTGACAATACATAATTTAATTCAGTGTGACAAGTTAAAATAATATTTTTGAGACAATCACACAATTCATTAGTGTGTTGTCAGTGCATGATCAATTCAAAAATAAAAAATATTAATTATATTTATTTATTTTACATTATTTGGGAAATAAGCCCTTTATATAAGCGGGTTTTCTTCTACTAAGGTTGCTACATTGAATCGCCTCGGTTGTACAGTAGCCAAAAGTAAAGAAACTCAATATTCGTTTGGACAGTAGATGAAGGAAGAACTTCAATATTCATTTTTTTTGTTTATCACAAGAAAAGCAAATGAGCTTGAAACGTTGTTGTCAAAGCAAACATGAAGACCTGACTTGTGGAACTGTTGAGAGGTAAATGGTGAGGTCCCTGGGTCCGCCCAGGGGATTCAACTCAGTGGACGTCACAGTGTTGGTTTTATGGCTGCCCTGATGGTTGCATCCATGATAGTGCAACGCAACAGGGCCAAATTGGAAAGGGTTGGGAAGAGGTGGCTCACAGCTTTGCTGCTTCCCAGGTCCGTAGATTGAGATCTGCAAACTGTACAGCCATCGGTGGTTTAAAGAGACTAATGAAATGATGAAGCCGGAGAATCTACAAATACCTTCATCTTATAGATTGCCATGAAAGTTGGTAAACATGTACTCATATTCTTCTCTGAGTGCGGTGACATCTTATGATACAGTTTTAAAATAACTAATCTAACTGTTGTGGTGCTGTGGCTTAAGGCACCTGCAATTTTCTATTCTCATTATATCCCTGGAAAGTCGTCACAGTCGCTCGCGTACGTCGCCGATCCTTCGTGTTAATGCGATATCTCAAAAACTCTTTCATGGATAATTTTCAAATTTTATACCCTCATCTACTTAAGTGAAGGACAATAAGATTGATTTTGGGAAATGTCAGTTGTAAATGTGCAAAATTGGTAAGATTAACTCCAGATGTTTTCAGACTATAATTTCTCAACTGTTGATGCAATTTAGTCCAAATTTTGCCGAAAAAAAACAGGAGTAGATAGTGGATAGTATGCATGGTGTTTACTCTTATTGTTTATATTCTGCTCACGAAGGGGAGATTTTTCTCAAATAACACATAACTTCTAACTGTTAGTCCAGGTTCGGTGCATATGAATGGACTCAAGGATACATATCTGCTATATTCCATGTTTTACTCTGATAGCTCATATTTTCCTCACTAAGTAGAGCTTTTTTTTCCTTCACATTTATTATGAAGAATTCAAACTGGTGGATTGGTTTTTACAGCGCAAGGGATTTGGGGCTTTCAGGTATATTATCTCGTTGTTGGGAATGACTGCAAAGTCCTAATTCTGACTTTTGATCATCTGTATCTCTAATGGTTTGAAGCCAACTGGACCTAAAATGCTCCAGAAAGAGCCCAAACTGTGCTCAAGATACTGCTCTTCATTCATTTCTGTTCATTTAAGCTCCAAAATGAGACATATATTATAAGATTTCTCTCCTCACCCACCAGTGCATCCATGGTAACGCACCCCCCTACCTGAAAGAACTGCTCAGCCCACTGACCTCAACACGATCCCTCCGTTCTACCCACTCATACCGCCTCCTCCTTCCCCGGACTAAGCTCAGCAATATGGGTGATCGGGCCTTCGGTTCTGCTGCCCCTCATCTGTGGAATGCCCTCCCTAACCATCTGAGGGCTCCACAGACAACTGACACTTTAAGAAAAGAACTTAAAACTTTCCTTTTTAGCAGAACCTATAACTTTTAATTAATAATGCTACTTTTTGGTTATATTTTCATACTATTGTTATTATTATTATATTTTTTATTGATGCTTTTATCTGCTTTTACCTTGTAGCACTTTGAGATTTTATCCAAATGTAAAGTGCTTTATAAATAAAATGTATTATTATTATTATTATTATAGATATATAAAACAATAAAAATCTGTATATATGTTTCGCTGACAGGTTTTGTGAGGCCGCATAAGCAGCAGCTTTTCTCTGGGTGTGCGATCAAAGTCTCCCTAGCCACCATCTGCTGATCCAGCAGAGGCCAGATAGAGCTACTTAGTTCCCATAATGTCCCGGGGTCCGCTCTCACCGCTGCCTCAGAATCCTGTCACAGATAACCGTGCGGTTTATGTGCCTCCTCTGAGTCGCTTTCAAGTTGACTGTATTCCGAAATCCCAAATCTCCCCCATCGGACTGTGAGCATATCTTCAGTGGAGCGCCGCGCTATCCCAGCATCCATCTGACGTTGCTTTTTCTTACAACTAGAGGGAGTTTCTGCACACAGAAGAGAGATAAAATCTTCCAAAGGTTAGGCTGAATATTGATCTTAATCCTGGATTATTAATATTATTTATCCATCACAATTAAATTCAAATCAAATTATAATCCTGCACTCAAAAAAAAAGGAATCACTGGAAGAACATCGTTTCATCACACCAAATATTTACCATCTAAGCAAGTCAAGCAAAATCAATCTATCTTGATCATTATTATTATTTTAATATCATGTACAATAATTGTTGAAAAGTCATCTGAAAATCAACTTATTTGATATTATTATGTTTGTTCTATTGATTTCAGTTTATATAGTTTAAAATGTAAATTACAACTAAATCCAGTCTCGTTGAATGTTTCAGTATCAGTTTAGACATTTTAAGTAAACGTGTCTCGACTAAACTCCATTAGGGCGCGTTTATTGTCATTTCCCATTATTGTTTTTGGCTTTCTTTTGCCGGGTCATTCACATCCCTCTCGTCTCAGGATCCCCGTTCGTCCTGCGTCTCCTGCGTCAGGGATTGTCTAAGTGTCTCCAGCTGCGTCTCATTAGCCTGAGTGTGTTTAGTCTGTCTTCACGTCCCTTCTGTGCCAGTTTTTAATGTTCCCCCGTAAAAGGCCTACAAACAGGGACGTGGGGACGGGAGGCTTTTCATGAAAAGTAAAAAAGAAATAATGATGAAATAAAAATAGATAACAATATTTGTCTACTGATTTGTGCTGTAAATGTCATTTCTGTATGATTCCAATCATTCCATAAATTTTTTGTATAATCAAAATCGCTGAGTTTGCATATTTCCTCCTCAAACAAAGAGGAGAGGCAGCTGACTCATCTCAGATTGATCAGTCCATCACAAACTGGGTCCAGCCTTTTGCTTTCTCACTGTTAGTCACCAATGTAATGTTTGTAGACCCTTTTATTATACGTCCAAACACTCCATAGAACAGGTCGTGTATTTCACGTACGTGTAGAACATATTTAGTCTTGTTGATTCGACATAAAACCATGAATAAAGATTCATACAGAACTAACATCCACAGACGACGGAGACTTTGAAAAAAGGACTTAAAAAATTTCCTTTTTAGCACAATCTATGACTTTTTTTATTAACATTGCTGCTTTTTGGTCATATTTTTATATAATTATAATTATATTTTTATTGATGCTTTTGTCTGCTTTTACCTTGTAGCACTTTGAGATTTGATCCAAATGTAAAGTGTGTTATAAATTAAATGTATTATTATTATGAAGACGCAGGATTTGAGGCAGCAGTTCCTCTGCCTCAATGAAGGGGGCGTGCTGAGCCCACGGGTTTATGCTGGTTTCTTTTCTTCCATCCAAAAAAACCCTCCTTTTTTTCAATAGTTTTATTTCATATGTATTAGAAAATGTTTTGAAAACAAAAAATGTAGGAGGACTCCAAATAAACTTTGTGTCAACAGAAAATACCCCATTGATTTTTTTGTTTGTGATTTCTACAGTTTTTATTTTATTTATTTTTTACCAAAAATGGGGTGAACCTATGATTTTGTCTCTGTATGAATTGTAGAATGCAGAGGTATGTTCCTTACCTATGTACTGTATGTGTGGAGAGTTATGATCAGAGATAGGAAAAACAACCAATAGTCGGTGAGTAAGCTGGCAATTATACGGAGAATTTCAAGAAAAAATCTGACTCTGAACGGGTCAGAACCTCACCGCACGTCACTGCTTACCAGCGTTCTATTGTGTTTGAACACGAGTTTCTAGTGATGTCAGATGTCCCCCCCCCCCTTTTCTTTACCTGATCATAGCCTGCCGAATTGCTTTGCCTTTCCTGGATGCCTTCCTGTGTACCGAAACTTTCTACAATAAACCTCTTTACACTCTTTGCCTTCCTCCTGAATCCTGCGTTTGGGTTCACATCCCCGTTGGTCACAGTTATGAAAGAAAGAACCAATTTTGTTTCTGATAGTGTTACTAATGTTAATTTGCTTGTTTCAGCAGTGTTGTTTTTGTTCATAGATGTTGAGCATTCATTTAAATCAAATTACCAAATGACAACAAGAACAAATTTATTGCATTGAGAGTCTGAGGCAAGGTTTAACAAAACAAGAGGCTATTCCCATCACGAATATAATATACACTATTATTATATATCATTTTTCAAGGCATTAAACTACGTAACCAGTTCCCGACCCAGCCACAAAAGGATCACAAATCCTTTTGTGTACCGCTGTTGCCAGTCCGACGTCTGCGTCATGAAAGACGTCTGGCGTAAAATCTATGCCAAATCATTATGCACACAGCATGACACTGATTTCCAAACTGGATTTGTTGGCGCTCAGGTTAAAAAATGCCTTCGCTGAAGCGAGTGGGGTACCAGCAGTAACCACAGATGCAAACAGATGATGATCCGCTGTGGCAACCCTGAAGGGGAACGGCCGAAAGATGAAGACGACGAAACTAAGCATCTTTTTCGGCTTAGTTTCGGCTCAGTCGCTGCCAAACAATCATTCGATTCAGTAAACACAAACTGAATCAACTGTTTAATCACAGATAATTGACTACGTCACTTCACTGTAAGATTTTGTCCGTTCATTCATGCATTCATTTTTATTAAGAAGCAGAATGAATTCTAAGAAACATACTGAAAGGAAAAATGATTTGAAGCCTTCAGGCACTCAAAAAAACACCAGTTAAACATTTTAATGAATTAAATGAAAGAAAATCTATATAATATGTATAATAGAGCAAGCGTGAATCGGAAATGGTGATAAGTACCTGCAAGTGAAAAACCTGCAAACAATGCCCTCGTCTGATGGTAAAGAGAATTATTACAGACAGGAAGTGACTGTTACTGACCTTTTGTATCAAATCATGGACACATTAGCGCCTCCTAATGGACAGGAAACCTGACGCAGTAACCATCAGAATCAAGGTCCCTTTTACGAAGTTATGAGTTTATTTGAATTTTCTCTGGTTGTTGGAGCTGACTCAATCATTTAATGAAAACAAACGCAATAAACATAATGAGTACTAAATTATTTATTTCTGTTTTTATTAAAATCAAACCCATGTCAAAGGTAATTTTCTTTTTTCAAAGAATAAATGTGGGTTCCTCTGTGAAAATGATTGTGCGTTTGGAGCAATGACGTTACGGTATCCTGAATCTTTTTTTTCAGATTTATATAAACATTTGGCAGTAAACTCTGTCTGAACATGTTTTATTATAAGAAAAAAAAGAAATTCCAATTTAGGAACTGTGCGTATTCCTCAGCGTAACAGTGAGTCAAGGTCGGTAATTGATTTCCATTAGAAGTAATTTACAACTTCCTTCTGCAACAATTTCAACTTAGAAACTCCTAGTTTCACTGTGGTTTCAACGACTGAATCCACTTTCAGCTGCAGCGGCTTTCTGTGTCTCCGTCTCCGGATCCCGCTGGCATTGTAACTGTTTAAATATTTCCGTGTGTGCCACATGCATTTTCTTCTACTCATGCAGACCAACACAGGGATTGGAGGCTTGGGAGATGATGCAAAGTTCAGCACAGTTCTGCAGGTTCAACCATCGGTGAACCCAAGCCTTTTTATATGGAAAACTCTCTTTTGCATAATAATCATAACACTCGCAGCTTTAAAGTGTTTACAATAACAGGTGTGTCATTTCAAGAATGGAAAAAAAGCTTCTACAGAGATGGAAGCATTTCTGGCCACAAAGGCAACTGAAGTTAAATCCCACGATGCCACATAATACATTTCCTGAGGCATTACTATCTATCAGGACCTCAGCCTCTGCCAAAGTGTATGTCGCTCTCGCAATTCAGTGCAGGCTAACAACTGTCAGGGTTAGAGTTTGGCTCAGGAGGGAAGAAGGGAAAAACACTCCTGAATTTTATCTTTTAATAAGGGCTGCTGTGCAAACTTGTGGAAACTATAGACCGCTCAGATTTACCCAGAACACATCACTACTTTAGTATATGTGAAGATTGAGCGGCAGAGGAAGATGAGGAGGGGTTAGTGAGTTTGGGGGGGAGTTTCACGGAGGGCCTCGTTAATGGGTAAACATTGTGCCAAGAGACACTCCAGCAGACGCCGCTTTAACCACGGGGGGAGAGACAAAGTTGGAGAGGATGAGAGAGAGGGAGGGAGTTAGGGTTATCATTCTCCCACTGTTTACATCATGTCAGTAGGGAACACACACACACACACACACACACACACACATACACACACACACACACACAAACACACACACATGCTCGCACACACACACACACACACACATGCTCGCACACACACACACACATACACACACACACACACACAAACACACACACATGCTCGCACACACACACACACACACACAAACACACACACATGCTCGCGCACACACACACACACACACACACACAGTCAGTGATATCTAGGCATTCAGATCTACGAGTTGCACACAGTGGTTAGGTCAATCTTCTAAATCACCAGCCAGTATTGGATTCATTAGGGAGCTCTTAGCAGCTGCGCTTGTCTAACAGCATCAAGGTTAAACCTGAACACAGGAATCTATAACACTGAGTCTGCTCTTCCCAGAGTCGGGGGGATTCGTTCATTAATCTACAAATGGATTTTTAAGTCTAAGTCATAAGTATTGTTAAGTCGGCAGTATGGTGCGAATCAAATCCAAATCTGTGTCGTATATATTCTGAATCTAGCCGGGGTCCGCCCCACCTCAGGGGCGAGCCATGTCCTCCAGACCAGGAAGACACTTTTTCACCCTCTGCGTCGTGTTGTTGGTTGATTATGCGAAGGGTGATACAAAATTTCCATCAAACTTGGCAGAAGGAAAAGTAATTTTTAGGATTCTGGTTCAAACAGACGACCTCGACTCCCCCTCATCCGGCCTCCATTACACCAGCTCCCTGTTTGTGTCAGAAGGGATTTTAACCCTTTAATGTCCGACCAAAACAAACAGACAAAAAATATTTGTATTTCATTGAAAATAGTCAGTAGTAATATGATACGCTCAATCTTTTCACATAGAATGTTTGTTTTTTTTAAACTATTTGACCTTTATTAGACTTTTCTTGGTTCCATCAAGTCACATAATTCAGTTCAGTAAATCTTCACAGGCTTTAATCTGCCAAAAAATGTCTATGGAGTAGGATGTGCTCAGTAGCCATGGTTAATGACTCCTCCTCGGTGGCTCCTTTGATCTGTGGTGTCCCCCAGGGCTCCATCCTCGACCCCTTTACTCTTCAGTATAGACATGCTGCCACTGGGTCCGATTCTAAACAGGTTACATTTTTAACTACAAACTCAACCAAACCAAGAACTACAGACTCAACCAAACCACCGAGCAGGATATTAAAGGGTTACTGATCACTTTTAAAGCCGTTCGGGGTCTGGATCAACGCGATAGAACAGAACCAATAAGACCTTAAGATCCAAATCGTGACCTTAGACCATTGGGTGGAGCCCATCTGCATCTTCCAAACTCAAGGCTCGGCTCTAAAGGTGAAAGCTCCGGTTTTACATGGCCGACCCGAGGATGTTGGTCTAACTGACTTCGGTTAAATCATTCTGTCCCCAGCAACACTCTCCAGCTCATATCCGGGCAACACAAGGCATTCCAATAATCTCTCCAGTGGGTTCTGCGTCTACTCCAGGGTCTCCTTCCATGTAGACGACCATGGAGAACCTCCAGAGGGGGATGTTCTGGATGCATCCTAATCAAATGCCCGAACCTTCTCCACTGGTTCCTTTCGACAGCGGCTCCGCTCAAGGCTCTGTCCGGGTGTCAGAGGTCTGCACCGTTTCTCCAGGGCTGAGCCAAGCCAACCTACGAAGGAAAGGAGATACTTCGCCTCCTTCAATACCATCCTCTTCAGTCATTCATCCTTTATCCTTGTATCCTTTATTGTGTTTTTTGCTTGTATATAGTCACCCCATGGATATTCTATTATTGTTTTACCAGCTTTTATATCATGCATTCAATGACCTGTTACTTTTACTAACTGTCTTTTTTATTTTCTCCTATTTCTCTCAGTTCTTTCGTTGGTTTCATCCCTTTAGATTTTCAATTGATCGCAGCCTTTCAGATGCGATGACGTTTTTTATATTGATATTTATTTAATTATGTAAATGTTTTATAATCTATTTACTTTATTGCCTTTTATTGTTTTATTTCATATACTATGCATCGTCCTCCTGCTTTTAAGTATTTTTACTTACATGTGTTTGGCGTTATGGTTTATGGCTTAAGTGTTTCTGTTTCCGATCTTTCTTTTAGTTTTCCTTATATTGGCAGACATATTCCCTATTCTCAAGGGAAGAGAAAAAAAGTCCGTATATCATCCTGTAAGAAGAATGAAAATCACACTTATCAGCGGAGTTGGTATCTTTGTGTGGTGCTGTGCAGATCCAGATAAAAATCTGGATCCAGATGAAACCCAGATAAAACTTGGACAAGATATGTATTTGTAGCGAGTGATCTTTGTTTATCTGCCGTACGAAAAGATCCAAACATGTGTAGGTCTGCTGGTCCTGGAGGGGATATGTGCTACGATCCAGCCTGTTGGGTTTTTTTTAGGATAAATCTGGCCTGTCATTATTTGATTCTCATTTCTTAAGCTTTGCTACAAGATTGGTGTGATTGAAAGACTTTTTTTCTCTCCCTTTCTCTCCTTTAATTTGAGTTTTCTTATTATTTATATATTGAGTTTAGGTGTTATATCAGACTGTTCTTTTGAACATTCATTTTAGCAAGATGACCCAGATAGCTTTCTTCCACCAGAGACATTTTGATAAAAGTGCCTGTTTAAGTAAACAGGTTAGCATGAATAAATGCTATTATTGCTAGTAGGTTGGACTACATTCTCTCCATTCTGCAGCTAAACTTGGTTAGACCAGGATGAGAGAGACCATCACTGCTGTTTCAGCTGAACTTCCCGGCTCACCGTTACTTTTAGAATTAATTTTACGGTCTTTTTACTCACCTACAAAGATATTAGTGATAGAGCACCTTCAGGAATAACTGCATTGTAGAACCATCCATCCTCGTATGTCAGACTTTAGAACCCCAACCCCTTCATTTCAGCGTGGTATGGCCGACTCTTGTGCGTCAATTTGCAGAACACCCCACCCTCGTATGTCCAACTGTAGAAAACTTTGCTCTCTTATATCAAGCTGTGAAATGCCCTGGCCTCATAGTCCCAACTGTGGAAGGCCCCTTATGTCAATGTGAAATGCCCCAACCTTGTATGTCAATGTGAAATGCCCCAAACTTGTATGTCAAACTCTAGAATGCCCCAGCCTTTTATGTTAAACTGTGGAATGCCCCACCCTCATATGTCACACTTTAGAATGCCCCACCCTCATATGTCACACTTTAGAATGCCCCACCCTCATATGTCACTCTTTAGAATGCCCCACACTCGTATGTCAAACTGTGGAAAACCCTTCCCCAATATGTCCGAATTTAGAACCCAGCTCATTCTTACCTCACACTATAGAACGCCCCGTCCACCTACATCAAACTGTGGAACCCCACACCCTCGTATGTCAAACTGTAGAACCCAACGCTATTTTGCGTCACCACTTGTACGTTAAAGCGGTAAATGCCTCGCACCTTGATTCTGTCTGTGATTATGATGCTGATGACGTTGATGGTACTACAGGGAGACAGTAAACAAACGTAGATTCCCCCAGACTGTCTATATTTATAAATAATGGCTTCATAATGAAGTACCGAATGCATCTATTGTGATGTGTGTGCCGGAGTTATGGCGCATAAATGAAAGATTTGATTCATCATAATGGCGCGTTTGAAAAATTCATCCGGCATTCCTATAAATAACAGCAGTTTAATTATCTTATGACTGTTTATCACTCTACTGCGATGGATGCGTTGCTTTCAAACATGACGGATGGATTAAAAAAAAAATCATGAATCATGAAACCAGCAGCACTGACGTCATTATTTTATAATATTATCTTGAGTGTTTAAAAAAAAAAGATTTTAATACATCTGTTGTCTAAACAAAACAGGAACACAAATACAGTATGCTCTACCCTTCTGATGTATTTTTACTGCAAAGAAAAAACAAGTACTGATTTACTAACTGGTGATGGATAAAGTATTATAATATATATATATATATATAATATATATATATAAGTAGATTTTAATATACGTAAGCTGTAACCAAACATGTGAAAATGCCCCACTGCAACTAAAAGTCCTGCATTCAAAACTTTACTTAAGTACGTAAAAGCATTTTAAGTCAAATGTAACTAAAGCATCAAAGTAAAACAACTCATTGTGCAGTAAAATGATTTTGGATTACTATTACTGCTTCTTTTCAGATTTTCTTTGTAATCTGAAAAGTAATTAGTAGCTACTCAACAAACTCATGTCCCTCACAAAGTCTCTCTCAAAGTTATGTTCTCCAGCCTGGAGGCCTGTCCCAGATAGGATGGACCATCCGTCTTCTGGTCCTCCACTGTGGTCTGTCAACCCGCATTTACCCGAGCTGCTGAGAGCGAATCAGAAGCAGATCTTCATTTTTAATGACCTTCTGCTTCACCTTCACACAGAGCAGCACCGCCTTCGATCCCACAGAGACACGGAGAACACCAAACTGAAGATCCAAAAGCTCAAACTGGATTGGAGCCTTCCTGCTAAACAGAAAGGACTATTCCAGCACAATTTGCGTGCATCTTTGTTCCTCCCCCTTGAGGCATGTTTTGAAGACTTCCCCCAACTGTGGCCTCTTCTTGTGAATAATCCAACGTGACAATACTTCAATGCTATCTCGTGTATTAGAGCCAGAAGGAGTTACAATGTAACATGAGAACATTATCTTCTCAGTATCTAGGTGTTACAATGACAACATGGAAGCACACCTCGACACTCACATCTCATCAGACAGAACCAAATCCAATCAGTTTTAGGAATCTAGCGACAAATGACAACTCAAAGTACCTCTAGACTTCATGGTAGCGAGAAACCCAACAGTTGTCCCATGAGCAAAAACAGTAGAGGAGAAAAAAACTGTCCTTTAATAGCCAGAAAGGGTGGGTGGCATGGATCCAATTGTTGGGTTGTGGTGGAAGACAAGGAACGCAGGGATATTATACTTGACCACAGAAAACATCGCGGCTCATACCACGATTTCTAGCTTCTGATCAGGAGCAACCACAAACCCCTTGTTGTTGCTACCTAGGTAACGTCTAATGCTGAATTAATGGTGACGCTTATTCATTCAACCATCTTTTTCAGCTTATCCAGGTTACAGTTGCAGCGCCAGCAAGCCAGGAAGGGTATTCCAGATGTTCCACTCCCCAGCAACAATCGCTAGCTCATCTTTGGGGATCCCAATGTGTTCCCAGACAAGATGAGATATGTAGTCGCTACAGCGAGTTCTAGGCCCACACTGGGGTTTCCTCCCAGTTGGATGTGCCTGGAAAACCTCCAAAAGGAAGCGAGTTGAGACAGATGAGTTGCTTTGGAGTCTCAACTCAATTGGCTCCTTTAGACACGACACCTTATCTCTAAGGCTGAACCCAGCCCTCCCCCCCCCCCCATGAATCTCATTTCGGCCACTTGTATACTTGACCTAATTTTTTCTGTCCCTACCCAGAGCTCTTAGCCACAGGTGAGGATTGGAACAGAGGTTGACTGGTAAATTGAGAGCTTTGCCTCATTACTCAGCACTAATTGTGATGCTGCCAGGATCAATAAACACCAGGCCTATTTGGATCAAACTCAATTCATCTGTTCATCACTTCAATACGGGCTTCAATGCGTCAGCCAAGACTCAATTAGATCCTACTCTCGCCAGAATTCATTATGCGCTGGCATAATTAATGCCCCTAAAGAAATTAGAAGTTAAGCTGAAGCATCTCCATTTTTTATTTTCAGGATCTGGCTGCAAACAAACTAACAATAACATTTTCTGACACCGATATTCTCAATACTGCTTCCATTTTCACGACCACTGTGGCTCTTAACTACTAAGACATTAACTGCAGCTACCCATTAACCCTCCTCTCCGTGTTGCTAGGCGATAGAAGCCGTCCGGCATAGACCTTTGAATAATGTTCCCCTGAACTGAGACACAGTCATTGTTATTGTCATTGTTTGCTAGTCTACCAGATGCCCCCCAGCCCTTCCTTCTTTCCCCATCACCTGACAGCCACAGACAATTACACAACCCTTCTCACAGTCTTCATCTGCTCTGCACTTATATGGCCCACTTTGCCCTTTCACATCTTTCCACTCTGCCTCCCTCACCCTGGATTATACTTTACGGGGCAATTCTCTTTCACTCCTCGCTAGATTAATATGTTGTGCATCAACTTTTTCCCCTCCAGCCTCTGTTTACCTGATCCCATTTCTGCCTGTCTTAAATGCTTGTTGATGCCACTCTTCACGCATTTAGTGTTAAGTTTGCCAAACCTGAGGACCCAAGAGCAACACTCAAGTCAAAGGAGGAAGGTTCAGCAGGAGTTTCATTTTCCAGTGGCAAAGATGGTGTCCAGTGTGACTGAGGCTGAGATAGGAGGACAGGTAGGCAGGTTCTAGGCACAAGGAAAGGAGAGTTCTGAGTTAATTCAGAGTCTTTAGCTAGAAATAAAAGAGAAATGTAGAATGCTGCAACATTCTAGCAACAACAGTTATACCGCTAAGAGTGATCTAACGATCTGGCAAGGAGCGGGTGACAAGCTAGTAGAGTGGAGAGCCAGGTAATGAGAAGGCTGGACAGGTAGATTGCGAGCCTCGCACGTGACACCAACATACACTCACAGACAGACAGACAGACAGACAGACAGGAAGAAACAAACAGGATACAGGAGAGATGGTGGAGTAGAAGAATCAGCTGGGAAGGACAGGAGTTGCAGCCGTAGCCGTAACATTTAACTCATTGAATCAATTAAATCAATTCAGTCTACCTCGCTCCAGACGCTAAAAGCTCTGCTGAGCTGCACAGGTGGCTTTTATGACTGTTTTCTCTTTTATAACCATTTGAGTGTTTCTCTGGCTGTAGCTCTGGTGCTACAGGTTCGAAGTAGAGCATTGCTAAACGTCACTTTTTCTTGTCATCATTTTGGCAGTTCTGAAATATTGGGCTTGGAGCTTTAATCCTGGATATTGAGCTTTAAACCCCTGAGTGTTCGATCAGGGGTTCACAGTTTGGGTTTCAAGACTGAACCCAACTTTGGCAGTGAGGTGTTTTACATTCATTTGCATGATCTTTTTCATTATGTAACTTACAGCAAGAAGTTTATGAGGTTAAAAAACCATCTTTGTTCACCGTTTGGTTTAATGTCATGGCTACTAAACTGGATAGTTCATCCCGCTCCTGTGGGAAGGACATCTGATATCAATACAACATAATAGCGATAATATTATGTGCAACGTTACTTCTCATTATCATTTATCGACATTGAACATAATGACATCATGTTTCCCTCATTTTATTTTATTTCACACAACACACAACAACTATCATTTAAAACATTTTGCATATCATCATTAGCATTCATGTTTTCAATCATGCTGCGCTACAATATTATAATAACAATAGTAGCCTCATTTTCATGCAATTATCCCCGGATACTGGTTTTGCATTTCCTTCTTTTACACATTATATTCATATTTTCACTTATATTATTATTCTTTACTATACTGTACTCACTTCCTGTATTTTTTGTGTATGTTTTTGTATATATATTTTAGTATAGATTTATTCATTTGTATTTTTATCATGGTAAAGCAATCTCCAGGTGGCAAAACACGTGTAAAAAGATGAAGCACAAGCAAATAAAGAAAGCATCTTCATCAAATTTTCAACACACGGACGCTGCAAAAGCCGCAAAATAACACATTTCGGAAAACGATCTGCAAAAGCCACAAGACAACGGAAGTGTTTACGAAGGACACTTACATTATGCATCCCTGAACGCACCATTAATGCTCCACTTAGTGAATAAAACAGATATAGTACAGAAACATTTAATGAAGAAAACTCTTAACCACCATCCTGACTTCAGATTTCACCATGGCAACACGTACAAAACGGCCTGAACGTCCCATACAAAAGCTCATTTCGGCCACTTGTATACTTGACCTAATTAGTAGTAACTATTTTTACTATTTTGGGTATGGAACACTACCAAAAGTATAAAACAAAATAGCTGTTTAAGAGTTTTTCAATAAGTTTAAAACACCTTGTTTGCTGTAGCTTTATGTTCTGTGCATGTTAGGGTCATTATTAAGTCTATTTGTTGTTTTCAACTTTTATTCTTAGTCACATGATTGCATCACCCGGAAGTTAAACAAAGATCTTCTATTTAGTTGAATGTTTTGTTTCTTAAGTTGCAGTGCCTTGTAGCTTTTGCATCCATGTGAACCGTCCGGGCCACCGTACATCTCTGGCATAAGATTTTCTCATATCTTTTGTTCAGTTAAAATAACAGTTTAGGTTGCACAGACCTACTTTCTGGAAAATTAACCAAAGTCGGGCCTTGCCAGAGGAATGTAACCTATGTGGGGTGCCCAGCTGGTTTTCAGTGTGTTTTGGCTTGTTCCATTTCTCACAGAGAGCATAAATCCAAATTCTACATCAGTGAAGGTCCGTCCGTTACTGCAGCCAGTAAAGATGGATTTAATTGTTACGGGCGTTTTGGAGCTGTTTGATAATGCAGCAGGTCCATTTGGAAGCATTTCTACAAGTGCAATTATATTGATTCTATATGGTTTCATCTTCACTTATTTGTAGATTTAGTGGTGGTCTATATACCTTTGTGGCTAGTTGCTGTAGTTTGTGAACAAAATATAAAATTCAAAGTTGACAGGAAGCCTGTACTCCTCTGTAAAGTACTGGTTAATTTAGAGTATTTTAATGGCAGCATTACAGTAAATAATTCAGGATTTAATGGTGTTGAGGCTCATTAAATGCTGCACTGGTTTCCTTTTCTCTCTGGTTAAAAGTGAATCAATGTCAGTTTGTGTAATTGGTCCCAATAAAAATGCCACAATATGTGTTCCTAAACTTCTTCACCAAGATCCCCCCCCCACCCAGTCCCATCAGCAAAATAAACCAAGCACATGCAATAATAGTGACCTTGTTTTTCAGCCAAGCCTCCGTTTTTCACACTCCATTGCTCATTATTCCCCTACTTTATAGGAACACTTCTGGAAAAATGGATTCTGCGGCTGACCACTCTGCGCACCTTCCCCTCTGAGGGGAAATTTTCCTCACACTCACCAACATCTATAAAAGATGACAGGTTGAAGCACTGAGGTGTAGTTCTGCTGCTCTAAGCAATCCAGAGACCACCACTAATTGATCGCAGCATTAATGACTGAGGGTAACTTTGTGATCTGAATGAAGAGAGGTACCGGCAGTGGTCCGAACCACCTATAATGGGTTGTGACACAGTGGAATATTCGATAGGAGTCTGGAAGCCCTCAAGAATAATGGAACACATCATATATTATATATATATATATATATATATATGCATCTATAATGTATTTCCGTATTTTTGGTTACACATGGACAAACAGGAAGACAAAGAAGTGTCTGGGATGGAATGAGACGGATCTGGGAAGAGATTATGGTGATTTAAACCCTCTTCTTCCTGCACGTCTCCTCCCGGTGGTTTACAGAGGATGACTGTAGCATAATGAAGACGCTCCATCAGTCCATAAAGCTTCTCATTCGAGCTTACATTTCACAGCTGTGATTAGACCGGTGAGTGTGAGCATGTGAGCGAGTGGAAGGATTTTGTATTTATTTATTTGTTTTACCATGTAGGTGTGAAGCTGCAATAATGCGAGTAGGAAAGTAAGCTTTCTGAATAAATACGCTGCTCAAAAAAATATAAAGGAGAACTTTTAAATCGCGGATCAGCTCTGGATGAACCGGTATATATGTATATATGTATATGTGTATAAAACTTTGTTCATTCTTCTATGTAGCAAGAATGAACGTCGTTATTAAAGCAAGAACCCTCATTTACACAAAGTTTCCTTTCACTGCAGCCACAGCTGCGCCGCATACATGACATCCAGCAGAAACACCAATATTAACCTAATAATATGAAAAAAATGTTAAAAAGTAAATTCATTATTCTCACTAAAACTTTGGATTGTTTGAACATAAATCCATCCTCCTTTCTTTCTTCAGGAAGAGTTCAATGACTCTGTTGTAAAAGTTATCTGTGTGTTTCAACTCCAACAGTAAGTCCTTTTCTGTCTGACGCTGAGAGTCCAGTCCCTGCGCTCGTATTTCTGGTATAAGTTTGAATCGTCTTTAGGACTGAGAAGGTCGGCCGGACAGAAACAGCTGACTCAGGGATAGTGGGCGCCAAACATGTCGATGTGAACAGCAGCGGTTTCTCCAGCTCTTACGATCTCTGACCATCCAACCAAAGGACGGGAAAAAGTCCACGTCATTGTACTTCTCCTAGATGGCGCCGGTGTCGCCAACTCTAAAGCAACAGATTCTGAAGGCCTGGAGGAAGATTTCTGTGACATAGAAACACAAAATGGATGAAATATGATTGGATAAAACCTCTGACATAAACAAACACTAATGGAAACAGCGCAACCAACGCCGATGTACCAGCGGAACCAACGCCATGAAATGAAGAGAATAGACTATTGAATGTAATGTAATTCATATTCATGAAAAGAATATATGAAACACAAGTCAATGATTCTGATAGTGCTTAAGGTCGGCAGAGAAGTTCTTTGCGGGCCCTGACAGACCGCCACCGGCAAAATATTATCCCTCTAAATCCTTTTTCTGTAACGCCTAAATTTGTTGATATAACTACCAGGGACTCAAAATGTCAGTGACTGACCTCGCAAGCTCCACGTTACGCCAACACTACCAATCAGGTCTGTGATGAAACAAGACAAAAAATCACTTAAATTGTTTGATCATTGTAACAAAATTTGTACCTGAGACAATTCTGTGCCTTGCTGGCCCTGACGGGCCGCCACTGCTTCCTATAGTCTTATCTCTTAACGACCATATGAAATGAGAAGCAAGGTTTGGATAGCAGTAAAAGTATAATCCCTCACAACAACAAGACAGAAAGATCAGCTGTGTCACGTTCTCTCCACACTCTTCAACCAAATGGCTCCATCTCTGAAACTCTCCTGTGATCTTATTACTTTGCTGTCCTCACCCTGAAAATGGGCATTTATTTTCTTGGTGGAAGAAAAACCAAATACAGGTGAGAGTCGGCTCTTACCCTGAAACAAAGCGGGGGGAAATGCGCTGCGGGGCGTCACAGTGTTTTCAGGGAGCACACCTCTTCACTGGATTGAGCATCAGTGCAATTCCAATGCAGCTATTTCTCCGTAAAAAAATCTATGAAGCTAAGACACCAGTTGCATTTCCACTGGCCCTTTTTTGATGTTTACTGTCCACATACTCACATATCAAGAGTCTTCTTTTTGCTCACCTGCTGCACAACAAATGCACACTATAAATGAAAGGCAGCAAGTCAAACAAAAGCTCTGGCGCCTGTAAAATCACTCGCTGTGTAAATGAAAAGAGGATAAAGCTGGCTGCTTATTATTTGTACATCAATTCATGAATACACAACAAACTTCCACAATTCGAAGCTTCATTTCAGACTAATTCTGCCCGCAAACATGTTAAGAACACCGTGGAACCCCCACACAACCCACGGTGGCGTATTAAGCAGAGAGAGCCAAGAGAGACGGCCCGGTGGCATGAATTGATAGCGGGAGACATATGTTGCCAACGCCGTATTTCTCCCGGTATGAAAGCTCCGCTATGGGGCAGACAGGGTAGAAGGGAGGGGAAGGAGGGAAGGGAAGGAGGGAGGGCGGGATGGAAACTAGAAATGAGGAATGAGCTTCAGAAGGAGCAGGTTTGTGCGTGTGCGTGTGTGTGTGTGTGTGAGCATTCATCTATTTGTATGCAGAAAAACATGTAAGCAGGATTAGTGGTTGTGTGACACACACACATCGGCACAAATCCTCAGTGGTGTGTATTTGAAGGCAAAGTGCGAGGGGAGACCCTGATGATAAGCGAGTTATCTTACCCTGCTGAGTGGGCCATTTAAAAGACAGCCATTTTTCTGGCAGCTCTGTAGAGGGAAGTATGATGGAGAGGTAAAGATGGACAGAGAGGATGCTGAGAAGTGTGTGTATTGTGTGTTTCTGTGTAGATCAGAAAAAAGGGAACATAAACAGCCAGTGGGGACAGAGCAGCGAGGAGCAGAATCGTTTACATACCTCATACGCGAGCCTCCATTTATACCACACACATATTCATAAACTGTACTTGCTCCACAGACACAACAAGCATACAAATTACACAGAAAAGCATTGAAATTACATTTATCACCTCACCTCACCTACGCCATCCCGCCGCCTGTCCATACCCATCAGCGCCGACTCTGAGTGCATGATCCTTATGTAAACGACGCTTCATCCTCCAGCTCTTCAAAAATAATTTTGTAATTGTATTGATTCTCCTGACGGTTGGATTTAGAGCATTTATCGCCGCCTCTGCTAATGTAATATCACCTGTAAATATAGTCAACTGTCATTTTATACATTGATTGGTATTTCAGTCACATACTTGCACTTGCAAACAGCTTTTACTTATTCATGTATTTTCAACGATTTGAGCCCGATTCACACTTAGAAATGAGCCTCAGGACTGCCGGGCCATCAGTCAGTCGTGGTTTGTGGCTCAGTGTGGCTCAGGCAGGGTCACGAGTGTCGATAAGCAGCCCCCCTACAGGATTGGGATGATCGGGAGGTTTTCTGACGTGTCAGAAGTTTTGTCAGGGTCTCGACTCGATCGGCTGATGTCAGCGCCTTCTTTTCACACTGCGCCATTGAGAAGGGGCGGAGCTTCTGAGTTGCCATGGCGACACAACGCGTTGTAATAATAAAAATAATATGTTTTAAATAGGCATAAAGCAAAAAGCGTAGTTTGTGGCTAACAAGAAAGGATGAATAAGAGAGGTTAGTGCTAGCTATAACGTTAACACTCTATACAGTCAAATGTAGCTCGGTTACCCACAAGTCTCTCTGCTAAATAGTCCAGCTAAACTGTCCACGGCGTTCTAGACACCTAAGAGTCCAGATGCGATGGCAGCTTAGAAAAATACGAAGTTTCGGCACACAGAGGAAGAGGAGGATGTCTGGGTGTTGTTTTTCTTCCTTTAAAGCAGCGGTGCGTCAGATTCAGCGGTATATGCAGATTTCACCCATGAGAATAACCCTCACCCCACTTTCCATTTCCAAGCATGCAGGAGTTTATGGTGGCCGTGAAAAATCCAGAGTTAGTAGTTTTCTTTGTTTTTTCTTTTATATTCATGCATACATACATTTGCAAATATATGATAAAGAGCAAAAATATAAATCACAGATCCACAGTGAGACACATTATATCTAAAATTGCAGTAGAAAATAGTTGGAACTGTAGTGAACCTTCCTTGAAGTCTCGAATGGACAAAATTCCACCAAGAGCATAGATGGCATAGGCTAACTAAGTTAGCCACAACAGATCCAAAGAAAACCTGTAGCTGTAACAGGCTTTTTTCTCAAGTAATGTGTATTTTATTGAAAATAAACCAGTGAAGGCGTGATGATGATGAAGCCGTTGGAGTTGCTGATCTGTGTGAAGCAGGGGAAGATGAGCGGTTACCCTACCAGACCAGAATCTCCATCTTCCTTTTTACAAAAGATTTAAATAGATTTTGTTGCCAAAACGTCCGATCCGATTTATTAACGGATATTCTGTCTATGCAATTTCTAAACACTTATTTTCATGTGATAAAGTTTTACTACGTCAGCTTCTGCCACATATTGGTTATTTTGTTTAATTCTTATACTTTTGGGTGTGGTTTTTATGTAAGCCTAAATACTTTGTTGTTTTTTACTTTCCTTTATATTTCCTTTTCATGTCTTGTTTGAACCCTTTAATGTCCTGCTCAACTGTTTGTTTTAACTCATATCTTTTTTGAAAAATGTGAATTAACCTGATCATAATATGACTCTAAATGCCACTATGAGTGGCAGCATGTATATTCTAAAGAGTATGAGGCCAAGAATGGAGCCCTGAGGAACAACATAGGTCAAAAAATACATTTTCAATAGTTTTTTCTTCTTGGTGATGACATTGAAGGGTTAGTGGTGTGAAATAAATAAATAAAAAACGAGCCCAACGATGATTTTCACCACCTCCAACACCACAATAATAAAAATAAGAATAATTGCCTATTTGGTGGTAAAGGAAAAAATGAAATATTCTGATAAATGAAAGCCTCAAAAACAATTCTCATCAATTAGGATTATGGGATTTAATGAAGATTTTTATCTCAGATTGTCAGACTATATAATCTTACACTTTGCTATTATTGCTCTCTCAGTCTGTAATGATATCAGTGTGTGTAGTGTTGTTTTGGGTCAGGTGTACTACGGTGAGTGGTGAAGATGGATTTGTCAAGGAGGTGAAGCATAATGGAAAACAGGTTTCTTCTGCTCGGTCTGAGCTTTTGTTGGATAAAGGAGCAAACACTTTGATATTTCAGCACATTCTCATCTGTTCTCACGCTGATTCCTTGTATTTGAAAATAAAACTATCGTGTGTAGTTTTGTACTTGGTTCTGGCGCTCTGTTCTGTAAAGGCCGTGATAATGGAAGCGTTTCAGTTGTTCTGTCTGGGATGGCCGACTTAAATCCAAACGTAAGGCGAAGAGGCCTTACTATATATGTGAGGACGAACTATATATGCGACAGACAGAAGCTCGAAATATACGAAGCATCTAAAACAGAGAAAAAATAAATTTTTTGAAAATTGAGTAAAATATCTTTATCTATCTTGAGAAGACCAGAAGGTCCCCGACCCCGAGCAGAGGATGAGATCAGCTGCCATGTCACAGGCGAGATGAATTTCTCTCTTAATCTTTTAGAATATATGACAGCACACTTCTCATGCCTTTTCTACAGGACCCCTGCTGGCTGTGGAGAACCTCGCATTGTTGCGGTTCTGTTCTGCTGCTGTTTCGTTCTTGCATCCATCCATTTCTTGTAAACGCTAATCCTGTTCAAGGTTGCAGGGGGGCTGCAACCCTTCCCAGCTGACGTCGGCTGACAGGGTATATTCTGCACAAGTTGCCAGTTTACACACGGTTGACACATATAGACAAAAAAAAACATTTTTGTTAGACCAAGTAGTGCCTGAAGAACCCATTTAACACGTGGAGAACATTCAAACCTTGAAAGAAGAACAGTTCTCCAGCTGGACCCAACCCATGGCCCCAGGAATCAGGGCAGTCAGTGAAAAGTCTTTAGTATTCAAGACCCTTCAGATTGTCATGGATGATAAATATTGTTTAAAAAAAGCATGAACTAATAGTGTAATTGAATGACATATATAAAATAGAATAAAACAGTCAATTGTATTATAATTCCAGTCCATATAACGGCTTGAATATCTGTGACGATGACAACAATCAGCATGACCGACACCAGGATCCCGACACTTAACCAATCATGGAAAGAATCTCCGCAGGATAAAATGTAAAAACAAAATTGCTATTATATTATCCAATTTCTAAATTATGTGTCTTTGCGAAAGTCCTTATAAACTTGATATTGAATAATCTATTCATGTTTTAGGGGGAAATGATATTCATATGATTTATCAATCAGGTTGGAGAAAATAACAACAGCACAATAAACGCTGCTGGCATAAATGACCTTACTGAGGCACGGAACTGTGGAAAATACTGTGCTTCCCTTTTTATCGACTTATCCTTAGCTTCGGACACAGTTGAGATCGGGTTAGGTTCCTTCCTTCTTGCTTTTGAACTTACAAAATATGATCCACACTCTTAAAATATCGTAAAAATACAAATGATGGTTCCTAGAGTCAGAGCTTAGTTAAGCAAAATAATAGAAAAAAAAAATCTTTCAAATAAGCCCTGCCCTCTCCTTCCTGGAACAATTTTTAAAGGGAATAATAACTAACGGAACATTTAAATCTTTCTTGGAAGATGCTTATAGATAGGATCACCTACATACATATCTCTTCTTATCTTATCTACCTATAACTCTTTGTATTTCCGTACTCATTCGTTAATTGTGTATATCAACTTTATATGCGTTTGTCTTGTAAATCTCCAATGCATTATAAAAAAAAATAGGTTGTTGATTCATTTTTATCAATTGGGTTGGGTCAGCTAATTTATCGGTATTAAAATTTGTTAGGGAACTAAATGTTTTTTTTTTCAAACCCAAATAAATTAAGTTGGCTCAATGGATTTACTTGAAACCTGATCAATCATGAATCACGGAAATATTTTAAATTTTTGTAATCACATTAATCGGAAGAATACCTGTTGAGTTCAAACAATGTGAACGGTACAAACAATTTTAAGTTTCAATACAGTTTGCATCATGTGTGGACACAAAATAAGACAAATAAATGCCTAAACTTGATCAGCTCATATTAAGAATATAAATCCTGCATGTACAAGTCCAGATTTGGATTACTGTAAACAACAGATATATTGTTTCAAACAGATGTGAATAGTAAGTGTGAAAGAACGAAGTCCCCTAAAACAACAGATGTTGGGCTTGCTAGAAGGGAGAGGGTCTGTTTAAAGAAATGGGGGAGCACACTGAAGCATAAATACAACATATGGAGGCATCGTCTTTGTGGGACATTCCACCGGGAAAACCATTCCACCGGAGAACTAATCAGAGAACGCTGAGTCTTCTCTCTTACACAAGAAGCGTAGTTGTGACAGAGAGAATATTTTAACACAATGTATACGAGAGAAAAGAGTAGGCGGGGAAGTTTGTGTTTGCTACAAAAGCATGATACCTCAGGAGGGGGCAGGGTTTTTCCACCGTTATAGGTTGAAGTTTCAGAAAGACGATGATGAAAGGCTACGCCTCTAAAAAAAAGTGAGAGATGATGATGATGATGATGAGTACATTGTTGCTGGATATTTGTGTTTCAACAAATCATGGTGGATCATGAGAAAGCTACGGAATGTGAATCCCAACCATCCAAGGAAACATGAAGACCTGACTCCTGAATTGTTTAGAGGTAAGGGATGAGGTCCTCCTGGGGGACTCAACTCACTAGGCACCAGATGACCCGCATAGAGTAGAGTGCAGACTCCCGCCACAGGATTGTGACGACACTACAGGTCTGTTTGGAGATGGTTGTGGAACCCGTAAGCTTTATGGCGGTCCATGGAGTGTCCATGTGAACTTAGCGCGGGATCAATATCTCCAGGACATGAAGTTTAATACACAGGTGGACGGCAGGACCTCACCTGTTTACTGCACAGTGGTTTCACAAGTTGGGTTTTCCCATTTACCTTTTTTGACAGTGAGGTTTTCACAATTTGTTTTCATCATGCTAACTAATATTTTGACACTTGAAGGCCACAGTACATTCTTGAATACGGAGCGGCGAGCTGATGTGTTTAACATAGGTATCTGGAACGTCACTGAAATATGCCTCTGGATGTATTTTCATTACCTCTGTCTTCAGATCACGATCTCCAGGACCTTTTTACAAACAGTTTGCAGGTGAAATACCTCAGGAAATGTCAGTTATTGGATGTGCATGGTCATGACTATATAAATTATTACTATTCTTAATAGAAGTAATCATTTCCATTGCTTCAAAGAACAGGACAGGTGACAAAGAGTGTTTCACAAAAGACCCAGTGTTGGTGGCACCAGCAGAATGGAGGCAGAACTCAATGGAACAGGATTCTCTCCGTTTGTGAATGTGCGTACGGCGCAGACGTTTAAGAGTACAGGAACCCCAATTAAAAAGTAGAGTCAAAAGTGGAAATGTGTTTGTTTTTATGCTGCTGCAGGCGACAGTATGTGCCGTGAGTCACAAGCACTGGCACTGATCGGAATCAATCCGTCTACAGAGAGCTGTCACGGACTAGTTAATTCTGATCCAACTTCACCGTGTTCTTCCAGCTAGAGGGGAAATTAAAATCAGGGATACCATTTTTTTTAAATGACAAGAACATGAAGAAAACAACTTTGTCATGCCGAGTGTCTTCCTGAATAATGCTGATGGCTTCTAATTCTTTGTCGTCAGTGTCATCATGCCTGACATATTATCTATGGTGGGGTTTCTATGCTTCAGCCATGTGCAAAGTAAATGACTGATTTGGAAGCTACTGTACCTAAAACTTTGTTTCAAAGACATGATGTCACCACTTCAGATAAGCCATGTGACCCAAGAGCTGTATGGTAACATCAGAGCAACAATTCACTGTAAACAGGAAACAATGAAGCATCAAACTCTTAACAGTTATTGAATATAAGACACGACTCTTTAACTCCCATCCTGCAGGGATGTGGGTCGCTGTAACGTCACATTTGAATCACATGATGTCCAGACTTCTGTTGTTCTTGCCACAGGCTCTGCATCTGATATTTACCTTGGTTCTTTTCACTCAATAAACAGCTGACAGACTTTTAGGAGAGACACTGACGTTACTCTCTTGAAGGGAAGGATTTTTTTGGGGGGACCCATTTTTTAGCAAAAAACAGTTCCGTGATGACCAGTTTGTTCTGAAATCTTTCCAATCAGGACAGCATTAACTATTGTGAGATACGTCATCACGGGCCAAACCGGTCAGTGATGAACTAGAAACAGTCCCATGACTTTGTTTCCAGTTCATCATTTGGAGTACACCATTATTCTAGAAACTAACTATAACTCTGGAGATGCTCTGATCTTCTGTCATCTTGCCATCACATTGTAGCCCAAGTCACCTCTGCGCACATCAATGCTCAAAATGTTGACTTGCTTATATGTCCCACCCACTGACAGGTCTAATTGTACTGAGAAAATCAATGCTATTCACCTCACTTGTAAGTTTTTACAATGTTATGGCCTTGGTCCTTGGAGTCCCTGTTCTGTAGGGGTTGTCTTGTGCGCATTACCTTAAACGCAGTGAGGCAACTGAGTGGGGTCTGCAGGATGTTACTATTCTATGCAAAGCTGTGCTGCTGAGGCTACGGGGGATGCCAATCCACTTGTGGAGAAAACTCCCGATCTCCCTTTCTAGCGACTGAACTGCTTAACCTAGCAGAGACCATTAGACTCGAGGCAGGATAGAATGCGGATGAATTCATGCCTTGAATCTGCCATGAAGGCCAGACTTGTCTAGCCTGGTGTGCCGGACTGCGATGTCTCTTCTAGTCTTCTGAATGGCAACAGTGTCATTTAGGCTTGAGTCAAAGAGTTTCCCCGGACACTTGACTGGTTGTTCTCCTATGGAGGGGATGGCAGTTCCAGCTAATGAGAAGAAGAATATGTTGACCATCATGGCCTTCTTCAGTACGATGGAAAAACAAAAAAACACAAAAAAACTAAAAAAACTGTGGACAAACTTCACATTTGAGGCGTTCAATCAGGGGGATTACTTATACAACGCAATTAATTTGGGATTTTTTTAGGAATATGTACTTGCTGTCAGAGATGAGGGCATAGGCCATGATTATCATGTAGAGGTGTGGGTCAAGGGCCTGTAAAGCTGAACAGACATGTGTAGGCATATTTGGCCTTGGTGGTAGTCAAAGCTCTGGTGAATTCTATTCTACTTATTTTTTATCCAGCACAAGCGTAAAATTATGCATTGGGAGTACCTGTCGTACTATGAATCCAAGGACCAGTGACCGGGCTACACACTCCATATCCCCAAACACACACAGCTTACCTTTTTTGACAGGAAAGCAGTTGAAATGCTGTATAATATTTTTTCACCTGCATTCAAATGTTGTCACCAGCAGGTGCACTCTCATATAAAAAACAGTGTGTACTTCCTCTTACATCCCATAAGACCAAATTTACACTTATACTCCATACATGAATCAATTTAATGTGGCTTCATGTTTGAGTGGCCACATGTCAATAAAGGCATGAAGTAATCAGGAATGTGACAACCAGGAGAGCACTAGGTAGTTCCAACATCATGTGCATTTCAAGGGCCCTGTCTAACACGCACACATGCACACACACACACACACACACACACACTGATACAAGCTGCCATCAGAGTGCTGGCGAAGAGGCACTCTTCCCTTACCTGTGTCACACATGTTAGTGATGAACCTCCGAGCCGCACTAAACGCCATCCACCATTTATTTCATGCACGTCTGACACGGTCGCGTCTGCTGGATGAAGGCTGTGAGGATTAAAATCATTGCTTTAGCTTTTATAGTGGAGATAAAAAAGACTCCTGTGTCTGTTCCATTTTCACTCTCTTCTTCTCATTCACCTCAACTTAACATAGCACAAAAGGCTCCTCGTTGCATATCAGGGATATTCAGGTCTGCAGTGGATCCATTCTGATTTTTACAAAAATTGTTATTTAAATTAATTTACATCTGAAGATAAAAGCATTTTTTCTTAATTATTGTAACATCAGTGCATACGTGTGGTAGGACCTTCAAACCGGTTGGTTTGAAGGTGGAGGTGGTACTTTGAGCTCCCGCTTGTTTACCATGGTGATGGACAGGTTCAAGGAGACAACTTGGGTCAGGCAGGGTTCTCCATGGACTTTGATCTTGGTGGGTGATATTTTGATATGTAGTGAGAGCAGGTGGAACAAAACCTAGAGAGGTGGAGGAATACCCTCCATCAAAGACAAGAGGAATGAAGGTCAGTCGCAGCACGACAGAATAAATCTGTGTGAATGATATAACAAAGGTGGAACAGCGAGGATGCGAGGAGTTTAAGTAATTGCGCTCAACTGTTGAGAGGTAAGGCGACTATGGAAAAGAGGCGAAGAAGTCCTTGCATGCAGGGTGAAGTGGATGGAGAAGAGTATCGGTACTTATCTGTGACGGAAGAGCAGTAGCAAGAGTGAAGGGAAAGGTTTACAAGATGGTAGCGAGAGCAGCTCTGCTGTAGGGTTTAGAGATGGCAGCACCAACCAAAGGACAGGAGGTAGAGTTGAAGATTTTAAGAAGATGGACAAGATTAGAAAAAGAGCAAATCAGAGGGACAGTCCAGGCTGGACATCCTTAAGACAAAAACGAGAGGGAAGATTTGAAAAGAAGGGCTAGTGGATGCATTGAGTTAGGGTTAAAGCTATGCTGGAGATGGAGCTGCGATGAAGGGGAAGAAGGTGAGAACAAAGAGGAGGTTTTCTGGACGTGGTGAGAGAAGACAAGCAGTTGGTTGGTATGACAAAGGACGCAGAGGGCAAGATGGAAACAGAAGATCCGCTGTTGTTAACCTCAAAGGGAACAGCTTATAGAAGAGGAAGAATATAAGTATAATACAGTACAGTTTTTGCGTACTAAGAAAATGTCAATATACATGATCAAAGATGATTGTAACATAAAGTGATAAAATAATGAGAGTCTCTACAGTGTTATGTCCAAACACAGAGTATTCATGTTGCTATTTTATAACAACACTCCTACATTACCAGAGATGTGCAGAAATAAACTGTAGCATCCGTTTTTGACTTTGAAGCACAATGGAAGCTCATTTGAGCAGCTGCTGCTGGAATACTTTGCTCAGTGAAGCAGCAACTTCTTCAGACATGGATGAATCGCTTTAATACAAAATAAATACAAAAACTCTGCTAAGTCTTGCCAACTATTATAAAACCACATTTCTGCAAGTCAGCAATTTATAGTGTAAATAATTACATTTTTTTGGATGTTATGGTCAAAAGTCCTTCTTTCACTTGTATTGTGTAATCTTAGTTCAGACAATACCATTTCCCTTTTGTATACATGTGCTTTTATTTTGAAAGGTATTATCTGGTACAGGAGTGGAGGTCCTGTGTTTTTAAAAAACAGCTGCTTTACAGCGAAAAAATAAAGAAGGATCAGTTAAGATTGACGTCCAGAACGGTCTTGTTTTTAACCGCAGAGAAAATGTTCGTCTTCAAAAAAGAGAAACTCGGAAAAGACACCCTTTAGCCTCAATGAACAATGGAAAATTCAAGTCAGAACAGCCAAAGAAAACATAAAAGGGACATGTCAGAAATAGAGTCGGCTACAATGGTAGATGACATTGAAAAGAAACTGAATGACATTGTTAAAGTTAACAGTGATATAGGAACGTATACTTTGCTGCCCTGACGGCAGTTGTTTAATTTGAATGATCGTGTTGCCATTTCCTTTGTGAAATTCCTGCAGACATACCAATAGCCAACTTGTTCCTATCCAGAGCAAACATCATATAAGTTATGTCTTTAACTAAGTCAATGTTCACTCAAGAAGTCACAGTTAAGCCTCGAACTACATCGACTCTCTCTCCTCATTGACTGTGGTTTAGTTTAGACATTAGACATGATGTTTAAATCGCTCGAGGGTGGGAACTAGCGGTCAATCCTCTGCAAGTGGAAAATCGGCCATATCCGGTACAAGTCGTCACCGCATGGATCTGGAAGTCGGCAGATTGTCGTCTGCACCTAGAGTAAGAAGCAGCGAGGCATCTGTCTCATCGGTCTGCCTGGCACACACCTGAGCCGAAGCAAAGGCCGCCAGAATCAAAGTATCATATGCTGAGGAAGAAGCTAATAAAGAGAAGAAAGGGCCTCAGAAAGATCGCAACTAGACTCAGAGTTGGAGACGCTATTGTGACTTCATCCGATTCTTATGGTACAAAGAAAATTTCATCAAAATAGAAGTCATGGAGGGTTGGATGGCTGGATGGATGGATGGCTGGCTGGCTGGCTGGATGGATGGATGTATGGGTGGATGCATGGATGGAGGGATGGTAGATGGATTAATGGATGGACGGATGGGTGGATGGATGTATGAATGGATGTATGTATAGATAGACTGATGGTTGGATGGATGGATGAAACACACGCGTCATAAAGAGGGTACACAACATCCTCAGGGACACTACACAACCCCAGCACACACTCTTCACACTGCTGCCATCTGGCAGTCTAAAAGCCAGAACAACTAGACTTAAAAATAGTTTCTATCCACACGTCATCAGAATGCTGAATGACTCTGTACCACAAACTCAACAATAACACTGTGAACTGTATATTTGCACATTTACACCCTGCTCAATGCACTATTTTCATATTTCTTATTGGCACTAAATCCATTTCTTTACATTTGCACTACATCCATATCATCACAGGGCCTGAACATAATATTCAAAATGCTGCTAAACTGCACAGACTGTGGATACACTTTGTTCTTTTGAACATATAAATATATTTTATATGTTTAATAAAAATACGTTTAGTAAAAATACATAATAAAATACATAATAAAACTAAAGGTTTTATTATGTATTTTTACTCTTTTATATAGTATTTGCTATTTGTCTGAAAAATAAGAAATGTATTGCCCAGTGTGAACTATGTTCCTACTGTGTGTATGACAATAAAAAATATCTTGAATAAAGATATATGGATAGATAGACTGATGGTTGGATGGGTAGATGGATGGATGGATGGATGGATAGATGGATGGATGGATGGATGGTTGGATAGATTAATGGATTGACTGATGGATGGATGGATGGATTGATGGATGGATGCATGGATGGAGGTATGGTAGATGGCTTAATGGATGGACTGATGGGTGGATGGATGGATGGATGGATGGATGGATGGTCTGACGGAAGAATGGATATATGAATGGATGTATGGTAGATAGACTGATGGTTGGTTGGATGGATGGATGGATGGACTGATGGATGGCTGAAATGATGTATGGATAGATAGACTGATGGTTGGATGAATGGATAGATAGATAGACTGATGGTTGGATGAATGGATGGATAGATAGACTGATGGTTGGTTGGATGGATGGTTGGATGGATGGTTGGCTGGATGGATGGATGGATGGATGTTGGATGGATGGATGGATGGTTAGATGGATTGATCGATGGATAGATAGACTGATGGTTGGATGAATTGATGGATGGACGGACCATTATATTATACGTGGAGAATTTAACTCAATCCTGACTTCCAACATATGAACACATCAGTCTCTACGTTTTAGCCCAAATTTGACTTAGTGTTCGAATGAAGGCCCATCTGTTTGTTCTGAGACGAGAGTCGTGTAATGATTTTGTCAGAGCACTGACCGTGATTCATCTATAGAAGTTAACATTATGCAGCCTTTCCTCTACCCTGTCACTCTGTATCTGAGTCTCCTGTAAACGGAGCTGTTTGAGAGTGTTTGATGGTAAGTAGGATGCACAATGAAAGCATAATTGCCAGAGCGGCCGTGATGGGAAACAATGTTGTGACAACATCAGTGCTGATAAGGGATGAGAGGAATCACTTGTGTGTTCAAATTGCAATTCAAACATGGTCAATCATGGAATACATTTAAATGTTAATGGTTAAAATTCAACTTCCCCCCTGTAGTCTCTGCTCTTGCGTTTATTTTTTAATTGCTGATGAGTGCATGGATCTACTTCCGAGGAAGATCCAGAACAACAGACGCCAACATTATTATTCAGCTGAAAAGTCACTGAATAAAAAATCAATCTGCCCAAGAGAAGTCCCGCATTTATCATGATAGGACAGAGACGTACGTCGGGCATGGGAAGGGTGCACATAAAAGTCATTATCATACGTCACGTCAGGCTGGAGTGATGAAAAATATCCCTGCATGATCTCTAATACACAGTGTTCAAAATGTCAAATAGAGCCACTCAGTCTGGATGAATCACACACCCCTCCAATGTGTCACAGCCAATTGGAGTCGTGTAGAAATGGGAAATCTCAAAAATAAAACCACCTCGTATTAACGATCGTTTCATATCACGAGCCAAACGCCATTATTTTCAAGCACTGAGTCGTGACGAGTGTCCAGAGTGTTTCATCTAAGCTGCGGTGGATGGTGATGTTTTCTCGGTGTGAATGAGGACCGAACAAGAGAAATCCATTAGCTCCGCTAAGAGGACCATCATATTTATTTTTTGAACTATAAACTATCTTTTCCTCCGCTCAGCGCTGCATTCCGTCAAAACGACCACTCTAACTACCAGACAAATTGTCTCTTCTCTCTTCCTTTCTTCTACATCTTAACAATGAGGTCCCACCTTCATCTTCTGTCCCACTTCCATTTGCATTTGCATTAAAAAGGGAGAGTGTTGAATGTAGGTGTATCTCTTGGCATAAATGAAGATAATGTTCATTACTTTGTTTCTGTAATCTGATGGGAAAAAAATGGGTGGATGGTAGATGGACAAACGGATGGATGGATGGATGGATGGATGGATGGATGGATGGATGGATGGATGGATGGACAAACGGAAGGATGGATGGATGGATGGATGGATGGATGGATGGATGGATGGATGGATGGATGGATGGATGGATGGATGGATGGATACATGGATGGATACATGGATGGATTTATGGATGGATGGTAGATGGATGGACAGGCGCAATGGATCAAAGGATGGACTTATGCCTGGATGGATGGATGGTATGATGGAATGGATGGAATGGATGGATGGTTGGATAGATAGATAGGCTGATGGATGGACATTCGATGGATAGACAGGCCGATTAGATGGAAGGATGGATGGATGGATTTGATGGTAGAATGGATAGATGGATGGACGGATGGATGGACGGATGTTAGATAGATAGGATCCATGAAATAGTTTTTGAGGTACGTCTGGAATCAGTGTGTTGGTTTTAAAAAAAAGAGAGTTTTTAGAGTAAAATATGATTAAGATTGGTCTCTTTAGGGGGTTTAAATGGGACACTTTTCTCCTTCCCGAATTAAACCTTTCTGAATTACAATGTCGGTCGCCTGTTTACCTGTGATCTTTGACCTGTGATCTTTTACGATCCCGTGTTTACATGCATCGAATCAGAAACAGCTTTTTGGCGGACACAATGGTTGGCAGCGATTATGATTCTGTGATATCCACGACTTTTCGTGGGTATGATGGAAAAAGCCCTTTTCATCCCCAGAGTGGTCGGGTCCTCTTCCATGCTTTACTGCCAAGTACATTAGCCTAAAAGCACTATGTTGCCATCGCCTGTCAAGTTGAATCCCTTTACTGTCCAATACAATATATATATATATATATATATATATATATATATATATATATACATATATTCTCCATCCTTTAATGTAGAGCTTTATTTGTCATGGAAGTAATCTCTGTAGGAGTTATTATAATATATCAGTTATTTGCACAGATTCACAGATTCTTTCATCTGCTTTCTCATTTCGATTTCCACGGGAGGAAGATGGCCAGCATCCCCCTCGTCGAAGCTCCTTAGTCTGCCTTTCTCTCCTGATTAGGATCACGGCAGCACAGAAGAGGAGGACAGGAGCGAGGATGAAGGTGGAGTAGAGGGGAGAGGGCATCAAGGGAGCACTCTAGGTACGCACACCAGTTGACTCTGCTGCACTCATCACAGTGGGAGCTGTCAATCCAATTATGCGGACATTCTGGGCCACAGAGACTCACACAGTAGCCTTCCACCGCTCCACTCCACCCACACCAGCTTCTCATCTATATACGTTCAGACTCATCCGTACGCCCTCAAACATTGCAGACATTTATAGGCTCATCCACCGACGGCCTACGAGCGAACACGCACACGCCTATGACGACAGTCATAGGCGTGACTATCAGCACATCCCCGACTGTTGAGGGTATCAGATCAACAACATGTGCAGCAGGGGTTGTGAAATCCTCTCCAGTGAATTTAAGGCGTCTGGGATCACGGGGATCTCCCACGCATACAGTCAGACCCGATTGTGTGTTTTGCTCTCCTAATTTTAAAGTCGGGCTTAGCCTGTACGATTTGAGCCCTGTTCACACTCGCAAATGAGCTTCAGGACTGCCGGGCCGTCTGACGGGGTCAGTCCTTTGTCCTTTGTGGCTCAGTGTACGCGGGGTCACGGGTGTCGATAAGCAGCCCCCCTAAAAGGGTCAGATGATCAAGATCGGCTGACGGTTGCCATGGTGACATGACGCGTTATAATAATAAAAATAATAAGTAATAAGTAGTAGTAAGAAAGGACGAATAAGAGAGGTTCACAGCGATGGTAGCGATAAAGTCAACACTCTATACCAGTGGTCCCCAAACTAAGGCCCGCGGGCCGGAGACGGCCCGCCCCCACATTTGGCCCGGCCCCCTGAACAATACCAGAGACGCATTTTGATTTTTTTTTTTTTTCTTATCAAGATTGACAGATGAACATCTGCATCAGTGTTTGAGACTGGCTGTGACTAGAATGGACCTGACATTCACGTTAATGTTCCATGGACTTTTTCGGTGAAGAACCCAGAGAAGGTTATTTGATTATTATTGATTTCATAAATAGTGTTATTTATACCCAGGCTTTTTTTTCTGTGAAGAACCCAGAGAGGGTTATTTGGTGATAATTTATTTAATTAATAGTGTTATTATTTATTTCCTGACTTTTTTTTTTTTCTGTGAAGAACCCGGAAAGGGTTTTTTGGTTATGTGTGGCTTTCTGGAAAACAATACATTTTTACGATTAGGCACCCCTGCGATCGTCACACTTTTTCTGTTACAAACTGAACCCGGCCCCCCATCAGAGAAGGGAAAAGTTATGTGGCCCTCACAGGAAAAAGTTTGGGGACCACTGCTCTATACAGTCAAACGTAGCTCGCTTACCCCAAATTATCTCTGCTAAATAGACGTTCTAGACACCTAAGAGTCCAGATACGCCAGCAACTTTAAAAAACAAATGTTTCAGAACACAAGATGGAAAAAATAATCGAGAAGGCTCGTTTTGTTCTTTAGTATTTGCTAGGTTTTCTCACCAGAGCAGCAACAACGAAGGAAGCTGTGCCACCATGATCATGTTTTCTACGCCACTAGTTTCTAGTATATATTTAAAATAATCGATTGTACAAGGGAGATGAAAATAGTGAATTAAGAATTTTTCAAAAACTGATTTTTGCACATAACAATAAATCCTTTGAAATATTTTGGTGATATTGAAATAAGTAACACTTCAAAATCAAAAAATGGTCACTCAAAAATCTAAAGGCTGTTCTCTATATATATGTTAACCAAACTACCCACCAATCGACAAAGTAGATCTATGTTTAGTTTTGTTAATTTTACTAGAAAAACCCCCCAAAAAACCCACTGAAAGCACTGTATCAAGAAAATGCAAAAATACGGCAAATTCACTGAAATCATTAAATATATAGGTTTGAACTGTGAGATAAAATCTGTTACTTCCATTCCGTCTTCTTTTGTTATCTTCTTGTGTTGTTGTCTTTGTGCCTTGTATCTTTCTTGGCAGTAAGAAATGGAGATCTAGCCAAAGCTCCGTCAGAAAGACTATCCTCAGAGTACGGCCACATTACTTTACTCTGTTATCTTCACCTTTCACACCTGCTTGGTCTCAACTACCTGCTTCACGGACTGGAGCATTGATTTATATCAGCTGCACCCTTTCAGGTAGCCTCATCCATCCCCTCACTGTCAGACCTTCAGTTTTAGCCTCATCATCATCATCCCATCAGCTGCTGTCTCTAAATACGACTCTCTCTCCATCCATGTAGTTCTTGCATGCTGCTGGTTCGCCCGCTCTCCACCACCCCATCTCCACCTTGTCCTCTGAGATCCATCAGTTTCATCATTCATCAGCCTTAGCAGAGTCATCAGCCACCACCACCAGTATCCAGACTCCAGAGTGGGGATATTCCCTGCTGCCAATCAGGACAAAGACCTTTCAAGCATAATCTCCCTGAAGAGTCTGCAAGCTAAAGACTTTCTAATAGACTCGTTGTCACACATCTGCTGTTTTAATAAATCATTCATCTCTTCCACATCTCCTCTTCTCCGATTGAACTCGTTAAAGTGTGTAACACTTGTTGTCTCTCCTTCTACTTCCAGGAGACATTAACCTTCTGGGGGCCAGTTCCCTGTAGATGTTCATCACTCCTCTGTGGTTTACACACTGGGTGCTCACTGCTGTGCAAGAAACTTAGTGGTCGGAACCCGGCGGTCAAATCTCCACCTTATATTTGGAAAAAGATTTGTTTGACAGGAAGAATGTACTGACACAGGAATACGTATTTAAATTTTTCAACTTTTTAAAAAAGAACACGAATAAAGGGCCCGTGCTTTGGAGGAAGAATAACGGCAGGTTCTCACGCCCCCGTTCGTGTCTTTGTGCACGTGCCAGATGCCACCACAAACCCCCTGAACATCACTCCATCTCTCCTGTCTGCTAATCCATGTCACTATGTTCGCCGTGGAGATAACCCCTCTTTGTTGCTGACGAGCGTGGAGACTCGTCTTTGTGTTTGCGTGTTGCACATTACTGCAATGCATGACTGCAGAAATCGTGTCCTAGAGTGAGAATCTATTTTCTAACATCCCACACTAGACATGGCAGCTTCTTCTGTTTTCTCTGGCATAATGGGGGAGAATACACACGAGTAATCTCATTCCATCTGAAAAGGCTTATAGCATTCCAACTGAACTCGGTGTTGAGAATTGATATTTTTACAGCGCAAAGGTGGCCAAGGCACAGAATAAAGCCCCTGCAGACAAGTACCACTCTTGTGCTTGTGTTGGCTCCTCTGCAGCCAAAAGTTTCAAACTATCATTTTTCTCCCTCACACGTTCATATGTCATGCTAAGGCGATTTAGAACCAGGCTTAATGATCTACCTGCAGATTATTGATCATGCAAGTGATCTGTTGGAGTCATAATTCAGGTGTCTGCTCCTACAAACCCAGTGAAACATACAGCACAGCAGCTACATGTTGAACAGCTCAAATCATCTTTGATGTCAATATAATAATAATAATAATAATAATAATAATAATATTCATCCTGTAGGTAACAAAGACAGTGGTTCTAAAAGCTTTTTTTTGGACCAATTAGCTCGCTTTTGCCGCCCAGTAACCTGTAATCAATGCAGGAAAACCGCTACATAACAATGGTGAATGTATTTTCAGTCATTTTCTCAATTAGCCCAAAAGTACAGGTTGTAAACGAAGGTGATTTTTAATTCAATTTTTTAATTATGAGGTGGTTTTCTGCCGGGAATCGATGGCTGTGGGGGGGGGGGGTTCCTGCCTCATGTGAAGGAGTTTAAGTATCTTGGTGTCTTGTTCTCTATTAATGGAAAAATGGACGGGCGGCTCGGTGCGGCGTTGGTAGTAATACAGATGTTGTGTTGGTCTGTTGAGGTGTGGAAAGAGCCGATATGTCTTTGGTTCTTTGGAGCCTTTAGGCTCGAGTACGACGAACACAAACCTGCTTGTTAATGTGACTGAATATTATCTTTCATCTTTGTTTGTCCTGTTTGTCCTTATGTATCACAGATGGTGTAGGCTAGTCTTTCCCGGAGGGCTGGTGTAGATCACATACACATGCACACACACACAGAAACAATATCTATCTGCTCAAATCAAACTGCATGCATTCGAAGAAATGTTTTCTAGCAAATCTTGGCACAAAGCAAAAGTTTACATGCAGACAGATGCAAAAAAAAAACATAACAAAAAAGAAATCAGGTTGGGAAAGATTTAGCTTTACAGCGCCCCCGTCCCCTTCACCGCCTTTATCCATCATTTCTATGTCTTTCTCACAAGTCTCTTGTCACGTTAAACATTTATTCTTTCTGCCCAAATCTTGACAATTATACTTCAGACTGGAGCTGTTGGTGCATCATTTATTCCAACCCCCCTGAACAGAAAAGCTGCAAGATAACATCTGTGAAGAAGAGAACAGCTACTAGACGGGGAGTTCAGACTTGGCAGAGTGATGCATCTAAAGCAGGGGTGGGCAAACTTATTGGCTCAGGGGCCACATTGACTTTTAAAATTTGACAGACGGGCCGGGCCAGCACTAGATGCATACATATCAAACATAAACATATAAAAGGCATTACAGTGTTCATACTTACATTCACTTTTAGCGGGAACAGTGTTGTTGATAACCGTTTTTTGCCAATGGCAATTCTCAGAACAGATCTGAGGTGTTAATCACTCAACTGGGATCTGTGGGGTACTTTGTTGGTGTTCATCACACTAAAGGTCTGTTCACACACACACGTACACCATCATTCTCTGTGCCATCTTCTGGGTGTTTGGAAATTTGGCTGCGCTTAATGAAGCATAAAACTCATCCAGTTTATAAGAGTTCAACTTCTTCTTTAAGACGGTGTCACTTTGTAGATCAATCAGTTCCAACTACAATTCCTGTGGCGCCGTTTTAAGGGTCTTGTGTGAAGGACAAGACACCAGCTGAAGTGACTTGTCAATTTTTCCAAAATCGGAGAACCGACGGCCGAATTCTCCATGAAGCTCATCCAGTGATTTCCTAAATTTTTTCACATGTCGAGGCTCTTTCAGCATAGCCAGTGTGGAGAAATGGGCAAATGACTTGTTTGACATTTGCTTTGAGATTAAAGCTAGCTTTGTTTCAAAGGCTCTGACGTTTGTGTACATTTCATGCACAAACTGGTCTTTCCCTTGTAGCTTCACGTTCAGCTCATTCATGTGTGTCAGCATGTCCGCAGCAAAAGCTAAATCTCAAAACCAATCTGTGTCACTCAGCTCAAGAAAATTGTCAGCTTTCTCAAGTAGCTCCAAAAATGAGATAATCCCCTGTTTGAGCCCCAACGCTCGTTGACATACTTTCCCTAAACTTAACCAGCGGACATTAGAGTGGTAGAGCAAGTGCTGGTGATCAGCGTCAGTTTCTTCAAGAAACTTAATAAACGGACGATGCTGAAGTCCCCTCGCTCGAATATAGTTAACGAGTTTTACAACTGGCTACTTGGTGCGCCACCTTTTGGAACGCCAGGCATTACAGGACAAGGTCAATTGCGCCACCTTGTGGAACGCCAGGCATTACAGGTAAAAGACAAATGCGCCACCTCTTGGACCGTCAGGTATTACAGGACAAGGACAAATGAATGCAGTCAGGATTATGATATGATTTGATTTGGGCAATTCTGTAACAATTTTCGGCGCCCGGATTAAAAGGACCAACGGGCCGGATGTGGCCCACGGGCCGTATTTTGCCCACCCATGATCTAAAGCGACCATTTGTGATTGGATCTCCCTTCCTGCCCTTAGCTGAATGCGTGAAATCTGCCATATAAACAACAAGCCCCAGATTAACATAGATATGTCATAGACAGCTTTTCACAAGCTATTTGATGTTTCTCCCAACAAAGGGAGGAATTTTGGGTAAGGATTTCTGGGTTTATTCCCCAATGAGCAAATAAAAATAGCCTCCAACGATAACTGTTCCTGAATCCTGAATACTTTCCATAAAACATTTCAAAAATTTGATGTGAATCACTTAAAACTTTAAAATTTTCAAACAACTGCTGGACAACTGCTCAATGTCGTCAGTTTGAAAAGTCGGTAATTCCACAGGTAGACCAAAATTTGCGACGAGAGAAAACAATATAAAAGAAAACAAAAATTTGAACTTTGAAGTGCTGTATATGACACCGGGAGATGTCCGTGAATTCCATTCTTTTTTATTTTCTTCCGCTTATACAGGGTTGAGTCACTGTAGCAGCAGCTTAAGAAGTGGCATTCTAGTCGTAGGCTTCCACAGCAACATTCTCCAGCTCATTCTGGGGGATCCTGAGGAATTTTTTCCCTCATCAGTCTACACACCATACCATTTAGTGAGAAAGCCGAATAAGAATTTTTTTGACAAATTATAAAAAAAATAAAACCAACGGGATCATCACAATGTTCAGACACTTTGAGACGGCACCATATGTTAGGTGCTTCCCCTTTTTTCCTGATCATCATCGAGAAGTTTTCCTAAACCTGAATTGAAACTATTTGAACAGAAATCTCCAACTTATTAAAATTGAAATAAGTGAAGGGGTCTGAATACATACAATTACTGTATCATGCAATCCTACCAATGAGACTCCACCCAGTTGGACATTCTTATGGAAGTTTCCTGGCAGCATCCTGATCAGATGTTAGAACCAGCACGCCTGGCTCCTTTGGACTTAGAGGAGCATCAGTTCCACTCTGGGATCCTTCTAGGTGCCTGATCTTCTTAGGATCAGTCATTTCAGTCAACTGTATCCTTGACCTCTCTCTTTTGGTCACCACCCAGAACTCATGACTAAAGCTGAGTCTTGGGGTCAAGATCCAGGGGTAGTCCTGTTGCTGGCCTGTCGATAAGGGAAATAGACAGTAGAACTAATTCTTGTTGGTATCATTGGCTCCAGGGAGTGACAACAAGTAGCAGACACAAAATGATACTTTTTGCGGAAAATAAAAAAAAATCAGTTGAATGCATTAATTTCGAGCAGTCCTGAGTTTTTTCAGAATTTGTTTTAGCTGGATTCCAAAGTTTATTTTCTGTTGACTACAACAGCTGTCAAATTTCTCAGTGAGTCTGGGGATGTTAAGATAACTGGTTCATTGTTGATATCGAGTGAAACAGGCCGTTTGTTCACAAACCTCTGCGGTTTGCCTCGGCGGGTAAGAGAGCCTAGACACATCATTTGCATTTACAGAAAACAAAATGAAAACCAGACAGCATGTTGCATCTGTTATGTCTGATGTTGTGACTTTTTCAGGAGATGACAAGTCCTTCAGTGATGACCCGTACAAATTTGTTTACACACCACCAAAATACTCTCATATATAAATTTGAATATGTGGGCTAGAGTGATCAGATTTCAAATGATCTTGTTCACACCTGTACAAAGAGCTAAACGTTTAGGATCAGATCAGTCCAGTGCATGTTAGCACCACAATTGGTTGTTGCATTCAGTTATTTACAGAAATAGTGAAAGTATGTCCGGAGAAGAGTGAAAAATTTCAACCTTCAGTAAGGTTGGGAAAATTCTGAAGCAGGTGGCCTTATATACTGAGGTTTGGGAGGAAGTGTACTCTGAAACAGTTCCATAATCCAACAACCGGTCCCATGGTCTTTAATTGTGGAAGAGAGCCTAAACAGATTCTGGAGGGTTTTCTGTTTTCCTGTTTAAGGTGAAGAGTCACATGTACGTGGGTCTCTTTTCAGAAGCAACAAGGCAAGTGGTGATGCCGGAGTTCACTTTACCCTGGGCAGAACAGGTTGAAGAGGCTTATCAGAGGAAGAAGGCCTAGTATGAGTGTCTGGCAGGTGAAAGCCAAGGCAGGGAAAAGGAGGAACCGACAAGATGTCTCCCCATCTTGGTCCAGCCAACCACTCTGCAGGGTGGAGGAGCGTGTCTGATGTTGAAGGACATGAAACACCCGTTGACCCCAGATTACATCACTGATGTGGTGTCTAGGTTGCATCAAAATATATGTATTAAAACCATTTTGCATCTGGCAGTTAGTAACTTCTGGGAACAGGCTGGATGAGTACCGAGGTGGCAGCTGGACAGACAGCCAACAAATAGAGACTGTGACCGCAGTAAGTGTTAACAGCCTAAACTGCAGCTTCTATGAAGGAGAACCCAAAGCAAAGCATGGAAAGTCCTGCTAAGTTATATCCCCCAAAAAGGATGGTCAAACAGGTACTGACCCAAACTAAGGGGGAAATAATTATGTGTGTACTTTGTAGAAGCTGACAAGTCTGTAGAAACTTGCATTGCCAAAAGGAAGCAAAAGGTATCCCTTAGTGCCACGACCCACCATGTGCTACAACCACAACACAGGCAATCAAAACATTGCTGGGTTAATAGACCGGCCCCCAACATGGAGAATGAGTGACACCAGTTGAGCAGGAGCTGAAGCAGGTCTTAAGCGAAAGCAAGAAAGGGTAGAGATGATGTCACAATGAGAATAGGAATCCCAGCTGAGAGGTTTGGAGCAGAGGTGCAGGGGACACAGTGGTCCGGTTTGACTCTGGTAAAATTCAATTAATCCTTTGGTTCCTCAGGGACATACTTTGTAAGACTCAGCTGCAAGCAGGGATGAAGAAGCATTTATTTGGCAATAACTTTGTGCCTCTTTTTTCACCATTTTAAAATATATATGTTTGGATATGTATAAATAAATAAAAAATAACCCAAAAGAAAATCTGTCGGGGAAATTCTATTGGTGGCTGGTCTGTGGTTTATACAACCCTTTACAGCAAATGTTCCATCCTGTAAATCACTGAATTAAATGAAGCTGCCTTCAACTGAGTGATGTCTCAGCACCCCAAAGCTGTTAAATCCTAATTGACAAATTTTAATTACCTCATACTAGCTTAGTTCTAAAAATGTGTTGTACAATGACGATCCATTTGCCATTTAGCTCAAAGATTCCTAATAGATGTTGCTACCTCCCTAATGAATCCTCATTGGAGTGTAGCCCCTAGTCTTCACGAGCAGGTCATCCTCTGCTTACCTGCGCAACATCTGGCTCCACAGGAAGGAGATCTCGACCGCACAAATAACTAATAACACAGTCATTTCACCACTTTTCTAGGCACTCAAGATGCCTTACAGCTTACATACATTAAAAAGTGCTCCCTGATTGTGATCATAAAGACCTCAGTATCCATCTCAATGTCCTCTATCGCCTTTAATTTTAATGATCTGTTGTGTCTAGTCTGATTATCTACTGATACTACTACTACTACAACAATAACAATAGTAATAATATTGATAAAATCATTAGAAGTATCTTTGGAGACCTTAGGATAGTTAAAGCCTAGTAAAACTGAAAGATCTAGCTCCCATTCTTCGTTTGGAGACTTGAGGAACTACAATTAACCCTGCATCCCTGGAGCCTGATGTTCTGGTTATAGCTGTTATGGATCCATGAGCTTTTTAACATACTTTGTTGCCTGACCCCCTGACCTGTATGGTCTTCTTTTTTTTTTGATTGCATATGGACAGAAATATTCACTGGCATTTCCTGGAGCATCTGAGGAGATTCGGTGAGTGGGCATGATAATATGGATTTGCAATAAACAAGAAAGAATTTGCCTAAGTTTAGAAATATTATGTGGATAACCAGCAAATAACATCCATTTGTCTAACATAGAATTAAAAATACATATCATGACTCCCAGAATCCTCAGGGTTAACATTTTGATTTCCTCTTTTATGGGAATTATTATTATTATTATTATTATTATTATTATATTGAGGCTCTCTCGGTCCGTTTTGTCTGACGTCTGAAGATGAACACCAATATAAACACAGCAGTGGTCCGCTGGAGGTCATTTTGTAGGATTCTGTCAGTGCTCCCTCTGTTCCTCTTTGTAGAAAGGAACAGATACCAGTCCTACTGATGGATTGCTGCCCCTCTACAACCCCGTCCAGCTCTCCCCGTTTAACATCTGTCTCCTGATTTCTCCTCCACGCTCCTGAGACTGTTCTGGGAGACTACAGCACATCTTGAAAAGGAACGTGTGGATGGTCCATCCTGGAGGAACGGGACCAGCTGTGCGACCTGAAGGTTAAAGCTAAACGTTTTATATAGATCATGAACATACATCAGGCTACCACTAGTGACAAAGAAAATCTAAACCTGGACCAGAACCCTCTCATGTCCAACTTTTGTTTCTCTCATTTGCATCGGAGCAGGTGAAAATCTTTCACAATCGCTTAAAGCTTTTTTTAATATAACAGAAAGATGTATTAGGGAGTAGAAATAAGTCAATTTAAAACGCAGTGTTACCTCCGTGGTTACAGGTTTAGAACTAAATGATGTGTCATTTAAAAAAAAAAGTGAAGTCAATATATCTTTGGGAGAACTCGGTGTTGTCGCTGCCATCAGCTTAGTCCTAATCACTCTTCCATCCTCCAGCTGTCCTTTCCTCATCCTCTCAGTGCATGTGTGTGTGTGTGTGTGTGTGTGTGTCTTATTATTTTTCTCTTGCATGCTCCTCTCCCTGACAACCTAATTACTACTTTCAGCAATACACTGACAAACAGATCGAAAACTGCACTCGGGAATGCGGCTCGTTTTTGACAGGGCGGTGGTTTATGAGATGTTTGTGTTGGAGATTTTCTCTCTTTTTGTTTTCTCTTTTTCTCATCCTGAGTGGTACGGGTAATTATTTACAATGCCTGTGTCTCCGGGAAGAATGCGAGAAGGGGATGGATGAGAGTGAAATTTGTCAAAAATATGAATGTGGCTGACGCTCTCTTTGGAACCCAACATTTATAATGCAGCGACTTGGTTAAAGATTTGATATCTCTGAATTGTGGCGCAATCCCTTTCAGAATATCAGGACTATACATTTATGATACGGCCTGTCAGGAAGGTCGGGAGAGGGACAAATATGAAACTCCAGCCTTCAAAAAGTGGCGACTTCACTCACAAGACTTGAGGACTTATGAGTTTCTTGAAGCACATAAAATATTCTACTTGACTTTGACTGAACTTTCAAGAGACTTGACTCGAAAAGAGGTTATTCCTAAAATAACAAAAGTTGTATCAAGGATTATGTTCTAGTAAGAGGAGAACAGCAGTATAGAAAAACAAATATGGTATCCTTGTTACAGCTGTTTCCTTTGGGGGGGTCACCACAGCAGACCATTTGATCAGTCCAACTTCTGTCATACATATGGTTAGGATAGGACAAGGTATTTAAAATAATCAAATTCATGATCACAATTTAGTCCATTGAGGTTTGATGATTATGATTATTTTTGTATCAGGAAGAGTAGAGGCAACATTCCATCTATGGACCTAAAATGAAAAGACCTTTATTTGCCAGACTTAAAGGTCTAACTGTGGTCTAAATGTTAAAAGTTATTATTTAAAATTTTACAAATGTAATTATAAATACTTTGGGGAAAAAAAACAGTATCCGGCTTTATATCTCACAACCAAACCCTCGAAGAAAGGTTTTGACCGTTGTTGGTTTTGTTGGTTTGAGATTTACAATGCATTCTATCGAGACGGATTCATGTTCTTTTGACAACTTAAATTCACGTTAGTGGCCAGCAGATCTTCTATATTTATGTAATAACCTAACTAAATTCCACACAGAGCCAAATCTTTTATTATATATTTTGGAGGTTGGCTGTAGCTTCAAAGGTAATCGACCCCGATTGGAAAGTCGGAGGTTTCGATCCCAGACTGCCACTGTGGTCCAGACAGGGCTGTTGGAGCAACATAAGTCTGATCCAGATTCTTGTTTAGGGTTTGTAAGGCTGCAGGTGTGAACGCAAGGATCATAACTTTTTGCACGCACCAATTGATCCCTGCTTGGCATGGTTACTCACAGGTAGGGTGTTATGTTCTGTTGACAACTTTTTGACTGCATTGTTGATTGGATTGTTGGTCGTTCACAGGTTTTTGCAGTGATGAGTGGAAACAAGTCGTACCATCCATCCAGCATTATGATATAGACAATAGAGAGCATAAACAGAACATAGAGCCGGGTGAGTTTAGTCTGCTCTGTTCTGATTGTTTTTCTTTCTGACATTCATCAGCAATAGTGTCCTTGAGCAAGACCCTGAACCCCGATGTGCTGCCCTGGTGCTTCACAGGGGCCGACCACTGCTCCCAGGGATGTAGGGAAGTCATTCCATAATGGCTTACTGTGTCGAACTATGACTTGTCTATAACTATGTAATAGTCTCACAACTACTATGACTACTGACTATATGATGAAATAAAGTACACATCTGTATTATTATCAACCAAGGTTTGTTCCGCCTTAAAACTTTTATGTTTTAGGTGATTCATTGCTTGTGCTCGCATTAGTGTGTGTCTGTAGGGGGATGTGTTGGATTTTTATTGTTTTTCACGATAGATTTTAAACCTATTGTTTTAAATATTGTATGCTTTATGTGTAGATTTTGACGTCCTAAAAGGTTTCGGCGTGCGGGTAATGTGAAATGTGTTCAATTCATTCATTTCAGATTATAACGGTCACAATGGTCCTCCAGTTTCCAATCCAATCCACTGATCCACTCCTGCCCCCTCAGTTCACTCTCTGTACCTTCCAGCTTCTGTCGGGCTTTTACTACTTCAGACACATTTCTGAACACATGGCCAAACACTAGAATGATTTTAATATTTTGTACTCTGCTATTTTCTACTCCAGTTAGATACAAAAAGCTGAGGCCGTATTCTCCGCCATGGCTGAATGAAAAATATAAGGAGCTTAAGGAGACAATGTGGGAAACAGTATTTCCTCTGCCTCTCTAAAAGTGTTTCTGTCCTCCTATCAGTCTGCGAGCGAGGCGCATGATAGACATATTTTCCTTATCTAACTGCCAAACAGTGTCACAATCCCACAATCGATTTTAAAACCAAGAGTGCAATTTGTGCTGACTCATCAAAATTTTCCCAATGAACTCAAAGACGGAGTGATTGAATACTAATACCACTTAGAAAATACCTAACTACAAGTAAAAGTCCCACATCCGAAACTTACTAAAGTAATAAACTTACTAAAGTAAATGTGTGTATTATTATTATCATTATTATTATTTAATTGCCATCATATTTGGTTACCGTTGCTGCCATATTAATGTGTCGACATGTGTTACTGCTGTAGATGTTGAAGGTAATCAAACTACTTTATGATGTTGAGCAGTTTAATCAATAAGATCATCACCTCCAAAAACGTCAGCTATTCATAATAATTTCAAAATATTCCAAAAAGTTTTTTAAAACTCGGAGGAGGAAAATACGTAGGAGAATTTTTTCATCCAATAAAGTATTCCTAATTGTTTAACGGGAAAATTTAACGTGAACTCATTTACAGATATTAGGAGTGTGTAAACAATCAAAAAAAAGTAACTGCAGCTGGAGATAAATGTAGTGGAGTCGAGGTATAAGGTAGTATGAAATGGAAATACTAAAGCACCTCAAATTTGTACTTTAATACAGTACTTCAGTAAATGAAAGTACCGTTAGTCCAGTTCAGTGCGCCAACGCTGGAACACACCTTCAAAGTCCTCACCTGCCCTCCAGACTTTGTATTTGCTGTATTTCGGGCGGACGGCCCAGATTTTTTAAATGTTAATAAGTCCTCCTCATGAAGTCATAGTTACCCCTCTTAATCGTAACACTGACTAGTGTGGGAAAAAACATCACGTCGTTACACTCGAACCCGAGAATAAGTAATACTTGATCAAATCCTGTAAATTAGCCATATTCCTCAGTTTTATCCGTTCTCTGGAGACGTTTCTTAGCCGGATTTATCACGTATAATTTGAAAAATATCATATTAAAACAGAAAAATAATCACGTTATAAAGTGAAGAGTATCGCACTGTGACTACACAGTGATTTATTTTATTCTCTGGTGTAGCAACAATGCTTTTCCTCAGTAAACAGACGTGACTACAGAAACACTCGGCTGCATATTTCAGCTTAAAAAACGAAAGATGAGGCCCAGGAGGAAAGCTATAGCTAGTAGCCAGGGAAACTTTTCTTTTCCTGAAATAAGTGACTAAGTCTGTGTTAGAGTCTTATCTGCTACCCTTAGGCAGTCACACTCTTTCATTATTGCTGAAAACTATAGAGGGGTTTGAATGGACACTTTTCTATTTTCAGAATGAAGTCCTTGTTAAAGAATATTCCTGTTTGAGACACAAGGGAGGGAAGGAGAGTGGAAAAGGAGACATCAAAGCCTTATTGGTCCCTCTGAGTGGTTTAACTATGACTAATGTTACATCATTACGAACATAAAGTCATTAGTGAGTCTGTGTTGTGTGGCAGAATCACCAGAAATGTCACGTTCATACTAACATCATTGGATGTAAAGTTAAAAGCATAAACTCCTAATCACTTGACATCGCAACCGCACAACTTCTCCAGCTAAAATTAAATCAGGCATTCACTGGGACCATCTTTTAATGCCTACTGAAGTAGATCGTATGAACGAAGAATTTGTTTACGTTTCATATTGAGCTTCTTCAAGTATATTCATTTATTATCCGTAACTGCTTGGGGTTTTTTTGTCTTTTAATGCCAAAGAAATGCTAATTTTGAGCATTGGCTGGTTTGCATTTACACATTTTTTTCACATTTTTATTCAGTCTACGTCCATCATGGGTGCTCACATGTACTACAGGATCAAACTGAGACTTCAGCATCACATAGGAATATATTTACTGTGCTGGACTGTGACAGCATTTCAATCAATAAAGACCTAAAATAAAGCAACGCTGTATGTTTATTCCAAAAGATGATCTGTGATAATGAATCAATCAGAAGGTCTTTGATGCTCAGACTCTTCAGGGGGTCGTGGGTTTCTGTCCGGAGCAACAGCAGGTATGCCCCCCTTCGGAGTTTGGATACTGGTTGTGGTGGCTGATGACTCTGCTGAGAATGAAGAATAAGGAAGTTGAAGGATCCGTGAGGACTGGGCGAGGATCGGAATCAGAATCAGAGTCAATTAATGGGCCATGTATATGCATGCAAGGAATTTGACTCCGGTTAACTGATCTTTCACAGTACGAACGTCATATAAATAATTTTAAATGAAATGGCCGAGGCAATAAACAAATATACAAGCTATAAACAAATGGAGATGATCTTGTGTACAGGCTATATACATTTAAATATATTACAATATATACATTACTAGCACAAAAAAAGTGTGGTTTACAAAGCTTGAGCTTTTTCACGGACATTTTTCATAAATGATCCATCATGTATGTAAAATCTCACGTTAGCATCCTTTCACAACTATCTGCACAATCCAGGACTGAAGTCCGAAGCTAATCTCTCTACTCTAACTGAATCCATTAGACCTGTATCTAATAAACAGTGCTTATCCATACTCACACGCGTACGTCCTCATTAAACAACCACTCTTACTCTCGTCTGTCCTGTACGAATAAACAGTTGACATGCTGAAGGCCATATTTCACAGATTTGTATTAATTCGCCGTGGTGACATGAAACATTGATTTGCCGTTCACCACTCCTGGATAACATCTTTATTTAATGGCGGATTTATGTCTGGCACAGCAAATAAAAGAAGATGGAATCTGTTAGCCGTCAAATAGTGCTTTATGTATATGACGCTTTAAAGATACGTTTCATAGAATGCATAATGTTCTATATCAGTTTTTTATAAAGTGGGTTTGGCTCTACTAGTACGTCGTATTTTCGGAGGGAGATTCTTGCCATGGAAGTTTAGGAAAGGTCTTACAGGTGAGGACCACATACATGAACTTAATTACCCGGGTTACCATGGTTTTATAAACAATGCCCCACTCACAGAAAGAGATAACTAGCTTAACTAATTAATCCCAGAGGAAAATTATATTGTTACCACAACTCATAAGTAATGCAAGTGACAAAATACATATTAGCCCAAAAAAATCGTAAAATTACATGATAATTTACAATATATTAATATTTGACATGTAGATCATTATAGGGTATTTATTATAATTACCATTATTTATAATATCTACTCCTATTATAATTGTTATATCCCCATAATGTTGTGGATATAATAATTACTCATAATTTAATGTAATTGTTCACGTTTTACTCACCAGGAGGAGCTTTTTTACAACAAATAAAAATAAAAATGTTATCTAGCCTTACCTCAAAAGCTATGTTTTTGGATCAATTTTAAACTTTATACACCCACAGATCCTTAGTATGAGGAAGAACTTCATCAATTTTGGGAGAGTTCGGTATATTTCTGACTCTAGGGGGAGCTTCTTTTCCAAAAGTTCTTGGCAGTAATTTTTTTACCATTGCTTCGATTTAGTCAAAATTCGGACCTTAAAAATCAACTACAAGAGGAGAATAAGAAGGAGGAAATAAAGAAGAGGAAGAAGAACAAGAATCAACTGGAGGTGATCTATCTTTTTGACATAATGGTTCATATTTTACCCACTAGAGGGAGCTTTTCAAGAAAAACACTGTTTTTCTAGACGTGACCTCCTAGCCGTTGGTCCGATTCCGTCCAGATTTGGTGCATATGAATCGACTCGAGGAGATCTATCCTGTAATCATCATATTTCACTCTGATTGTTCAGATAAGTGGGAGCATTTCCCTCAAACCCTTTTAGTGTCTGTTGTGATCAGGTGTGTCCAGAGCGCTTCACAGGTAAACTTTCACAACAGCACTTGCCACAAGGTATAAAGATGAACCTGCAAACTGTAGAAGGGAGTGTAAAGACTAAATACATGGATCTGAAATATTTCACTAGGAAATCATGTGGAAACCCGTCGATTTAGACCTTGTAAATTTCACCTTGTTTAATCTGAAAAGGTTAAGTTGTGGACACGTGGAACCTTAATTGGATTCATTGGGAATGTTTAAGTTTGCATAACATTCCATGTAGGGTATATCTCCGAAAAAATTCCCTATTTCCTGCGCTGTAAAAGCAATTCCTCTGATTAAACTTAAATTTGGTGTAATGTCCACAGTATTTTTTTATTTTTCTAAAGTTCCCCCTGATTATGAAATAGGAGCTATTATAGTATATTTTGATATACAGACTAGATCTCCTGGACGTCATTCATATGCAAAAAATTACACACAAAGTTCCCCCTTGTGAGTAAAATATAATATTTAAGTGATAGATCTCCTCGAGTCGATGCATATGCACCAAATTTGGCATTTCCTAAAAAACTTTTAGGATAATATATGACGTTTACAAGATAGATCTCCTTGAGTGGATTCGTATGCACCAAATTTGGACAAAATCTGTCCAATGCAAGAGAATTTATGGACACAAAACTTTTCCCGATAAGTCTTCCTAGTGTCAGAAATATACAACCAATCCCTCCAGAGAAAAATGTTCTCCACCAAAATCAATCCACTTCCTCACACCAAGGCCTATGTTGGCGTGAAATGCATCTACAAAACTAACATGAGGGATCTTCGTTGGCAGCGATGATGATTTCCTAATATCCCTGACTTTTCATGGTCAAAAATAGATTATACAAACAGGAAATGACCGACTTTGAAGGCCAAACCACGCTAGTTACTTTATGTGAACTTACAATGACTATACGGTGACTTATTGTTATTTCTTAGAAGTGCTTATAATGTGAATGAACGTTCTCACATGTGTATAAAGAAAAAAAAAAAAACAGCGCTCAGAGTAAGAACATCTTATGTCGCCGTACATACAGGCTCTGTGGATTTCCCTCCCCACTAAAAGGAAAACATCCACTCATCTTGTGAGTCATCAAGATGAATCATGCCACCCTGGGCTGAATGTTTGTTCACGGCCCCCCCCCCCTAAAAGAATGCCAATTTAAAGAGGCAAAGTGAAGGACGGCTGCCTCTCACCCTAAGTGTCTGAAGGGTGGCGGGCAGCACCCATACACACATGCGGCGTGCGAGGGGCTGCTGAGGGATGTTATATGTGTTGTGGGTGGAAAATACACTCTAAGGGTTCCTGTGTTCTCAACTGGATTACAAAGTTAAGGGAGCGAAAACACAAAGCAACAGGAATATTTATAAGTCTGCGCAGTACGGCTTCTTGCTGAAATGTACTATTTTATCCAGGAAAGCTGATTTGCACATTTCTCTCACTTTTTTGGACTATGTCTCTGTTGTGCTGTGTGCTGGTTTATAAACATGTCTCACTCTTACACACATGTCTGTGTGTGTGTGTGTTTGTGTTCATTTCACCACCACCTTCTTCCAAGTCACCTCTCCGCTGCAGATTTTCCACTTAACGTGATAGAAAATGCCTTTGGCCATGAATAACACATTTACTCTCCACTGTACTTCAGGCAAAGTATTACATGATCCGTTCCCTCTGCTAGGATGTGTTTGAAAATGGAAAAAGCCAGTGTTGTGTCAGGAAGCAGAAAGCTGCAAGGGGAAGCGGCACGATTTTTAAGGATTGAGAAAAATAGAAAATGCTGGAAGAGACAGAAAAACAGGGAAGATCAACAAAAAAAGGGGGGGAAAAAAAACAGCCACAGCAGTCAGTAATGATTTGCATCCCCTCCAGAATCGCAGTTGCCAGCAGTGTAAAGGGAGGGACGAGTGTGCAGTTGTGTGTAGATGTGTGTTTGTGTGGGCGTCAGAGCCTGTGTGCGTCTGACGGCTGAGTGTGGAGGGGCTAATGGAGCGTTGATTGCCTGGCGGTAAGCAGGCATCAGTGCGTAATTGCACCTCTACGGTGGAGCAGCTACAAAATGAAGATGCATTTCACATTCGATCAATGAGCCCCAAGTATAGATGCGCGACCACGCCATGTGGCGGCGAGTGATGGAGGGTGGGGTTGTGCACGCAGTCATGTATCCAGCCATGTGGAGTCAGATTTAGCTTTTGTAAAACTGCTGTAGGGAAACAGGCCACAGACGGCATGACACCGACGCATTGTTCATCTGGATCGGTGACCGTATGTGTTTGAGGGAATAATTGCAAGATGTTTTCAACATGCTGCCAAACTCTGGGTTCAGAGAGGAGACGCCAGAGAAGGAGGGCAAAGAAAGGCTTTTTGTAAGAATGTAGAGCCGTGAAGAAGAATGGGGAAATGTAGAGTTTGGGAAGTATGTCCTGCCTTTTTTTTTTAGAGAAATAAAGCTATAAAATCATTATATTACAGTAAAAACATGAAAATAAATAAATAAATTGCTCAGAAACTCTCTTTTTTTACTACTACAACCAATTTGATAATCGGACCGCCAAGTACGTGTTATTCTGTGCAGCGGTTGTGAAATAAGATCGTAGAGGATGTTAGATTGTGAAAATCCATGTTAAAATGTGAAAAAATATCAAGATATATGTGAAAAATTCATTATGTTTAAGTCTGAACGTTTCTTCGTTGTATCTCTGACACTTCAACCAGTAAACGTGAATATTTGTAGGAGCACAGGTGATGCAGGTACTTTGGATTCTTGATGCAGAAAATTCTCGAGTCTGTGGAACGCAGAATAGCAATAAATATAGACATTTTACGCACCCACACACAGACACACATATAAGACAAAACACATATTGCAAATAAAGTTTAAAAAAAAAACGGAATAACAAATCAACACTGTTAAGGGCAAAAAAAAGAAGAATTAAAATATGGAATAAGCCAAAATGTTTTGTTTTTTTCATGAACATAAAACAAAAGCGAGCAAACAATGGTAAAATATTGGCCGAGGAATACTGAAGCACTTCAAAGAGGTGAGAGGTAGATGAGGATGACATTGGGTGGGGGTTGAGGTAGATGATGTTGATCTCCATCAAAAGGATATAATTTCATTCATCATAAAAACTGGATTCCATCATTCAAATAGGGAACCTTAGGTTTTACACACCGCACCTTTAAGAGAATGTGCCGTAATTTCACGTGTGACGGATCCGGTCCGACTGAAACCAATCAGACAGCAGGATGGATGGAGGTCAACAGAGCTACGAGTATTTCACCTAAAGTTCTCAGAGAAGATTCTTAGCAAACAAATGTATGTGGTTATATAATACAGTTATTATCAATCGAAGCATTACATAGCAGCGACTATTCATTCTCTCTCTCTCTCTCTCTCTCTCTCTCGGATTAAATAACTGAAGCTGTGCAAGAAAAAAAAGGTTTATGCAAATAAGACTGTCGGCTATTATCTTTGATAAGCAGATGTTATGATTAAACAGTCCGATGGCGGCTGGCAGGAAGGACTTATGGGAGGTGAGAGGTGATCTGATCCAGAGAGGTGATCTGAGCACGGGTTTGAGGGGTTGATGACGGGTTCAATGCATCTCCAGAGCTGCAGGTCTGGGTTGTTCCTGGTCTGCCCATCTCAGAGAGAACAAACTGGTTTACCAAAGACAGGAGGCATACATGTAGCCCCCATAGGTGGTATAATGCAGCCACAATCTCTCCCTGGAGTTAAATTTCCAATATTTTTTACACATTTCTGCTACCTTGGCTGTCCAACTGTACCAGATGGAGAGTCTGGTTTATAGTTTAACATGGACTTTGTGATATATATATCAAATCTGATGCATTTAGATTCCGAGCAAATTCATTTAGGTGCTGTAAGCTTGGACGTTTTGCCTTTTGTATCTAAAAAAAATAATAATCGGGGATTCTTTCTGCTGATTAGGGATGATTCAGTCAGTTGTGTGGCCACAGTCCCTTCTCTCACAAATTCCTGCCTGACATTCTACCTTTCCGTCCAACCGTCTCTCCACTTGATGTTTCTGCACACCGGCGCTCTGAACCTGGAGCCGGAAGCAACGGCCCTGTGAAAACAGTAAGAGATGAAGCGCATTATCCAAGTTTATGGCCATTCCGACCTTAATAAGCCCAAACTCGTCCGATTGTCCGATCTAGGAAGCCTAGCAGGGAAGGCCCTGGTTAGTACTTAGAATGGATACCGACTGGGAATACAATGTGCTGTAAGCTTGGGGCGACCCAAGCTCAGCTGGCAGAGCTTTTCCACTTATCTGAAGTTCGATGGTTCAATCCCCGATCCCCACTGCAGTCCACATGTCCAAATGTCCTTGAGCAAGATACTGAACCCCAAGTCCCAATGGCTGTTCCATTGGTGTGTGAATGATTGGCGTGAATGGCTACTGCTCCTGATGAGCAGATGGCGGCGTCTATCATCACTGTGTGAATGTTTGTTTGAATGTTTGTGTGAATGTTTGAATGTTAGTGCGAATGTTTGCGTGAGTACAGTCCATTTACCATTGTTTGATGAATACAAATTAAAATCTGTATTTTCTAACCAAAAACGCTGTTAATACAAGATGCTAAAGAAAGCGTTACAGTTACTCCAACCCCGATTTCATTTAGACTTGAGATAAGAGGAACATGTCCGATAGGGACTTTATATAGTGGCTCCGGTGCATCATAGAGCCATGACCTTAGATCCATATACCCAATAACCTAGATTCAAAGTCTAAAGAAAACAGGTTGAAGGTGAAAATGCACAATACAGTGATAACACATCTCTCCAGCACTCTCATACTATTCCAAATATTTAACTTGTTCAAATATTTGGAATAGTATCTATTTTAAAAAGCATGGATTGCAACCCGCAGAAAAGTGAATTGTAAAACCCATATTAAAAGAAAAAGATGAATCGAGATAAAATGTGCCTATTTCACAACGCATGGATTCGAACGTATTTTCCATCACAGCTGTGTAATATACTGTGTATACAACACAAAAAGTTAATAAACATATTCAAGCAAATATGCAACGACTACAACAACTATGACACTGACAGAAGACTGAGATCCAGCTCTGAGGAAAAACATTCACGATTCAAATCCCTCGGCGTTTAGTTTACAGTTCTGATTTCTTCTTTACGTATAAATATTTAATCAAACATATTTGATGGGTAATTAAATGATCTCCCGTGGCTTATTATGGAATCGCTGCATGAGAGTGAAGGCAACATTTGTTCTGCTGAAAGAACGTCGTCTCAGTTCTGTTCATGTAACACTTGTTAGTTCTGTTGGTGAATCATTTCACAGAGCAGTTTGGAATAAGTTACTTTACCACACACTTCAGAACTATTTGGACAAATACTCGGTCAAGACAAAACTCAAATGGGGCCAATAAGGGCCTTATCTGGTGAAAACGTTTAAATAGGCCCGTCACCATCTAAAAGATCCAGTGTTTGAAATTCCGTGGTATCTACTGCTGAACTTCTACATTGCAAACTATATTTCTTTCAAGAATCTGTGGTGGCATATAAGTGTCCAAAAATGTTATTGTGTATAAGCCTAGTATCCTGTCAAGGGATTTAGATAGATATGTTTAGAAATTGTACGCTATATTATATGTATATAGATCAAAGCTCAAGAAGTTTCTGTTGATTTTTTCTTATGCTTATGCTTATGCTTATGCTTGGGTAGTACTATAGCTGCTGTATTCACACATGATCTTTCCATCCCAACATCCACCCGTACGCTCTCATGCAGGGGGGTCAGTAGTTTACTCATCACTTCCCAAAACAATCTCTATGTCAAAAGTGGAGAGTGATGCGGTTGGCTCCTACATCTTAAACTCAAACTATCTTTCAATTCTATAATTGAATAGAAATGCAACTGTCGGACGCTGAATTATGGTGTTTTATAGGGTGTGTGAGTGTTTCCATGTACATTTATGGTTAGTGGCGGTGTGGAGAAGAAGTTAGGGGTTATAGACTCTGAATGTTAGCATGGAAAGTTCGCAATAATGCTAAAAAAATAAGATAGTACTAAACTTGATAGCTAATACTAAACTATTCCATTTCTCTAGATTTAACGGAGAGATTTACAAAAAGGTTTTTTACACGTTAATATTATGTGAATAAGGTCAAAGAACTATTAAAAAACTGTAATATACCTCTTTACTTTTTTTTAATCTATTTTGCATGAGTGTTGAAACGTAAAACTGCAATACTGTGTTATATTATTACTTATTACTTATTATTGTTATCATTGTTCTTTGTTTGCTTTTCATATATTTTTATACATAAGAGAAGTTCACTTAAATTAAATTCCCTATCTAACAACATCACAACATTATGGGACATATGACACCACATTGGACATAAATTGATTTTATGTATAAAAGAAAAAGAAAAAGAAATAAAGAAAAAATGTCAAGAAAGATTTTCCTCTAGATCATTCATTTTAAGTTGTTAAAGCTAAATACAGTTTGTTCTCTGTTTCCTCGATTTAATACACTACTCACTAGAAAGTACCGGAATTAATCGGGTATAAACTGGAGACAAAGGACGACCTTCATTTGTCTGCGTTTAGTTTTAAACTTCAGCCTTGTGGAACCCCGACATTCAAGGATTTAGGGGTGATTATGGATTGTGAAAAACGTTGCTTCATAATTTCATGTGTAATTGAGAAAAAAACGATTCTTCTGTGATGCCGTCCTTTTGTCAGTAAACCTCTCTGGTTTTTTTTTCTGCTGTTTTTGCTGTCAGATTCTCATTTGACAGCAAAAGAAGCTGGTGAGAGCGTCAGAGGCCACACACAGATCTAGTCTGTTGCCTCCCTCCCTCGTTTCCTCTCTCCTCCTCTTCTGAATCTCTTGTTGTCTAATACCGGCTTCACACTAGAGGAAGAAACGCCTGATTTAATGTACCATTTGGCCCCCCCCCTTTACGGCGTGGGCCGATTCGAGGCTTATCTCAAATGACTATTTGTCCAAATAATACTCAAGTGTGTGGTGTCGATACGATTATCTGGAGCCTTTCCAATCTGATTGGGCCGCCTCCTACGGAATACCCGCAATAACCGATGAGAGCGAGTAATAGCAGTCATAGCCGGTTGCTGCTCACTTTTACAGCGAACAGAAAACCCAAACACACCTGAACCCTGAGTTAGGTGGATGGTTGAACTCACGTAAATTTTATTTGTATAGCCCAAAATCACAAATAACAATTTGCACCGATGGGCTTTACAATCTGTACATGATGCAACATCTTCTGTCCTTGGACCCTCGGTCTGGGTCAGGATCAACTCCCAAAGTACTCTTTAAACAGGGAAAAAGGGAAGAAACCTCAGGAAGAGACACAGAGGAGGGGTCCCTCTTCCAGGACGGACAGACGTTCTGTAGATGTTGGTGTACAGATCAGATCAACAGGGATAAACACATTGTTTACAGTTCTAGAAATGATGATGGTATGTGGTGATGTATTACAGTACATACAATAGTACTGGTACTACAATACACATATACAATAGTAGTACTGGTCCTACAATATACATATACAATAGTAGTAGTGGTACTGCAATATTCATATACAATAGAAGTACTGGTACTACAATATACATATACAATAGTAGTAGTGGTACTACAATTCATATATACAATAGTAGTAGTGGTACTACAATTCATATATACAATAGAAGTAGTTGTGCTAAGTATTGGATATATGATGCGGCCACGATCCGGGGCTCGGTACAGCCAGGAACCAGAACCCAGAACAACCACCAACCCTGTGAGCCTGCGGGGCGATAGAACAGAAAGACTCCCGGGTACAAGGACTCCAGGGGGGGAACAGAGTCAGTGGTTTATTTATGGGGCATGAATTTAGTAATAAATTATGTAGAAATAGAGGAAGTCTAAGCCTGTGGCAGCAGAACTAAGAGCTGGTCCAGGTCCAACTATAAGCTTTGAACATTGAGAATTTTTTGAAGAAGAAGAGCAGTTTGTGGAAGTATGGCAACAACACGAGTGTCTTTATAACTTTTCATGGACGATATATCCCATTAGGGCCGACAAGGACATCCATATTTGATTTTCTCCTGAAGTCACGTTTGGTCACGTGAGTTCCTGTGAGATCTGATGCCTGTGGAATCTCCACTGTGGAATCCTCGCTACAAACAGCATGTGTGTGGTTCTCGCCATCTGGATGGATCGTCTAGTGTGTGTTTGGAAGATTATTACCTTAAAAATCGGTTGAAACTTTCCTCATGTCTGTGGTCCCCCACGGTTTTACAATCAGTTAAGATTTAAAAATCCTCTAGTGTAGCTAATCTAGTAGCTAACACATGAGGTTGGCCATACCAGTGTTTCCATGTTTTTCCCACTTCCGCTGTTTGATGGACAGTATTTAGCTGTTTGTGCTTTATACCTGGTTGTGTATGTTATTTGACGGGCCTTTCATAGTTCTCTCCCTCTATGTCCATGGAGTTATCATCTTCTCCTTGTGTCAGTATGGGCTCCAGCTACCTACAACAAAACCAGGCAGTTGTAGACTCTTAAAGGCCGTTAGGTGGCGATTTGACTGCAGATGTCTGTTGGTCACCATGTGAGTCGGCCCTGGGATGATCTTAGCAGTTAACCAGGGAGTAGCCCTCCTTTTACAAATTTGTTATTAGGTTAGGTTCCAGCGTCCTCCCATGACCCTGCAAAGAGTAATCAGTGAACGATGTTTCCAGACGTATGATAATTATGATTGAGTTATTGATGAGGAAGTTTGAAACTGTGAATATTTTTCCAACCGTACGGATCTGCTGTAAAGTTACATCCTTGCCAGCCTTCTCTGTAGCGAATAATCTGAATGTTATGTCTAGTAAAAAGACACAATGCATTTTCTATCTGTGTTCAACATCGATTGAGTAAGAATCTGATGTATTGATCAATAACAGATATTTTCCTCATCATCAGATATCAGCATTAAATAAATACAGTATTTGCCACCATGTGGCTTCTATGCTATAGAGAGACAAATGGTAAATACTCATCCTACCACAACAAGAAAAAAAATGTTATTTTCAGCTAAAATGGCATCATGTGACCCGTTGATGCCATTTTTTACAGACCTAAGGTCTGTAAAAAACAAACAAACTGAAACTCACTCATTAGCCAAATTACCAGGTGTGTCAAAAATCTGTAAAAATGTATTGAAGTTTTGGTTGTAGATTTTTTTTTTATTACGTTTCGTGCTGACGAACTGAATCAACATCTATTCCATACATGCATTATAAAACACATTCACTCTCATGATCTGCAGAGAGTAACCATACTAATCTCCTTTTAGCCCCGAGTAAATGAAATGATTTGCGAGCTGGTGGAAGCTGAGGATGCCGAGGCAATTCACACTCACCCTCACCTTCCCCCTGTCAGATTTCCTCTAGACGGTTCTGGATTTAAAACCAGGGTGCCTGCAGTCAAAAGTCTCCATCAGTAATCTGGTGCCCCGCCGGTTCATCACCCTCCACCAGTATTTATTCTCCCACACTGGGCCAAACAGATGGGAGTGTTGAGCAAAAGCCTCAGTATTTACCATATCATTTACAAGGATCAGTGCTAGACCCGTCTGCCATGTTGGCCTCGGAACAAACACCTCTCCTTCCTCCTACTTGGATTACCTGGATCATTTAGGATTAATGTGGGACAACCGTAGTCTCCGAGCCATTTTGTAGCTTGATCAAAGATGTGTCAGTGCTGAGATTCACTGCGCTGACCCCCAGGTTAAAAGTGTGTTTAGAACGGTGTGTAGCATATACATCATGGAGTGAAAGAAGAATGGCTCAGGATCTCCCCGGCCGAGCTGAGACCAAACACAGACACTAATGGGTATCTCTCTGCAGAGCGAGGAAGACAGAGTCATAAACAGTGAGTGGGTGGATGATAATGTGAGGGATGGCTGCTTTTATTGTTGCTGGCGAGAAGGTCGTCCGGAATGCCCTTCTTAGCCTGCTGCCACCCTGACCTGACCCCGGATAAGAGCCAGGAAATTGATAAATGGATGGATGGATGGATGGCTGGGTGGATGACGAGCTGGATGGCTGGCTGGCTGGCTGAATGGATGGATGGATGGATGGATGAATGGATGGATGTTTTCATTGTTGGCTATGTCGTTTAAACACCAGTGCAGGCAATGTGTCGTCAGCAAGATAGTAAGCATCTGCTTCTGCTTGTGACGTAGGTTCACCTGCACAGGGGATGATCTGATGGGGTGAGGAGTGTCTCCATGCATCCATTTGCACATTTACGCACTGCAGAGAACGTTATAAAATCCAATCCAAAGGTCTTTGTTGAAGCACTAAATGTGTTGATGCAGTATGTGCATTTATTTCCTTTCAGGTTTCAGTCACAATGGGAACCAAATATCACCAACAACCTCAAGATGAACCGTTTCTCAGGCTCTACAAGAAAGTTTGTGTGTGTGTGTGTGTGTGTGTGTGTGTGTGTGTGTGTGTGTGTGTGTGTGTGTGTGTGTGTGTGTGTGTGTGTGTGTGTGTGTGTGTGTGTGGTCTGTGAGGGTGTTTGCACAAGCCAAGTTTCCGGGAGTGTGTTTGATGCTGGGAGTGTGTAATTATGTGCAGATTATTGGAGAAGCGGACGGGATGAAGTCTTTGATGGGATTAAACACTCAATTATCCATCTAAATCCACCGCCCCAACTCTCAGGTTCTAACATTTCACACACATACAAACAAGGATTTGAACAAACACCCTGGTGAGTACAAAATACACACAAACAGAGGGCTCTCTCTCTCTTTTCCTACTACCGAGTGCACCATCCTACACAAGTTCTCTTTCTCTCATGCTAATCATAACCATCATTCCATCTGATAGGTGGACTTTTTTCACGTATTACGTGTTTTTAACTCGTCAATTTTTCTGCGATGGGATCGGATGGGAAAAAGATGGATTCCTCCACAGATTTGAATTACAGATCTACAGTATCTTGGCAAAACATTCTAACAAGGTATGGTGGACTGAGGGAATATGCCAATATGGGATACTTTCAAGTGAGTGTTGGCACTTGGTTCTTTTTGGATTGCAAGCGGACAAGATGACCAGCAATTTATTTTGCCATAACCCTCATATGTTAAAAATCTGTTATCTGTTAAAAAACGTTGTAACAGTTATTCATCTTCATCAATTGGAAGAGTTTGGACTATAAATAAGGGTTTGTCTTAGGACAACTCTAGTTCTAAGTCTAAATGTTAGCCCAGCAATATGGCATTCAAGGATCAAAGTCAAAGTCTCCCCTCATATACAGATGAGGTTAAGTTTTAATTCTCTTTCCCACTCAATGATTCTTATCCAGTTAATACACTCTTTACCTGCGTAATTGACCACTAATCCTGCTATTGGGTATTAATAAGACCGAGCTGATCATTATTGTTCGTTACATCCCAAAAAAGTCCAGGATTTAATGGAATGGTCATTACCATCACGTCGGCGTTTAAGGCATCATAATTCAGCATCAGCTGCACAATATCTGAGTGGAGAAAGTCTTAAAAGAACAGACCTGCCGTCCTCATGCTCCTTGTTTATCATTTTAACCACGGCAACACTTCCAATATTGTCCCCTCTAATGTGTAGCTTGAAATTCATGCAATATTATGGCCGCTATATTCTGCCACAAAAGTCATATCTACTTGGAATGAATAAATAAGAAAATCCGAGGGTTTTTTTATAAAACGCTCCTTTCCTTTTCTCAGAGTGAGGTGAAGAAACACACACAGCATCATGTCATTTTATCAAAATGCTGCATATGGTAAAAAACTTAACCTCTCTGCTGGCATACTGCAGTGACAATGGTTTATTTTCTGCACAAACATATAATAGATGGGTACAGAAACTCTCAGAATGCAAAATAATTCCCCAATAAAGGATCCCTTCTCCTAAAAATGTTCCAGAAGAGGTGGTATGTCCATTTGTCCTCTTATTGATGGCCTTACTGTAACGCCAGAGCCTGAAAGCACCGCCTGACTAAATGCTTTTCTCGCCCTTTCAACTTAACCTCAACTTCAACTTTATGCATTGTGACGAATTATACAAATGACCAAGTGTTGTTTCTTAGAAACCAGAAAACGATGCAACTTAGATGAATAACAATGACAATACTAATAATAATAACTAGACCTATGCTGTAAATCCCCAATCTCCCGTGTTGTACAAACAATCCCCCTGATTGAACTCCTCAAATTAAACGTGAAGTTATCTCCAAAAAACAGTGTTTTTTCTTGTAGAAAGCTCCCCCACGTGAGTAAAACTTGAACTTTTAGAGAAGAACAGGATATATTCAAGATAGATCTCCTTGAGTTGATTCATAAACATCAAAGCTGGACTTAATCCGACCAACAATTAGGAAGTAATGGTTGAAAACATCCTTCAATTTAGCTCCCCCTAGTGAGTGAAATATGAATTACTTAAGTGAAATATAATATAAATACAAGATCGATATCTTTGAGTCGATTCATATACGCCAAACATGGACTAAATTGGAATAACAATTAAGAAATGATGTCGGAAAAACAGTGTTTTTCATTAAAAAAAAAGCTGCCCTGTTGGAAAAATTCTCAACTCGACTCACATGCAATAAATTTAGTCTTAATCAGACCAACGGTTGAGAAATTATGGCCTGAACGTTTTAAGAGATAAAGCTCACCCTATTGTTCGAAATACCCAACTGACCTTTCCCAAAATCACTCCAGTTCTTCTTAATTATATTTATTTTGCTATTAAAGTTATATGTTCTTTTTATCTATGTATTTATTAGTTTGTCCGTTTATTTTATGGCTGGTAGTTACAATGTGGGCTGCCTTTTTATTTGGTACATTCCTTACTGTTTGATTTGTCAGCAGTGAAGAAAATATATAATAGAAATTGGGGAAAAGGTTCACTTTTTGAAACAATTCTTCGCAAGAGAAATATGAAAGTTCCATGTGACTTCAGACAGACAGATAATGGATGGATTGATAGATGGATATTCTAAAGGTGGCAAAAAGTAAGACATACTATATAATACAATTCAACCATACTTCACTGCATCATCTTTCAGCACCTCCACATTCCGGTCTAAAGCTTTTACTTCTGCCTGCACTGTGAGGTCTTGTCGGTGTGATTCCTCCATGCACTGGATACATGCCTCAGTTATTCTTGAGAATGGTGTTGCTGGAGGACAGAAAGAGAGAGAGAGAGCAGAGGGTTGTTTAAGGGTGGCCAATCATCCAATTATCTGGATAAAACAGGTGGCACCTCATTGGGAAAGCTCATTAAAATGGCGTTCAATCTTGGCTCCCAGACGCCTCTGGAAATGAAAGCACATGTCCTGTTTGGCCAGTTTGGATTTTGAAAATATATCCAGGCCATGAGGAGGAGAGGATTTCCCTCATACTGAATAATTGGATATTTGGATCTCAGCCAGTCAAGATTTACTTTACGGTGCACTGGTCATCATGATGGACAGCCTGAGGCTGAGGGGCGTTGTCGGCGGAGCAAAGCATCACATCTGTTCTGGGTTCTCTCTCCGTCCATCTCAAATGTTTACAGTGTTTACTTGATGGTGATTGATGAGGCGTTAAAGATCAGATGGAAATGGAACCCATAAATGCACACATAGAGGACCGGAACGCTGTTTGGCGTTTGGGGAATCACACTATGGAGCTTCTTCCATACGGCTAACGGCCTATAAAACCAAAGGGCAAACATCTTTTTATAGCGGTCTGTAGGAGAAGTGGGTCGATTCAGGAAAAAGTGTGCGGCTTTGCAGTTCCTACGTCAGGGACAGTAGGTCTTCAAGGCTATGAGGAGCAATTAAGAAAGAAAAGTGTGGCTTCTTTATCCGATCACTCGGAAATACTCCATAGTGTTCATACCTAAAAAAAAAAAAAAGGAAAGGGCTTAAATTACACATCCAATCTTGATGAAGGACATATTAAAGTTAAAAATCTTTATTGATATACATTTAGTAACTCATTGAGAACAAAAATAGACAAGAACAGTCATTGGGAACCAAAATCATTAACCCAGAGGGCTCCCAGACCTGGATCAGGGGATCAGTGATGCTACATTTGGATAACAGCACAGAAGTTCTCAGGTGGATTCGGATCTGAAGAACATGAGGACCGCTCATCAACACCTTCGTCAACCAGGAACTGCCTACGCATTTTGACTACATGAAGCTGGGCATTATCCAACACAAGGAGGAACCCAGGGTCCACTGCACCAGTATAAGGTCAGTCAATGGGTCAAAAGATATTATTATGGTACCTGACAGCCGTCACGGTACTGTTGGAAGAACGGGGAGAGAGAGATGGTCTGTGGCCACCACTTGCAGGACCATTTCCTTTTTTGGGGGGGGGGGCTTGTCTTTCTGTTGCCTAACCCCGCCACAAAGGAGTCACAGATCAGTACTTGCAATGCCGCTCCCAGTTCTGGATTACTGAGAGTGGTTGCATCAGGAAGGGCATCGGGCCTAAAGCTAATGCCAAATCAGTACGCAGAATATAAATGGAGGTCTAGCGGAAGTTCATTCAGAAAGACTTTCCTCTGGTACACTACGGTCACAGTTATTGTTCATTCCCCTCTGTTCTCCTCACCTTTCACACCTGTTTGGTGTCAATCAGCTGCTTCACGGTCTGGAGCATTCATTGATATCCGCTGCACCCTTTCAGGAAGCCTCATCCATCCCCTCACTGTCAACCTGCATGTTTATCCTCATCATCACTTCATCACCATCAGCTGCTGTATCTAAATACGACCCTCTTAATCCATCTAGTTCATGAATACTGCTGGTTTGTGCGCCCTCCACCTCCCCATCTCCACCTACTCCTATGAGATCCATCAGTTTCATTATTCATCAGCCTCTCCACAGTCATCAGCCACCACCACCAGTATCCAGACTCCAGAAGGGGGATATTCCATGCTGCATGTTGCTTTCTAATAGACTCATTATCACACATCTGCTGTCGTAATAAATCATTCATCTTTTCCACATCTCCTCTTCTCCGATCGAACTGATCTCCAAACTGGTTCACAGCGGTACCTTTGCATGTAAACAGATGATCCACTGTAACAGCTCACCTATTGTCACTTTCATTTCCACCAAAGCAGGTAAAACTAAAACACAAACACTTAACATTTTCTAACTGGTCAGCTCCAAAAGTTTGATTATCTCTATTTCATTCTGTTACGATTAAATGTTCCTGATCTTTTTTGAGCAGCGTCTTTGTAATTATTTTTATTTTACTGGAAAATAAAGAAGCGCTTTCAAAAATCAGCACTCATTTACACGGTTAGTTATCTCTTTGTAATTCCTAGGTCAAACTATTATCACATGCAGCTCTGAGTCAGAACCTGAGCCCGATGGTGCTACAAACATCAGCAGCCAAGCTATGGTTCGCCGACACGCTTCATTAGTGGCACAACAAATATTAATCTGTTAACAACACAGGTGTTAACTTGATCCAATTACACCTGGAATGGAGCAAGAGTGATTAGATCTCATTTCACTTTAAATGTGTCTGAAATTACCAACAAGAATTAAACATCATTTATTATTAAGACTGCTGCAGCAGGAAATTAAAGAGAGCATTAACAATAAGGTTTTTCAATTCTAATAACAAACAGAGTGTAAGGAGGTTTTTACAGTAATGAATACTGACAATTCATCGTTGTGGTTGTGGTTGTGTTTCTGCCGTATAAGTAGGAAATAGGAACATTTTTTTTCAGTGTAATCACACAGACCGTAATAAAAAAAGAGAAAATAAAGAAGTCCTGTGTTTTCAAGAAATTATTCAGAAAATCTTTCTTTCATATTCTAAAAACCTGGATATTTGAATTCCAAACAAGCAACCTCACCAACACCTCTTAAAGGTCCAGTGTGTAACATTTAGGGGGTATAGTTATTGTTTTTTGGAAAGTGCCTTAAGATAATGTGATATATAGACAGAGAGAGAGAGAGAGAGAGAGAGGGAGAGAGAGAGAGAGAGATAAGAAATGTTACATTACCAGGGGATCACTGAGGTCCAAAAAAACAAAGCTCTGTACTAACAATTATAAAAATAACAACTTGACAGTTATCTCTTGAGGCCAACTCGTTTATGATTCAATTCATACGTTTTGTTCACAGTTCTTCAGAAAAAGTCATCTTAAGGTCAAAAATTTCTAATCGTCATTTCTACACTGCATGATATCATAACTTGTTCTGAACCAGTAATAGCAGTACTTTCTAAACAAGAACGCCTGGAATTTATCTGGCATCTGCAAACTGGATGGTGTCTCATATCATATCATCTGATATCCATTTGGAAAACCTGCCTGACCAGAACATTAACCTGACCCGTGCCACTGGCTACTATTTCCATCAAGAACTTGTGGTCTCATTCAGGCGCAGACTTCCGTACCAAATTGGATTTTTGTGGACCAAAACTTCACTCCCTTTCCATTGCATTGTAAAAAAAGAATTATCTGCATCCTGTCAGATGTCCTCCTTTTTTTCAGCCAGCGACATTAGCAAAGAATTGAAGATGTAACGTATTAATATTGACTCTTGTGACTTTATTCTTCTTTCTCATCCATGCAGGAAAAAGACACCGTCTCCTCTGGATGGAGGACTCATCACTTACTGTCACTCTCAGGTTAGCCTAAAGGTTGAACCTAAAAGCAAGACGCCAATACCGGAGAAAGTTCTTAACACTCTTTATTGGATGATGGCAGCAGGAAGTAGACGGCGAGGAGGCGTCTTCAAAGACATAGGCTGACTTATTTGAGTTCTGGACCTGGTGTATCGTAAAGAAAGAGTGTCAGGGCGGAACCTGGTGCACAAGAAAGTTGTGTGAGGAATGGGAATCAAAAACAACGAAGAAAGCTTTACGCCAGAGCCTGAACGTGTTCGGGAGAAAGTAGTACGATCTGGCGGTTGACAGTGGAGGTTAACCACCGCTGATCTGAACAGTAGGAAGTCAGATTGAACCACACCTGGCACATGCTCAAATTGATCAGGAAAAAAGATGAGCAGAGAAATAATGATAATACACATTCAGTGTATCCATAGTAACCAAGCATGCTTGTCTAAACGTGAACCAGCAGATGTTTCATAGTCTGTAGGCTGCAGAAGGTTTCTAGCCACATCAGCATCAAGGATACTCTGGGAGACGGATGTGCGACGGACGGCCCACCGGCGTCTAATCAGAGAATCCGTGAGAGCTGCTGAAAAGGTCCGTCAGTGGTTGGTGAGCCCGGAACCCGCTGCTGAACCCTGTAGAGATGTTGCGGCCCTATCAGCAAAACGTTGAGGATGGAGGGCGCTTGGGAGACGCCATTACTCACTGGACCATCTTGTAGCGTCCAGGAAGATATATCATCTAAGAAAGTAGGGGATAAATAGAGAGAGTCAATGGAGAAAAAGGCTCCTGCTTGATAAAATCTGAATTTCAAACAGAGTCAGAGTAAAACCTCTAATCTTTTTCAGTAAAAGTTATTTGCTGTGAAGACACAAGCAGACAGACGTGAGATCAATCACCTGGATAATGTCGGTGTTGCCCGGTTTGTTTTCGACGCCATTAAACCGTCCACATTGGACAGTATAGTGCAGAGAAGAGGTTTGGTGGCGGTTTCATGCAGAGAGTTTCAGCATAATTTATGCGCAGTTATTTTGGGAAACAAACAAGTGGTGTTTGACTTTGTTGCTTAATAAAAGTTCCAGTGGTCAAAAATAAAATGATCTGAACACCGACTCCCTGGTTTTCTTGCCGGATCATTTGAATAATTAAAGAAATTAAAGATAGATGGATCAGTGGTGTTAACGTTGCTGAAATTTATCTCTGTTCCACTTCTACTCTGTTCTGCTGCTTGAGAATATGATGCTTACAAACTCACTCGACGAACATCGGGTTGGCTATGGCTTGGGCGCTACCCCGGTCACCCAGATTTGATTGCTAGCTTCTTCAGACCACATCTACCGCGCAGGGTCCTTGACTCAGGTTGCTACCCTAGGACCTTATCTTACCTGTGGCCTGATGGGTCAAGCGAAGAGAACAAATTTGACTATTTTTAAGTGTGTATATACGGTATAACAGTATATAACTGTCCAGCCTCCATGAATGGCGTTTCCCCAACCTCCAACAGTCCGGACCCAAAGCCTGAGGAACAGGTCAGGAACAGAGCTTCCGGTAACTGGAATTTGTAGCAGAAAAGAGAGGGAGGTGGGTTAGAGCATGGTGGAGAGGAGAGAGGATCAGATGAATGTTAGAGATTGGTGTAGGTCTCCTGCAGATGTTGGGTGAGCAGGTCCTAGTGGAAACCGGCCCCTGGGGTGGACTGCCAGGTGATCTTTCCACGAGTTTGACGGCAGCAGTCGCAGAAGGAATAGCCTGGATCTGTTTCTGTTCTACCGCCTTTCTTCTCTTTCTGCTTCTTTTTGTTCCAGCCGACTACTGCAGAAATAGAGAATCTGATTAGAACACTTGAATCAACTCAATCAACTCAGCTGGCCCTGCTCCTGTAAGCCAACTACCCACGGCTCTCTCCCTCAGCTCCTCGCTGAGCCACACTCGCCTCCACAACCACAATAAAGCATACCTTATAATCAACCGAGCCGCTCTAGAACGACTCTGTCTGGCTGAGATTGAACTGGTCTTTATGGAACTACTCTGCCATGGACTGATTTAATGGGTTAGTTAAGTCACTAGTTGGCCTTATATTCTTGCTTTTCTTAGCGCTGTCTGTGTTGAAATTTGTTTAAAATGACCCCTCAGTGCATCATTTCTTTAGTCTGCAATGACGTGGTGGATGTGGACCCTACAGACACCAGGTAAGGAGACCAGGAGGTCATTCCAAGTCATCCTGAAGCAGCAGAATTAATCCCCCCAGACAGCGGGGAATGGCTGCTATCCCGGTCTGTCACAACCACTCTGAGCCCTCACAGCCGAGGCCGTCACAACGAAAGCCAGTGCTCCGGAGAGAGGAACAGGACACGGGGGAGAGGAGGGGAACCCGGGCAGTGAAGGGGAGGATTTACTTACATGGTGGTTTTTTTTATGCCACCCAGAGGACTCAGGTGGAGGAGGAGGATTTGTGATATCACCAGCAGTGCATATGAGACGGATGTTTGCAGGACGGATGACAACAGCTGTTTTATTTTTACTTTTACATGGTTTGTTTATGTCTTGCTTGTGTCTTATTTGTGGTACGGTTTTACCAACATTAACATGACACTCAACGACGTCTAACCTCATGCCTTGTTTCATCTTCGTCACACTTGTTCTCAACAAATATACTCATATTCTCAGTGCAATCAGGGCCCAGTCGGGTCGACGGCAACAATGTGGGTTGAACCAACAACAATATAATTGCACATTTATGTGGTGGGTTGATAAATTAAACAGATTTTCTTTCTATCCAACAGTTTGTGTATTTGTTCACCATTTAGTTTGCCAATTAGACACTATTCTTCATTTATATTGTTTTCTCTCCCTTTGACCCCGTCTGGACTTCAGATTTGGTCATTAGTGTATCAGCCGGTCTGCAAAAAAATGAAAGGCTAAGCACCGCCCTAAACATAATGAATAAAATACAAACACATTTACTCACAGTATAAAAGAGTCAGTTAGACTTCTGGGATATCGTTCTGTCCAGTTAAGACGATTCGGCGACTGTGAGTCACTTTTAGCTGCTTTGGTGAAATTGAAAGTGACAACTGATGGACAGCAGAGGTAACATCAGGACAAAACCCAAAAAGGTTCTGGTTCTGATTAAGGTGGTGGCCACGGATCGTTTCTCTTTTTTCATCTTTCCTGACAGATTTTTGTGTTGTTTTGCATTTTGTTGGTGTTCTTGTCAGATTCGGGTCTGGCAGGGAGTCCAACTCCTCCAGGATGGAACATCCATGCAAGGTTTGGATTATCCTCATCCTCAGGGTGAGGAGGAACAGGAGGAGCACTGCCGGAGTTCTACAAAATGATTTCACCCTGAGTGGTAACTGACTCCATCAGGGTCCTACGTTCGCTCACAGACCAGATTGCCGTCACCACAGACAGAGGACAGTAAACTCAATAAGTGTTTATTATAGCAGATACCCAAACATCTGCAAACCTTTCTATTGAATTACACTAAATCAAGAAAGTGAAATAACCTTTTCTATGTTTTTACAATCAGAATAAGCGGAAAACACGGAATTTCTATGTCGAAATAAAGACTGTTGGTCAGAATAATGTAAAGTAAGTTATTAGTGTAAAAGTACGAATCCGTTTCATTTACAGATTTTACTGTTATGCGGGCCTTCATTTACGGTGTCAAACCTTTATCGAGGACACGCCCTCATCTCAGCAGGAAGGAGGTGTTGAAAATGTGCTATGGGGATTTCAGGGTTAATAAAGTCTGAATTGATTGTAATTTTCATTTGATATAATTATATTTACATGCTAATTTATCCTAATGTTTTTTTCATGGTCGCTGCATTCAAACACGGGGGCTGCTTGTATGACATAACCATTTTATTTTAAAAGATTTTAAATAGTTGCATCTTTGACAATTAAAACAAGGGAGTTTATTTGCATAAATGTAATAAAACGTTTGCATTCTATATGTTGCAAGAACAGGATAAGTCACATTTTTGACATTAAAGAAAAAAAGCTATGAAAATGATCATTGTTTCTTTTTTTCCAATTTTATTTCTTTGGGGAATTTAATATCTGAATTTATCCTAAAATGACACATCATTTGGTCAAGCATAATTTTAACAGTAAGACAAAAAAAACAAACTAAAAAATGTCTCTAAGAAAAACTATTTGATCCTTATTGGATCCTTATTTTTCGGTTTAGTAAGGAGCTCACATGTTTAAATAAACCCAAAATATCCAATTTATTGAAAAGGAATGTCTTAATAGCCATGGTGAATGTCTCTTCCTGGAAATCTCCCCCATGGGACACAACAGGTCATATCTTCGGCCCCTTTCTCTTTTGCATTTACATCAATCAATCTTTATTTCTTTGCGCCAATTCAAAACAACAGTTGTCTCAAAGTGAGTTTTTTCTCAGAAAGGGCAGGTTTAGACCAAACTCTTTCTATCATTGAGTTTAATACATGCTGTCAATGGTTCATATTATAAAACAAGTTCAGTTACGTTTCTTAAGAAATAGTGACTGGAAATCTTCTCCTCCAAACAGTTGAACCGGACGTCCAGGGTTAAAGGTTAAAACGGTTTAAAAGGGAGTATTGTTGCATTAATGTTTTAGTGAAAGGTTTTGGGATAACATGAGTAAATAAATATATATTCATGACTTTGTTTATTTATTATTATGTTAAGTTCAATCATTTTCATTTGTGTTGCCTTTTTAGTGTTTTTTTGGGGGGTTTTGCAATTAAAATCTTGATATAAACCAAAAGAGGCACGAGGGAAAAGCAGGGGGTCAAACTGGAATAAGCACAAAAAACAAAACTCTACGATGAACTTAAAAAACAACTGGGAGAAGGCTGGGATGCGTGACGGCGCCTGATGACGCGGGGGAACATCGAACAACGAACTGGCACAGCAGGAAAGGTGAGGACAGACTTTATACACTGACGTAACGAGACAATGAGACACAGCTGGAGGTGAGACACAGGTGAACGCGATGACCAATCCCACAGAAGAGCACAGACCCAGAGAGGGAGAAAGGAAGACAACAGAAACACACAAAGACTAAACTAGGAAGGAAATAAGAATGAAACAAAGAATAAACAGAAAAACACACTAAAAAGGCAAAACAAATCAAAATGACGGAACTTCACATAATAATAAATAAACACAAAGTCATGACGGATATTCACTATGATGCAGCGCTCAAAGAAGTGGGTTGGAAAATATTAGGTCATTATTAGGTAAAGTAAGTAATCAAGTACCCATCCAATGTTTTTTAATTTCAGGTCTTCTATCTATTGTTGATATTAATATTCTTATATGCCCAGCTATGTAAAGCATCCTTGAATCCCTTGAAATACACTATATACATTTCAGTTATTACTATTATTATTATTATTATTGATTGATTTAAGTAAAAGTAAAATATGCTGTTTGTTTGTTCATTTGTTTGTTGTTGGTTTTTTTACATTGTGATCAATTGAAATCCCTTTGAAATGGCGACGGGTGCTAACAGCACCCATCATTGATCAAATTCAACTGGATTGAAAATAATCCCAGAGAGGAAGACGTGCTTACAAATCTTCTCACAACAACGACAAAAGAATATATCATTTTTTACATGCCGTACTGTGAGAGAGTTAGACACTAAGATCGATCCCAGTCTCACCTGTGTGCAGGGAACATGGCAGGTGTTACCTTTACCAGCCTGGGTCTGCCAAAAGGTCATTCATACAGATTTGAACTATGGGATACCGAGGAAGAGAGGGCGGTGAAGCTCCAGCAGTCATGTAAGGCGCAGCGGCTTCGACTGCGCTGGAAAGAGACCAACCCTTTGGGTGAATGGACTTCAGTCCACAGGAGCTGAGTTTTCACTCTGTATGATAAAAACACTCAAACGCGGCCTGCCTCGGACCACTCACTCTCGAAATTCCATTACAAGTGGGCTTTTTCAATATAGAAAGAAAAAAAAAATGAGTTAAAAAGCAGGATAGAGCTTGGAATGAAGAGAGAAAACTAAATCAATATTTAATTTTCTCCCCGGGAGATATGTTCAGCTGCTAATCAGCGGCGACTGGAAAAGATGACACTCGGAATAGCAAGCAGCGAGAGCTCAACTGTCCTCCGCTTCCAGGACGGCCTCTTTCTTGGGCTCGTCTATCTGTGAGCATCACATTTCTCATTCACCCAGTCAAAAGAATCTCTCCGTGCTTCCATTAGCTCCACAGTCTTCGTCACCGGCCCTCGCCACCGGTGTCAGCGTCTCGTTCTGCCCACGTCTCTCACCCTCTCTCTCTCTCTCTCTCTCTCCCCTCTCTCTTTTTGTCCAATTTATTTCCCCTCAACTGTTAATACTCGGCTCAATAACCACATGCAGTGACGTGCGGTGAGTTCGGCGACGGTGAGGTTCTGACCCGTTCAGAGTCAGATTTACAAACGTATGAACCCAATACAGGAGCTTAAATTCAACATTCAGTTGCCAGCTTCTTCACTGACTACTGGTTCTGTTTCATGTCTCGTATCAGAGCTCTCTGCACACACACACACATCGGTAAGGTCCATATTTGGCGTTCAATCTGTATCGGCTAGGAGAAAGACCGCGTTTGCGCCGCATCATCCCGTGTTTTTAATATGCCATCTCAAATCTACAATCATACACTGTGAGGCAAAAATCATAGGTTCTGCCCGTTTTCTTAAAATAAAAATAAGAAGCTCCTCTTATGTTTTTTGTTATTAAAATATTTTTCGATTATTCACAATAAAAAATCATTAAAATGAAAAATATAGACAAAATTATTGGTTCATTTTTGAAATGTAATTATCCATCTTCCATCTTTGCAGTCAGAGGAAAACATTAAAAACCAACAACTGTAACTGTAGACAACTGTAGTGAACATGACTCGGATTTTTTCCCTGCGCAGAAGAAGAGAAACAGCAGAACCAGCAGAAACCCTTTGGGCTCAGCACGCCCCCTTCAGTGAGGCAGAGGTACTACCGCCTCACCTCACACTTTCATGGCGGATCAGGACATGTTGAGGACATTAAAGGACATTAAAGGGCCCTTTAATGTCCTTATCTAAACATTATATATATTGTTTTATATTTATATATATATATGAATATAATGTCTATCTACATATGTCTATCTATTTAAGATGTTGTAGTATGTCTTACTTACTTTTTGTCACTTTTAGAATATCTATCTATCAATCCATCCATCTATTCATCCATCCACCCATCCAGGCATCATCTATCCTTGGTCATCTCCGCCCGGTGGTCAGCCTGTCGATGGACCCCCTTCAGTTCGCCTACCAGTCTAAGACCGGGGTGGACGACGCCATCATCTTCCTTCTTCACCGAGCTCTCTCTCACCTGGAGAAGCCTGGAAGCACCGTGAGGATCACATTCTTTGATTTCTCCAGTGCTTTCAACACCATCCAGCCCACGCTTCTGAGGGACAAACTGGAACTGACCGGAGTGGATGAGCACCTCGCATCCTGGATCCTGGACTACCTGACCAACCGTCCCCAGTATGTGTGGACTCGGGACTGTGTGTCGGACGTGGTTGTCTGCAGTACGGGGGCCCCACAGGGAACGGTCCTGGCTCCGTTCCTCTTCACCCTCTACACTGCAGACTTCTCCTACAACACACCCACGTGTCACCTGCAGAAGTTCTCTGATGACTCTGCAATTGTCGGTCTCATCACAGACGGGGACGACAAGGAGTACAGAGGACTGACGCAGGACTTCACGCACTGGTGCCAGTGGAACCACCTCCAGATCAACGCCGGTAAGACCAAGGAACTGGTGGTGGACTTCCGAAGGCACACCCCCCCCCACACACCGGTGAACATCCAGGGAATGGACGTTGAGATGGTCACGTCCTACAAGTACCTTGGTGTTCACCTGAACAACAAACTGGACTGGACCCACAACTCAACGGCACTCTTTAAAAGGGGTCAGAGCCGACTGTATCTGCTGAGGAGACTGAGGTCTTTTGGAGTGCAGGGGGCGCTCCTGAAGACCTTCTTTGACTCTGCAGTCGCCTCAGCCATCTTTTATGGAGTGGTCTGCTGGGGCAGCAGCATCTCAGCTGCTGACAGGAGGAAACTGGACAAACTAATCAGGAAGGCCAGTTCGGTCCTGGGATGTCCTCTTGACTCGGTGCAGGAGGTGGGAGACCGGAGAATGATGGCCAAGCTGTCATCTCTCCGGGACAACGTCTCCCACCTCATGCAGGAAACCATCTCTGCACTGGAGAGCTCCTTCAGCGACAGGCTCCTTCACCCCAAGTGTGTGAAGGAGCGATATCGCCGATCGTTCCTTCCTGCAGCAGTCAGACTCCACAGCACCAGCAACACACACACACCTACACAACTACACACACACTTACACACACACCTACCTTTTAATTTATTTTAATTGCACATAACGTTTAATTTTAATTTAATTTATTTTAATTTATTTTAATTGCACATAACACAATGTTATTCTTACTCTGTGTTATTCTTACTCTGAACATGCTCTGCTGCTGTAACATTGCAATTTCCCCATTGTGGGACTAATAAAGGCTATCTATCTATCTATCTATCTATCCATCTATCCATCTATTCATCCATCCATCTATCCATCCATTTATCCATCTATCTATCTATTCATCCATCCATCCATTTATCCATCTATCTATCCATTTATCATCTATCTATTCATCCATCCACCCATTTATCATCTATCTATCCATCAATCCATCTATCTATCCATCCATTTATCCATCTATCCATCCATCCATCCAACCATCCATCCATTTATCCATCTATCTATCCATCCATCCATCCATTTATCCATCCATCCATTTATCCCTCTATCTATTCATCCATCCATCCATTTATCCATCTATCCCTCCATTTATCCATCTATCCATCCATTTATCCATCCATCCATTTATCCCTCTATCTATTCATCCATCCATCCATTTATCCATCCGTCCATCTATTTATCCATCTATCCATCCATTTATCCATCTATCCATCTATCCATCCATTTATCCATTTATCCATCTATCCATCCATTTATCCATCTATTCATCCATCCATCCATTTATCCATCCATCCATCCATTTATCCATCTATCTCTCTTATTGTTTGCATATTTTCCAGTCTCTCCTGATTAAATGATGATAATCAGGAGCTGAAGCATCAGCACCGCCTCACTCATTACCGATGACCGGCTAAAAGTGTGTCGCCATTTCCTCCACTAATGTTTCTCTGACCTTAAAGATTGTAGGCAATGATATTAACTGTGAAAAAAACAAAAAAACAAAAAAACACTGGCTTGTTCTGTGTGTGTTGACGCTCAATTTGTGTGCGATGTACTGTATTGGGGAGGTATAATTTAGAAAAACAAAAAGCTGGTGGTGTGTTGTGGTCTAGAGACGGCTGAATCCGAGGTACTCTTATTTTGAAGGCAACAGTAGGAAATAAAGGATGGACAGCGAGAGAGAAATGTGTTTTGGCATAGTGGCCTTTATCAGGGCGTTGTGCAATGATGTTAACTTTTACCCGTAGATATTTCTAAATACAATCTACAGCTGTGAGGTAGCAATGAGCAATAAATGGACCTGAATGGTCCATGATATAAATAATGGTGTTTTTTTCACCTGGATAGTCAGTGCATTATTAACCAGAGACATTTTAAAACCAAGCAGTTTGAGTTATAAGTGCAGTTTCTTCAGAAGTGTGAATAAGTGAAGGAGATAGGAGCGTCTGGAGGCGGGCGGTCTTTATGGAATAGACAGAAAGGTTGTTCAAGGTTGAACTGTCGTGGGCTAGTCTGACATCGAGACAGCTGGGTAATCAAGCTGTCCCGCAGAAACCCAGAAAGCATGGACGCACTCACAAAATCACAGCGGAGCAGAAGTATCTGTATGTGTGATCGGAAGGATGGAAATCTCTCCTGTCAACACAGAGTCTCTGAGGCGGAGGAGAGAAAGGCAACAGGAAAACTCTGCCCCAACAGGAAGTCCTAATTCAGCTCCTGCATGCAGTGTCAACTTCTCCTATCTTTAGGTACGCAGCTCAGAAAAGTACGATCACAGCTCAGAAACCGTTCATGAGACGGATGATGGATCAGAGTACACCCAGACGTTCCCTCCCAGACGTTCCCTCCCAGACGTTCCCTCCCAGAAGTTCCCTCCCAAAAGTTCCCTCCCAGACGTTCCCTCACAGACGTTCCCTCCCACACGTTCCCTCCCAGACGTTCCCTCCTAGACGTTCCCTCCCACACGTTCCCTCCCAGACGTTCTCTCCCAGACGTTCCCTCACAGACGTTCCCTCCCAGACGTTCCCTCCCAGACGTTCCCTCACAGAAGTTCCCTCCCAGACGTTCCCTCACAGACGTTCCCTCACAGAAGTTCCCTCGGGTAAGACAAAATGTTTATTCAAAAAAGAAATTTCTTTCCAGAGAAACATCAACTGCCACCCACAGTCAGCCCACAGTTGAAGATGCAGGTACCAGCGACAACAATCCAGGTTTGTACTGGTACTGATGGCGCAAAGGCCATGATGGGGAGACACGGCGGAGTGGTAACGCGCTTGCAAGCGGTTTCTCCTGATGCCACTCGGGTAAACTACAGCGTCCATCGAGAGGCTCTCGAACTTTGTGAAAGCCAGGCCCCGGGTGTCTCGCATAATTACTGTATAAATGCAGTGAAATGGTCGGCGATCATGAGACGTTATAACTTCTCACAGACGTACGCTGGCATTCAAGAGGCAAAGTATAGACACGTTTCTTTGGACTGAAAGATGGATTTGAGATTTTCTTCAGTGACCCATCATTGTCAACTGTCTGAACATTTGCATGGTGAGGAGTTTCTTACTTGCCTGGCTTATCTGGAACAAACTTAATCTCGGCTTACAGGGGGTTTCCGCAGCCGTATTCAATGTCCAAGATAGAGTTGAGGCTCTGATACAGAAGTTGAACCTCTGGTCAAACTGCATGGACAACAACAGAACCGAAGTCTTTCAGTCGTTGCATGAATTTTTGTGCACAAATGAACTCTGTTTGACAAACAGTGTGAAACATGACATAACCCCGCCCCTCGGTGAGCCGGCTGAACGCAGGTATTTCCCTGAAACTGACGGGTCAGACAGTTTGATACGTCGTCCATTTACGTGTCTGCCTGCTGCTTTATCCTCATCTGAAGAAGACAGCCTCATTGAGATTGCCACAGATGGATCCCTGAAAATGGAATTTAATCAGAAGCCACGGCCAGATTTCTGGATCGGACTGCGCACAGAACTGGCCAAACGCGCTGTCAAGACTTTGATGCCCTTTGCCACCAAGTACTTGTGTGAAAGTGGATTCTCAGATCTGACAAATATGAAAAGAAAATACAGAGCAAGACTTAGTGTGTGGATAACAATTTAAGACTCAGACTTCCTCAAATTCAGCCAAACATTGCAGAGTTATGAGCGTCCTCTCGAGGACACCCGTCTCATTAAAGCTGTGGGGAGTTTGTATTTCACAGTTTCAAGTGGATTATTTACTGAATGAGATATATGACCCACATGTTCCTTTGGTAGATTCCTTTTTTTATTAAAGTGAACCGGTGTTGTTCACTGAAAATGCTGGTAATTTATTAATAAACAGATCAATTTGGTGAGAAAAAATTCATTGTAAGAGATTTTATTGGATGTGTGTCAGACACTTTTTATGAGATTAGCTCAAACCTTTGGTCAAGCATGTTTTAAGAAAACTATTTTTTTTGTTGTATAACAAGTTACATAATTCTGTTTAGTTACTCCCCATGTGCTTCAATATACCAACAAATCCAACTTATTGAATAGGATTTTCTCAATTTCTATGGATAATGCCGCCTTCTTGGTGTCTCCTTTGATCTGTGGTATCCTCCAGGGCTCAATCCTTAGCCCCTTACTCTTTAGCATGTATACGCCCACAGTGGCTAACTTTATAAACAGTTTTGGTCATAATTTCCGTGATAAATAATTATATTTTTTCCTGAAGTAATGACTCAAAATGTGCTCAACCAAACAGTTGAGCAGGAGATTAAAGGGTTAAGGTTAACTTCATGCCCATAGCAGCCAACGGCAATCCGTGTGATCCTGTGTCTCCGTTGCTGTAGCTCCACTACATTCAGTCCAAGAGGCCGTAAAATAAAATGCGAGGATCATTCCGGCACAAAGTGGAGTCAATCCCCTCTCAATGTCACCTACAAAATCTTAAGCAGCTCTCAATTAACTTATTAGCGATCCTGCAGAGCTTAACAAGGCGCTAATGAAGGAAGTATGGAAAGGAAATGAACTTAATGGGAAGAAATAGGAATCTGGGGCACGGCGTTTTGCACAGCTCTTCCTCCTTTTTCTTCAGGGTCAAATGTTATAAGCTGCTATTATATTTTATATTGTACCTTTTCCCTCTTTGTAATCTATGGAAATTGGAAAGTGAGCACTGTTTTCTTTTATTTATTTTACTCCCGTCTTCTATCATCTGTCTGTTCATCACCATCACCATATTGTTTGTAACGGCCGCTGCGGAGGTTTGTGGTTTCCTGATTGGGCCATTCTAGATGACTAGATGACCTTTTTTGTAGTTTTGCTAAATAAATATTGCAACAATTCTCCCCCTGTCTCGTAAAGTTACTTTACAAAAAGTATATCTAAAGTGGGAGCTGGGTCCTTCCGCCGTGGCTACAACAAAAAAATGAATCATCGCATATTTCAAGTTTAAGTTTAATCTATTTGATTTAATTTAAATAATCATATTTTGAAAATATATGAAATCAGATTTCATAGAATCAACATAAATCAGTTAATTGTGAAAAAAATTTATGAGATTGGTTTACATATAATTTTCAGGAAATCACATTATTTTGAAGGTGAAATGTTTTTGGAAACACATGAGGATTATTAGAACTATTACACACATATCAGTTTTACTTGTCTCATTCATGTTATAATTACAAGTATGAATAAAAATACATAATTAAAAAAATTAAGCAACCTTTATCCTCGTTCTCACCAAGAAAAAACAACATGGAAAAATGATCTATTTGCTCTTTATTGAATAGGAATTTCTCAATAGCAGTGGTCCCTTTGACCTGTGGTGTTCCCCAGGGCTCCAACAGTGGCCTCCTACTCTTTATGCTGCTAGCGGGTCACATCAAAAACTGGTTCAGTCACATTTTTCAATCAGAAATAGAGCAAAAAATCAGCTCAACCCAGCAGTTTTGAAGGACATTGAAGGGTTAAATATATTTGTGAGTGTACCTCTTCCTCGTATGTATAGTAGCCTAATCAGATACAGTGAACAAACGTCAGAAAGGACGTTTTCCTGTTTTATAGGTTTACGTGGCTGAAAGATGAAGAAGAAACGTTTCACCTCTAATCCCAAGAAGGCAACGCAACTGGGCAACTCAAAATAATTTACAGATTACGTTAGAAAATGATAAAGAAAAGCCACTAAATTCTGATGCTGAACGAATGCAAAGGTTTTTTCACACAGTGAGACACAGTTATAAAAAGTTGTGTGTCGTCTGCATAAGAATGGCGGCGGATGTTCTAAATAGCCATAATCCAAGCAACGAGGAGCGGGCAGATATTTGATTTGAGGCGGCCCGAGAATGAGGCCTTTTTTTATGTTTCTCTGTTTTTGTACTAATTGATAAAATGAGGACCAAACAATAATATTGTAGTTTTACTGAATAAATAAGTGAATTTAATGTCCAAATACATGTATTTAAAGAAAACGCATTACTTAAAAAGGCTGCTCATTGACATGTTTTTGACACTTGAAGGTCTTCATAGATTCTTGGGTACGAGGAAGAGGTGACCTGATGTGTAAGAATATATGGTAATCTGATGCCTCTGAATTTTATACACTGCACCTTTAACTGACCCTTCTGGGAAGTTACTGTCAGGGAATATAATACTTACATAGCTGCAGAAAATGTTGGTAAAAGGCGAATCAACTCTTATGTCACTCGTTTCTCCATCCGTGTGTCATTTCCTTCCTCACTATGTACCCCCCCCCCCCCCCCCCCCCCCCTCTTCCTCACTCATTTCCTCCCTCCCCCTCTTTCCCTGCAGGCACTAACCGTCTTGCACTAAGTGATGCGATGGTTGTAATTGGCTGCCCTCTACCACAAATCAGATCACAGTTGGCACTGAGAGTGTACTTGCAATTACCCATAACGCCCCACCCCACACATCAGGGGGCAAACTCCAGAAAGAGAGGAGGTCGGGCGAGAGGCAAGGGGTTAGAGAGTAATTTTATTCATCAACTGTTTGGGTTTTTTTATCAGTGATAGCGGTCATCAGTCATTTGAAGGTGTTGAAACAACAGCGTCTTCTTCAGTGCTCCTTTTTTGAGACTAGCGGTAAACCGACGAGACGGAGCACTGAGAGAGTTAATGATGATAGAGATGCATTCTTTTTTTTTAAAACATCAGACGTCTGTCACCTTTCACCTCCCCTTTCTGTCTCCCCTTTCTCTCATTCCTGCTAGCACTGCCTTCTTTCTGCAAAGAGAAAAGAGGCTGATAGGTTTTTTGGCCTGTGAGCAATTGGCTTGCGATTCCATGGGCTTCTCAGACACCGCATCGACCCTCAGTTCTCAGGGAGAGGTCACGCTTGATGTGGTCCTTTATTAGTCCAAATTAGGCCTCTGTGTCTCTAAGAAGGGAACATCCATCTCCTTATTCATTTGTTCGTCGTGTCTCATTTATTTACTTCGTTGGCCAGGCCGTGTTTGGACGGAGAGCATTGGTTGCCCCGGGCATGGACACAAATAACATCTCCTACGCATTAGTTACAAATCACCAATGCGAGGTGAAGGTCAAAAAATGGAAAATAGGTGAGGCTGGGTTGCAGCAGGCGCACAGACATGACTTTAGAAGTGAGGTTTCTTTTTTATTTTTGACCCGAAAATTATATCTTTCTTAATTCTTATACTATATTTGTATTTTTTTTTTTTTTTAAATGAACCCATTTCTTTCTATTTGCTTCACTCATGTAAGAAATTCTATTACAGTGAGATTTATAGTCTTGCCGCACTGCAAAGTTTTTGAGCTTTTAACCGGTTTTAACCGGCATTAGCATCGGTTTAGCGAGTAACCGATGCAAATGCGTTATATTTGAATTATGGGATCATCTATATAAACAGCTTTACTGATTTGCACCCTGGTTTCGCTCAGGGAGTAAGAGGTATCGTAGTATCGCCGTTATCGTAAAGGTACCGGTGATTACATTTATTTATCACCACGACCTCTGCTCCGTCGACTCCAATTGTTTTTTCATCCATCCTACAAATCATTTAAAAAGTAACAACTTATCAATATAATCAATCAATCAATCAATCAATCTTTATTCATATAGTTCCAATTCACAACAGCTGCTGTCTCAAGCTGCTTTCCAGAAACAGCAGGTCAATGTTGTTGGATAAAAACTCTTAACCACCACCGCTAATACAGGCTGTGTTGAACTCGCTGAGTTTTCAGCGAGTACAGTAACACTCCTTGTTTACCGTAACTTTGGGTTCTGTGTCTGTCAGGTTCAGTATTGACTTTTATTTTTTGTTTTTGCGACGTTGATTAAAGTTTTATTCCAAGTCAAATGACTGCATGGACTGGAAGTTAAGAGAAGCTACCACGGCTAATGAAAATATCTCGACGCGTTTGTGTATTATATCTGTTTTATTCACTAATTGAATTGATTAAAAAACGCGTCCGGGGATGCAGAAGTTTTGATAGTCCATCGTAAAAACTTCTGTCTGGTGGCTTTTGCGTAACGTTTTTTTCTTAATGTGTTGTGGCTTTTGCAGCATGAGTGTGTTGTCAACTTCATGGCTGCAGTGCGTTTGCTCCTCTGAACAACCTTACGAACCAAAATCGAACAGTGGCCTAAAAATGAGCTACACTTCTATTACTGCTTCTACTAGTCAAAGCATTTTGGACTGTACCAAGTGCTAAGAAGGAGGTAGGGAAAGGTTCTTTACATGTAGAAAGCATGCATTGAGGCTTCCTAATTTCTCTCCAATATGGAGTCTATCTTGCCTGGGGAGCACTCTCAGAAAATGTCAAGATGATTTTTATGGTGTAACCGGGATAAAACCATAATGGACGACTTCCAGCTGTTATGTATGGTATCAAACACAGAGCAGCTCCCCAGGAGCTCCATGATGGCTGCCCACAGCTCCTCAGGGACGGTCGAGGTCAAAGTTCCACTCTGTTGTGCTTGAGTATGTCCCGTATGTGACAAATTGAGACTCCCTCTTTGATCGGCTACTGCTTTAAATGTGTTTCTCAGCGGAGTAGAGTCCTTCAGCCGTTTCAGACGCTGAAACGGCTGAGAGTGAAACTGAGAAGCATCAATAATTGTAACAGTTAGATTAGAAAAGAAAATGCTCTGTAAATGGAATTTAACCCACTGGAATCTGAGGCCATTATTTTTAGGACTTACTCTAAACCTTTATATATAACATAAAATAAGGTTTGTAAAATGGCCTCCCTGACCAGTCAGTTGTTCATTGGCTTTAAAACATCGTATTAGCATACAGAACTCAAAAACACTCAGGGCTACGGTTAGCATGAACGTTTTCAGCAGTCTGTGCCACAGAAGCTCTTCTGTGATATCGGAAAACATGTGATGACATCGTTTTCCACACACATCAATGAGCTTTGTACGATTGTCCTGACGATGTTTGGACGGATGAGACGTGCTGGAGCTTTTTGCAGCAACTTTCCACGGCAAGCTTTGCAGATTGGATGTACATCGTCTACCACGACCGCCTGTGTGGTCGTTTAGTAGACATCCAAGACGGTTGCAGTGACAACTGATGCATTTATTTGGTGGATGGAACTCTGGAGTTTCAATGTCCTCTGACATTTCAACGCATTGACATGCAGCACACAGGCATACACACACCAAACATGAGACGAAAGGGAGATTTCCTTGCTCCTCACACATAAACGTGTCTCGCGAAATACCATTATTTATAGAATTCTTACGGTTATAAGAGCACGACTTTAGTAATCGCTGTTAAACGTAGAAACAATTAATCCCGACGTCTCTAATGCCAACACATTCGCAGCATTGGGGCCAAATATGGAGGCCATTATCTATGATCAGGTCTTGAAGTCTGTTTCTTCCTCTGACAAAACCATGTTGCGTTCACACAATGCGATCTTTTGCACAACACTTACAAAGTCGATACTATGCAAAGAGATGCGAAGGGTCGCAATTTCAGCCGGGCAATGCAAATCTGCATCCAATTTGTTGCAACTCTTCTTGGTCCTGACTGTCTCCCTAGGTTTGATTTGACGATTGACACGCCTCCTGATCAACGTCACATGACTTGACTTGCACGATCAATGTTCAAAGTCAAAGTTGTAGTGTTGCCAGTTTCCTGACCGAACCGGCAGGAAGTTACGGCGCTGTGATTTCCTAATCTGACTCTGGAAAGACCATTTTGGAAGACTAAAATATTGTGTTGTCTGAACCCGGCATGAAAGAATTGAGTTTTTATTTGATGTGCACTTTTAACACCAAGTGGAAACACATTTTCTCATTATAAAAAAACATTGCTTTAAATCAAAATGAGTACAGTGATCATTCTTTCCTTCGTGTTTGGCTGCGAGGTAGAAAAGCTCAGATAGTTCATCTTGACTTGCCATCTGATTTAGGACTCGGTTATTGGGTTCATTAACACACTTTATATCCATTTATGGATTGATGGTCATTAATAGCGGTAGACCTGGAGGCACTGAGGGATCCGACTGAAAACAATGTGAAACACAGGCAATGAAGTCAACTCTTCCTGTAAATGGAAGCTCTGCTGGAAGATGGAGGATGCCTTGTAGCTCGTCTGCAGATGGTGGGATCGGAGGGACGTTTCTGCTGAGATATTTTCCGTGGTGTTCATCTCTTAGAAAAGTCATCCAGTCATTCAGGTTATGCATGTTTCCGAGTTACATCTTTTATCCAATAGTTTATACACAAGATAGGAAACGTACAACAAGGAAATGTTTTCAAAACCTTTTGTATTACTTTTTCCGGCGACTCTTTCAAAACTTTTGGTAGGAACCTACATAAAGATGATCCAGTGATTTACCGTATATATACATGTATATATATATATATATACATGTATATATATATATATACATATATATATACATACATACATACATATATACGATATGTAAATATATATGTACATATATATACAGTAGAACCGAAAGAGGGAAATAAGAAAACTAAAATTTGATTTATTGATGGATCGTAACCAAGTGTGGCAGGTAAGAGACAGGAACACGTTTTTTTGTATATATATATATATATATACATATATATATATATATGTATATATATATATACATATATATATACATATATATATATATATATATCATATATATATATATATATGTATACAATTGTATACGATTTGTATATATAAACTAAAGTAAAGTACATTTAAGTTAGGAATTATATATATACATACACTCTATTATCAGTCAGGCCCAAAATAAACACAATTGCTGCTTTTCATTTGTTGTGAATTTATGATACGCCTGAAGACCAAACATGGCCGTGTCTGATTCACAACATTATCCGGAGGCGGGCACAGACAGCTACAGCTAATTTATCGTCCACTTCATCATCAGCATTCGTTGACGTGTACGCCGCAAAATCCCATCTTCTCGCTGGAGAGCGGGCGTCCTATCGCGGTTCTTGCATTGACCGGCTGAAAACATTGTTTTGTTGTCAATGTGAACGCAGCATATTACAAAAAAATCGTTTTAACCGCCACCCCTTGTGATAACTACAATACTGCGGCCACAGAAAAGCCACCACTCCTTTCCATCAGAGCGTTTGCCTCCTCTCACAGGATACTAAACCTCATGTGGCTGGCCGCACCCTGGTCCTCACGTCTCCTATAACAGGCAGGAGGGATTGCAGTGAGCGATGGAGGTGAGGTAGACGTGAAAAAAAGTGTGTTTGGTGTTTTTCTCTTGGTCAGAGTACATTCATCTCCATAGGCTAAGGCTGTGTCTTCTTCCCTCTGCTCCGGGTCTTTTAACAGTCTCTATTTGAATTTAGAGTGAAATGGAAGTAGAGGGAGGGACTGCTGGGGGCTGACAGGAGCAGACAGGGGTTACTTTCAGAGAGGGATCCTCTCTCTTCCTCTTCTTGTCTCAAAGTCTCTTTCTGATTACGAATCATAGCCCTGACTCAACTCCAGCAAAAAAGAAGAAAAGCTGGACCCCCCTCAGCCATCTTCATTGCTTACACCCTCTCCCTTTTTTTTTCTCTTGTCTCTCTCTCTCTCTCTCCCCTTCCAGCCACTCGGGGCGGTGTGCTGGCCTTTAAAAAGGCAAACTTGTAATCTGATAATTAACAATCTGCTAAAAATTTTCAAAAGGAAAACAGTCATGAGAAATGTCTGCCTCATGCCTGTGAGTAGGATGACCTTTTTGCCGAGGCTGGAATGGCAGGCGAGGCGACTCACTTAGAAGCATTTAATTAGCTCTGCTCACGGCTGTGTGCGCTGCCGATGGACGGAGGAGGGAGGACGGGGAAGATTGAGATAGTCTGTGAGTGATAGAGGCACGGAGAAGGAAAGACATTATAATTCCAGTCATCTCTTCTTTAAACCTTGTGCAGCTCCAACAGTCTGTATACTCCTCTTGTCTTAAGGGCAAAAAAACAAACAATTTGACGGAATTTTAAACCACAATTCTATTGTACATGAACCTGTTGATCATCACAAACTGAGTTTTTCCTTCCTGACAGTTCAGAAAGGTGGCCTTTAATCAATCGCTCTGTCACTCTATTGTAATGATTTTCTTTACTGAAGCAGGGGTCTATTAATATCATTAGTAATAGTAGGAGTAGTAGTACATCTCTGAAGGTAATGCACATTAGAATTTGAATTTTCACCAAGAAATAGCACTATTTTAACTATTGCCCCACCCACAGTTTATATGAACAAGAGGAAAAGGCGAAGAAAATGTATTTAAAAGTATTAATTTCCGTCCATTCTCTTCTGCTTATCCGGGCTCGGGTCATGGTGGAAGCAGGCCAATAGCTAATAAGGGTATTCCAGACATTCCTCTCCCAAGCAACATTCTCCAGCTCATCCTGGGAGATCCCAAGGCATTCCTAGACCAGATGAGATAGTCCCTCCAGAGGATTCTGAGGCGTGCCCAGGTTCTCCTCCAAGTTGGACGTGCCTGGCAAAATCTCCAAATGGAAGCATATCGGAGGCATTCCGATCAGAAGCCTGAAAAATCTCAACTGACTCCTTTCAAAGCGAAGCGGCAGCTCCAATCCGAGCTCCCACCGGATCTCTGCGCTCCCAACATTATCCCCAACGATGAGCCGCAGCCACCGAAAGCCCATTTCAGCCGCTTGTTTCCGTGATCTCAGTCTTTTGGTCCCTCCCCAAAATCTCCTGACCATGGCTGAGGGCTGGAACATGAACCCTCTGGAAAATGGAGAGCAATGGTTTAGGACTCAGTTTTCACCATGATGGACCCATACAAAAACCCATGCTACTGATGCTACTGCTGATGCTACACCAAACTACCCGTCCATCCCTTGATTATTTATCGCAAATAAATGCCCGATCATTATTCATTAGCAGAGACTTATTTGGGAATACCACTTGAAATAAATTCAGTCTTATGCTATTCACTGTATTCCTGTCACTTGCCAGTCAGATGGAACCACTGGTATTCATTACCTGCAGAGCATAATTGCCTGTCGCACCTCCGCTAGTGGATGTCTGGATCTGTTCCCACAGCGTTGTACACCCTGCTACACTTTCCCTCTGGCAACGGGTTATGAAGTAGTTGTTGGCTAGGATGTAGCTGATCATGCATCTGTAAAGAATGTCCTCACTTCCATGGTGAGTATGCCTCTAGACTGGGAGACATTCTGGGAATCCATTTATTTTGGGATTAAAGTGTGTACGACTAAATGTTGATGGATCTTTAGCATCATGGGGCATTTTTATAAACCTTGTAGTATATGGCATTGGGTAAATGCCCTCGCCATGGGAGAAATGTGAATCAACTCCAATACTACTACTCAAATGTATGCCTGTTGAACTTATGCAATACTTTACAACAAAAGCCTGCAACTATCACCCACATACGGTGTAATGGTAACATCCCTCCCAGGATAGATTCACCATCGTCCACTCATGGCCCCTCATTATGCTAAAGACTCACATGATGCCCCAGCAGACAATCAAGACCACTTTGTCCCTAATGACTCCTGACGTCTCAGACCGACCCTCATTAGTTATGCACGACCAAGTGCCAGTGACTCTCTGTGTGCCAACACCTACTGTAGGTCCAGAACCTCTGACTCCCCATCAATAAGAACTGAAGAAGCCTCTTGGATTAGAGTTGAAACGTCTTCAAACTAAAACAGAAGTCCAGTTGCTTTGGATTCAACCCACATGGATTATCATGACCTGGATGAAGGAGAATCTAAACAGCCATATTAAATATACCATAAACGGCAACAAGAGTTGAAGGGTTTTTTTCCTCCTCGGTTCAAGCGTTTAAGCTTGTGCGAGTGAAGAGTATTGAAGGGGTGGAATCAGTCATGACCAGCATCTCTTCATCTCTCATATTGTCTCTTTTTGTAGTTTTGTCATCACTGCCTGTCTGTTAAACTGGGCTTACACTGTACGACTTTTGAGTCGTGGCCGTGTAATTCCAACTCACACTTTACGAATCAAACGTTTACGGAAGCTCACGGCATAAGGGCTCGCACTGTACGACCCCGTTTGGCTCCTGCAACACGCTATTTATGATTGCCAATAAAGTTTTGTTTGAAAGCTCAGTGGCAGAGAAAAAGTTTGTTTGTTAGCAACATGCTAACAAGACAGAGACAAGCTGTCTTGATTGTTTTTTGCCATCATGTGTGCCAAAACTAAATTATTAACAATACGTTGTGTCGCCATGGCAACTCTGACGCTCCGCCACTTCTCACAGGCGCAGTGAGAAAAGAAGGCGCTGACGTCAGCCAATCGAGTCGAGACCTTCGACACGCCACAAAAACTTTCCAATCATGCGACCCTTGTAGGGGGGTTGTTCATCGGCACTCGTGACACTTCACCGCAGATGTCAAACGACTGACACCGTCAGACGGCCCGGCGGTCTTGAGGCTCGGTTGTAGATGTGAATCAGGTTCGAACTGAAGCTCTGCCGTGATTTATTGGCTGAGACTAGAAATAATGTATCACAGACATCCCATAAACAAAACAGCCAGAGGAAACCAGTGGAAGTCAATTCAACAAAGTCAATAAAGGATCATTATTCCACCTCATTTCAAGCACAAAAAGACAAACGGTGAACGCTATATTAGCACCAAGGCTCCAAGAAGTTGCCACAGCTAATGCACTTAGAGGGTTAATCACTTTATTTGTATGCAAATATGTATTTAAGTGTGCCTGCCCTTATGTGAGGGTTTAATGAAGGAACTGAGCCCAGGCAGTAGGTGACATTCAGCGCTGGTGTAACCTCAGCGGATAGCTTCCCTGATGCTATTTGTGAATGTTAATTGCTTTTCAGCACCTCCGCCTACCCAGTCTCCACCTGTCCCTCAGTCCTGAGCATCAAGGGAGTGCATGTGTCCTTTAAGCCAATGCTGTGGTAGAAAAAGGAGGCCATCCTCCAAGGAATAATGTGTGCAGGGCAAAACGGAAGCTTGTATTATTATCATGTTCAAATGCAAAAAACAAATTCTCATTTGTTGGCCAGTTCTGCCCGTCCAAACAAGCCAAAGGAAGGAAAGTGATATGGGGAAGAGAGGCGAAAGGCGACGATGATAGAGATCTTTCTATTTCTGACAGGAAGCTTTGAAATGAGTAATCCACGGAACTGTGGAAATTAAAACCTCATCTGTTGAAAAAAAATGTAATAAACAGTCCTTTTGATCAGCTGCGGAGGGAAATTTGCCAAAATCAAAAGATTAGCCTCAATAGTCCTGGATTATGTCTCACTTTAATGATCAATCACCTCCGGTCCTCTCATTTTCTTTCTTATATTCATTTTCATTCCATCTCTCTGGCTTCATCCAGATTTTCAGCCGAGTATTAAGATCTCAACGTTTCACAGAGCGGTGGAGAAGAAAGGGAAGGAACAAGAATGAAAGAAGGGAATAATTTGATACAGGTGTTGAAAATCTTACCTCTTAATCTGGCTGTAAGATGTTAGGTAAGACCCATTAGTGCTTTTTCTCAGCCTATTTGCAGGATTTTTGAAGGCATATTTAATATTCCACAAGGCCTCGGCCCAATCAACATCTCAATTTGTCACAGAAAGTCTAAGCTCATCAATAAGTCATGCATAAAACTTTGAATGTATTTGGTTTCAAACTTGTTTGTAGTGAAACTTTACCTTTACAAATGCTTTGATTTCTGAAGTTCCTGAGTCTGGAGTGGTCTTTAATGGGCCTCAGTCAGTAATCACCTGCTCCAGTGAGATTACTCACCTTTATCTTGTTGCCAGCAGGGTTCCTCTTAGCAGGTAGGATTCAAGAAATAGTCATGTAGATGTTAACAACAGCCCAGTGATTGTTTTTGATCTGTGTGTACGTACGTCCAATCATGATGTATGGGTCTCATTAATGTGGGTCTCGGTTCTGAACAATGAAAGGCGTACATTTAAGTGTTTCCAGCACAAACAAAGTCATAGGGTTGGTGACCACTAAACTGCAGTAATTTTGATCGAGTTTCATACCTGAACAGAAAAAATGGAGGAAAAGACAGACGGGAGGGTGATGGGAGATGAATGACAAAGACATTAAAAGCTACCAGATGAATACTTAGTGTTTGATTGTTTTAATTGACCCCCTAATCAAGCCCGTCGAAGTACACCAACCGTGAGGTGTGCTTGCAGTACCTGGCCGCCACCTTGTTAACTTTTTATCCCCAAAAGGAGTGATCAGTTTAATTTTGATGTATGGATAAGATGTCATATCAGTCATTTTACTCTATTCCAGTGTGGAACCATTGGCAAGGTCCTAAAAGCAGCCAGCCTGCCTTGGAACCCAACCAAATGTAGTGCAGGTCCCAAGTCCGGGTTAATAGGAAGGTTCTGTCAGGGAGGGCATCTGACGTAAAACCTATTCCAAAGCAATATGCAGAACGAGAAGATCCGCTGTGACGACCACTAAAAGGGAAGAGTCGAAGTTGCTATTATCATGGCCCATTGAGAATCGAACCACTGCTCAGAGCCCAGCTCCTCTTTTTTTGACAAAATTGAAGGACTATACAGACAATTTAGGATAAGAAAAAGCAAAAAAGTGTGAAAACTCGCCGTCAAAGGAAACATGAAGGTGAAAAGTTTGAGATGTAAACTATGGAGATCCAGTCCACCTGATAGGTTCATGTTGTTAGCCAAAAGGCCATATAGTTCAGAGTTCTCACTCCTTGAGAACTTGAATTTCTTCCTTCGTAGTGCAACCTGACCGGCCCCAGACCAGTTTTGAAATGGGGAGGATTAGGTGGCTCAAGGCCTGTACTGTAAACTTTACAGCATCCCCATCCCTGCCCGAACGCCAGCGCTTTCTGTGGCCGTGGACCGAATGCTCGATCACCCTGCGGCTGTTTGTCACCGGCCAAGTTGCATTCCATGGGTGGACTGAATGGACCTCAACATATTACCGCTCAACTCTTTTGTGAGTCAGGTCTACAGGTTTGCCCCTTTTGGTTGCCATACCAAAAGGTTGAGACTCCCGCCTGAGCGACCGCAGCAATGCTGCATTACAGAACATAATAATAATAATAATAATACATTTTATTTATAACGCACTTTACATTTGGATCAAATCTCAAAGTGCTAAAAGGTAACAGCAGATAAAAGCATTAATTAAGAAATATTATAATAATATAAAAATATGCAACAATGTTAGTTAAAAGTTATAGGTTCTGCTAAAAAGGAAAGTTTAAAGTCCTCAGAATGGGGTTGATGTGTTTGTGTTTACGAACTCTCATCAGGATCCTTCAGATGTTTTGAACATACTGAAGTCTTTGAAGACTTTTATCAGGGATCCCGATGAGAAATGAGTTACAGTAATCCAGTCTGGAGGAGACGAACGCGTGGACCAGCTTTTCAGCGTCACTCAAGGTGAGTGAAGAACGGAGTTTGGAAATATTGCTGAGATGGTGAAAGGACATCTTGCAGATGTGTCTGATGTGGGATTGAAAAGTGAGTTGATGGTCAAATCTTACACCGAGGTTGGTGACTGATGAAGAAAGGGGAATGTCATGACCAGAGAAGGTAATACTGGTTCTGGTCTGACGTGGGATGCCAATTAAAATTGCTTCGGTTTGGCCGAGGTTTAATTGGAGAAAGTTGTTTTTCAACCACACCTTTATCTCCTCCGTAGAGGCGCTGAATGTTGACAGACGAGATGATGATGAAGATGGAGAAGCTGCAGAGTAACGTGTGTCGGTTTTTATGTAGATTTGCGTGTCATCAGCGTAGCAATGGAATGAGAGTTCATATCGACTGATGACATGGCAACATCTGATAATGCTTATTATATGACATCTAAGCTTTGACCTGATAGCTTACAGAAAACATAACTAAATAAAGTTAGGCTTTTTCTGTCCAAATATTAAAAAATATTTATATTATAATATTATTTTTAAGCTGAAAGTGCACAAAAACTACCATTATAATCCATTAATTCAAATGGATACCACTGAATACTCTCTTAAACGCACACACAAAGCGTGTAAGATTTAATTGGGTTACAATTAGCTGAAACAAAGTCGAAGAGAAACAAAGGTGTCACCATGGCATGATGAAATGAAAGACAAAGGTCGGATAAGATCAGAGAAATACGTGGCTCTTTAATGTCAAAGAACACAGAGTTGACAATAATGGAAAGGTTAAATAACAGAACATAATTGGGCAGTTTGTAAATGATGCACCACTAGCAAACACATCGTTGTGAAGGTGCGGTTGCTAACAGGATGGAATTGAATATGTTAGTATAATATTAAAAAGGCTTCTCATTCAGCAGACCAGGGTTAGATAACTGAACTGTAAACGCCGCCGCAGATCCTTCGTGTCCTACGCGATAAGTCAAAAAGTTTCATGCATCTCTTTTAAATTTTCTACCCTCATAGACCTTGATGTGAGGAAGAGCTGGAGTGATTTGGGAAAGGTCGGTTGTATATTTCTGACTATAGGGAGAGTTTTTATCTCCAAATGTTTTCGGACATAATTTCGAATCATTAGTCCTATTAAGTCCAGATTTAGTGCAATCGACTCGAGTAGATCTATCCTGTATTCATTGTTTTTTACTATAATAGTTCATATTTTACTCACTTGGGGGGCGCTTTTTGCGAAAACCTACAGTTTTTAGGAAGTAACTTCCTGACCGTTGGACAGATTCAGCACAAATTTGTTTGACTATGAATCCGCTTCTTCCACTTTGTAAGTGTCATATTTCACTCTTGTAGTTCATATTCTATAATAATTTTCATATTATTAATTATAAGTGATTTTCAGGAATAATACTGTTTTCTGTACATAACTCAAAAACTATTTCATGGATCATTTTCAGATTCTATTTTCAAATAGACCTAAGTGCGAGGAAGAGGATCTTGTTCAAACCAATTTTAACCATATTGTAATCTAGTAGTTCAAGGTTTAGTCAGTTTGGAAAACACTGTGGAAATAACTTCACATCTAATTTGAGGCGTTCAATCAGGGGGGGGGGGGGGGGGTAGCTTGTACAACGAAGGGGGTCTGTGGGACTTTTTGGGGATATACGGTTACTGTCGCTGACAACAGCGTAGGTCCAGTTAGACTCTGATTATCTGTATTTTCAACTGATGAAGAAAGAATGATTGACAACCAATATATATCTCAACTAGAAAAACAGTGACTACTTGAATATGTAATTGGCATTAAAGCCATAGTTATGCGAATGCCATTTTTTATTTGTTAATGATCATTCCTTGAATAAGTGAACCTCAAAGTTACCCATGGCGTTGACCAGGGCTCTGTGTTTGGACCAATGTTATTCACATTTTACATTCCTCCTTTTGTTAACATTCTCAGAAAAAACTTTCCAGTGCAGATGACACAAAATAATACTTATCAATGAAACCAGGTGACTCTAATCAAGTATCTAAATTTGAGACGTGTCTTAAGGACATCAAAACCTGGATGACCTGCAATTTTCTGTTACTTAATTCTGATCAAATTAAACCCATTGTGCAAGGACCCAAACACCTCAGAAATACATTATATGATAATATTACATCTCTGGGCGGTATTGTCTTGACCTCAAGCTGCAGTGTGAGGAACCTGGGAGTTATCTTTGATGAGGATATGTCCTTTGACTCCAACTTAAAACAAATTTCTTGGACTGCCTTTTTCATCTTCGTAGTATTTAAATTATGAGACAAATTCTCTCTCAAAGGTGGGTCCATGCTTTAGTTACTTTCAGTCTGGAATATTGTAATACCCTACAATCAGGCTGTCGTCATAAGGCTCTGAAGTCCCTCCATCTGATCCAGAACGCTGCAGAACATATCTCTCCCATATAACCACTCCTACATTGGCTCCTGGTAAAATCCAGAATTTAAATCCAAAATACTTCTGCTCAGCCCGTAATGGTCAGGCACCGACGTATCTTGAGAAGCACATAGTTGCGTATCATCCAACGCTCCTACGATGGAGGCTTCTTATCGTCTGTAGAGTCTCCAGGAGTAGAATGGGAACCAGAACCTTCAGTTATCAGGCCCTTCTCCTGCAGGCACCATCTCCCAGTCTCGTATCAGGGCCGGACGTCCTCTCTACTCTACTAAGAGGGGGATTAAAACCTTCCTTTTGGAAAGAGCTTATAATTAAGGCTGGTCTAAGATAGGTCTTAACTATGCTGCTATAGGTTTAGACGGCTAGGAGATCTCCCCACTAATATTCTCTCTCTGTCACTGCTATGTTACTAACCTGACTTTGTCCCTGATCAGGATCAGGACCCCCACTGCTGTAGACCTGGTCGATGCCCGCTGAGGATATTATCTCAAAGCCTGCATCTGAAATCCCACAGGCTGAGATGTAGAACCTGAATCGAGAGCTGACAACTGGCCACATCAGCGTCCACTCCATCCTGCCCGGCCCCTCTGTTCCTGCGAAAAGTGGGAGAAAAATGTGTCACAGCACTCATAAGGGCTTTTAATCAGTGTGACGGATTGTCCACGTATATGTTAACTCTGTCACTAATGGCCATTCTTCCTCATTAGGGAAATGCAATCTCTCCTCTCCCTCCACCACAGGCAGGCCTGATCAATCCCTCTATCATTTACCATCAGATCGATCTCTCAGCCCCTCTTCCTTTTTAAATTTCAATATCTCCCCCTTCCATCAGGTCGCATTACAGCTTCTAATTATTCACCTTGCCCAGGGAGAAGAGCTGGAACCGGGAAAAAGGGTCCACACATTCCAGGTGGGCTCCTGTTGTATAAACTGTATACATCTTCATTAATAAGGAAAGTCTAATGAACCCACACAGAGTATTTCAAATATCCTTGGACAGTGACAGCTCCCGAGACGAGGCTATTTTGTTGCAGTGTGTTCATATCTACAGTACTTGATGCATTTCATCCAAGTATAATGAGATGATCAGACAGACAGACAGACAGACAGACAGACAGACAGACAGACAGATAGATAGATAGATAGATAGATAGATAGATAGATAGATAGATAGATAGATAGATAGATAGATAGATAGATAGATAGATAGATAGATAGGATTGAAATTAAGAAAATGAAAATAAGAAAATATAGACACAGATAACCGTTCAGGCTCAAACTCACACCAAAGTGTAATTTATAGTCACCTACTAAAGTCGTGCAGACTATGGGAGGAAACCAGCGTACAAACACAGACAGAATATCCAAAGTCAACTCAGAAAGTTCACTAAGCCCAGGGAGATTTGAGCCCAGAACCTTTCTCAGTGTGTTCCAGCTACCCACTATTCTACAACGAAGCCCGGACGTAGATCAGGCCTTCCTTTATCAGCATAATTCATCTTACAAGTAAGTTGAGTAGTTGTATTAAAGGTTATGTGATAAAACTAAAGTATCGGTCTTAACTACTTCTGAGGGGCAGAGAACTCAGAAGTCATAAATTCCCGCATCAAAATAAAGACGCTAGGTTTTTAACTGGACCTCACTAAAGATAGTACAGTCAATAAAATCATGGCAGTTTAAAGCTGCCACTTAAAGTTGCCTGAAAGATTTCTGTCAACCATCGTCAACTGAAGGCAGAAGCACAGGAACGACAGGAGGATTAAACTTTGTGACCTTGACCGGATACTTTGGAGGGAAACACAAAATCGATCTCAACACCGACAGAAGACAGAACCTGATGGACAAAGATAAAGGATTACAATAATATATAATAACATGATTCTACTAGTGGAGGTGACTCAATCTGGCAATAATGAGAATCCTGGAGTGGGGTCACCAGCAGGAACAGTCTGCTTGATTTGAACACGACAGGTGCTTTCATATTTGACCTCTGTGCCGGTTACGGATCGGCCGTCAGCATCATGTTCATCTGTAAGGTATTTTGACTTGGTGATTTTATCTTAAGACAAAACAATATCCTCATGCAAACTGTTGAAATGGCTTAAATGAGGTGCTCCGGTCAATAAAGTTGTGTCATTAAACAAGTCCAGACACATCACATGTGGCCAGCCATTGGGTTGTGATGAGAAGAAAATCGTTGTATCACTGATGCCTTTTGGGCTCAAGTGATTGGATATATTCCTCTCCGGTTTGAGAGTCACGACTCATTCTGTACAGCCAGTCCCTAAATAATAAAATGTGGATATATGATTGCTGAGTCATGGCAAACCAGCCAGCCATCTCTTCCATCGTTCCAGGGTGAAGCGTGGTGTCCTCACAAGAGATGGGCTTTCTCTACTGGGTTACAAGGGTGGCTTAAGAGATCTTGTCAGGAACTTGGACAGCTTACGGGAGCTTCGAGTAGAACATCTGTTCATTCTGGTTCATGGTTCAAGCGCTCCTTTTGGAAATTTCAAACTTGGAATGAGAAAATTGGAATGAATTGAAAACATGCAAACTGAGAGGAGACCCTTGGTTAGAATAAGAACTCATCTTTGAAATGATGTCGCCACTGCAAGTACCACACAACGCCAATGGCTGGAGGGACGGATGGATGGATGGTTGGATTTGTTGGTGGGTTGATGGATGGATGGATAGATGATTTGATTGATGGATGGATGGATGGATGGATGGATGAGTGGATGGATGGATGGATGGGTGGATTGATTTGTGGGTGGATGATGAGTGGATGGGTCGATAGATAGATGGATGGATGGGTGGCTGGATGGATGATGGATGGATGGATGGTTGAAACAACCCTGATTTCTATAAACATGCAGTGACAATATTCACTCAAGCAACTCCAAAACAATTGAATTTTCCTCTAGATCAAATTTCTGTTACAAATATCTGTTGTTTCACCGTGTTGGTGGGGCTTCATGGAAGTAAACAGAGCAGTCCTTCCTCACTGGTGTAGTAAATCCTCCAGGTCCAGATAAACAGAGCTGCAATGTTGAAAATGTTACAGTTTTGAAGTGTTTGTTTCCTCCTTGTTTTTGATAAAATACAAGACACACTGTTTGAGAAACAATTGGCGGACTTTTAGTAAGAGTGTTTTTCGAACCGTGGTTAAGTCAACACCGGTATGAAGACTGCAGATGCGAATATGAAGCGTGATAGAAAGGCAGGTTCCCCACCCTTCTAGTGGGGAAACTGCAACAAAAAACAAAAACAATAATAAGAACATTATCCCGGCATATTCTGTTCTCCTGAGTTCTTCAGGCAGATAAGTATGGACTGTTTATTGCTAGAGACGCGTTCTTGCAGATTAACTGTTTGGTGGCGAAGCTTTTTCATCTCCTCGGTGTGGCACGTCGATATAGAGTGAATGCTATAACTTTTCTTCTCAACTCTATCGAGCAAGCATTGGATTTCCTCGTCATCTTCCATTAATATGTGGAGGATGAGGAGAAAGATTTCCCTCATCTCTTACTTGACTTTTGCAAATGCCGCATTCTCCTCAACAAGCTTGTTCTATAACTGAGCCGCCATGTCTCCTTTGATGACCGTGAAGTGTGGGATTTCTTTTTGCGCTTACGGTGGGGATTAACTCGTTCTTCAACAAATCAGGTGAAATCTTTCACCTAGTTTAAAAAAAAATCTTTTTCCGTCAGTGTGTGCAGTGCTAGATTTTAAAATGAGCAATGATTTAAATCACAACTAATATTTGCCGTACGTGCATACAGCTCCCTCTAGTGGACATAAGTGACATTTTGCAGCCAAAATCCCTCTCTGGGGACAAAGTCCCATTAAACCTGTGTAGAATAATAATGTTTTTTCTGCTATTTCTATCACATTTCTTGCAGTAGTTTGGCAAAGAGTTCTTGAGCAAATTAATTGATTGTTTTGTTTCATGGTGTTACTTTGTAATACAATGATTTTATAGCCTCTTTTTTTCTATCAAATATTAAACTAGGATAGAAAGGTATTCTTTGTGTTTAATAGACTAGCAACGTGTAATTTATAATGTTATTGACACTGAAAATAAATCCTGCAGAACAATTATATCTGACCCCGGAGACAATATCTAAATTGGATAATAGCTGGACGGCTGGCAAACAAACCAGATACTAGTCCCAGAATGCATTGCCAAGCTGCCGTATCATCCAAGTGCACCAGCGCGAGCGAGATCCCTACTCCTCTGTAATCGGAGATCAGAGTTTACCCCGTCACTCTAATAAAGTTTGGGTTCATCCTAAGCCTCGGAGGGAATATGGATGAGGAAAAAAACAGTTTAAACGATAATTAAAATACATATTAGTAAGTTTTACAGGCAGTTCAGTAAATAGAAGGCACGTAATAATGAACTGGCGTGGTAGGTCCACGTCTTTCGGCCGTTCAGTTTTCCCTGCTGCTGCGTTAAAAACAAGAAAACACATTATGCACCTTTTCGGCCCCCACTGTGATTGAGTTTGAGCCCCCTGTTCTAAGGAGTCTCCCTTAATTTTTTTATTTTAGAATTGCATTGCTTGTAACTTCTCTAGCCTGTCCCAAAACCTTCTGCAGCATAATTCTATAGGTTACAAGACGATGTTGTTACCTCTGCACAATCCTCCCCTCCATGCCACCGTAGTGCAGGGGGAGGTATTATTTATTAATAGCCAGTCTCCCCAAAGCTCTGTAAAACATCCTGTTGAGCTCCCTGAGGTGAGCGCTCTGCTTCAAAGCAATTAAAGCCGAGGCTATGAGCGAAGGAGCAGAGCAGAAGAAGAAGAATGGATGGAGTGGGGGAAAGAGAGCGGCAGAGGTGCGACTTTAGCCACGGGTCCGCTGGGTTTGACTTTCTGCGCAGACACAAATTCAACATTCAGCTTTTATGTCTGGGAGGACAGGGGCCCTGAATGGAATCACTTCCCCTGTTTGGGGTTTCTTGTCTGAGTTTAGCGCTCCATTGAGTATTAGGAATGGGCAACACTGGGGATTATGTAATCCAGCCAACCCACTGGGTTATGTAAAGAAGTTGTAGAGAAAGGTTCTACAAAGTCTTCTCACTGACTGCAAGTAAGAAGTCAAAAAAAAAAGCAAGCCAAAAACACGTTTAAACTTGTAAATGAATTTGATATCGTGGTTTAAATGAGCTAGAAAGTCCTGCAGAATGAATATGAGGTTTAAGGTGGAGGGTGTGTCCTGCCTGCCCACTGTTGCATCCTGGGATACACCCATAAATTGCATCGAGAACAGGAGTGTGCCCAATAACTTTTCCATTCCATTTTCTTTCACTTATTTGGGTTGAGACACCTTGGCAGCAGGCCAAGAAGGTATATTCCAGGCTTCCCTCAACCCCAGTAACACTCTCCAGCTCATCCAGGGGCTCCTGAGGCGTTCCCAGGCCAGACGAGATATACTGTATAATCCCTTCAGCGAGTTCTGGGTCCGGCCCGGGGTCACCTCCCATCGGCCTTGCCTGGCAAACCTCCAAAGGAAAGTGTCCTAGATGATCCTGATCAGACGTTCGTACCACCTCAACTGGCTCTAATGATGTGAAGGAGCTCCCTCCAATGTCTTAACTGCCCGATCTGTAAGGCTGAGCCCAGCCACCCTAGGAAGGATGCTTGTTTCAGCCACTTGTATCCATGACCTCATTTTTTGGGTCACCACCCGAAGCCCATGACCTTATGTGAGGGTGGGACCATAGCTCAACTGGTAAAATGAGAGCTTTTCTTTATGACTCAGCTTTCTCTTCACCACAGTGAAGTGATAAAACACATCACTGCTGATGCTGCAACAACAAGATATTTTACTTTAGGCATTAACTTAATTCTCAACACGGAGCGAGAGTCCACCGTTTACCAGCAGAGAACCTGGGCCTCAGATTTCGAGGTTCTGACTGACATACCAGCCGCTTCACACAAAGATGAAAACTGTTCCAGAGCAGGTGCAGCTCGTGGACCGACGATTCCAACAGAACCACATCATCTGCAAACAGCAGAAATTCATATCCAAGCTCCCCAAGCCGGACAACCCCCTCATTTTGACTGAGCCTTGAGATTCTGTCCATGAACATCAAGAACGTAACGTGAGACCAGGGATAAGCTAAAACGTCCCCTACCGTCTTCTTTTCTCCCTTACTCTGTTTCACTTTGGACATTTGGGAACCGGGTGGGTTGTAGCATTGGCTTTTGGTACAGCACACCACTGAAGGACCCCCAACAGGAACCCCTCCTTCCCTGCGAGTCACAGTCCTTAATACATGTAGACTGTATGGGCAAATTCTGAAGACCCCACCAGCAGCTCAGCCCCAACCTGGAGGGCTTGAGTGATCCAAGGGTTTGTTGGCCCAGATAGCTGATAAATATAGAAGTAAATGTAAATCTTCACTTTTTAACGTAAGTGCACTTTTTCCCACACTGTATCTACAGCCCTTCCACTCATAAACAGAATAAACCTGCATCCATCAGCAGGCACTGTTAGACATCATAAAAACAGCCTAAGTGGTCTTTAATAAAGGTGGGTTTTACATGCCTCTTAGGCGTGTTCTCGTAAAAGCTGAAAGGTTTTGATGAGTTGTTCTCTCTTATAGGCTTATAAAATCTTAACATCCTCATCTGACCACAATGACAAAATGAGCATCTTCACCAGAGGCTCTCTTGTGCTTCCAAGAGCCTCATAACTCCTGCACAATTGCCTCCGGATGATTTCTCTCCTGCTTTAGCCTGTTGCGCTTCTCCTTCCCCACCCCCCCCCCCCCTCTTATTTATCCTCCCATTCTTCTCTTGTCACTCACGATTTATGCTCATATTTGTCATGCGCCTGATTTAATCAGAGTGTGGAAACAGAGGATCTGTGAATAACTTATAAGTGTTCCTTCTTGAAAATTGATGCGTTATGATATGTATATTACTTCCACAGCTTTGTGTTTCTGTGCCTTCGTTGTCAAAGTGGGTTATGTGGAGGAGCAGACAAAGAGACTAAAGAAGTATTTGGGTCAGAAAGGTACTTTTTCCTCAAATGTTCTGAGGGAGGAATGAAGGAAGGAACAACAACCATTGCACCTCCTCAACTGGCATTAGGTGTTTTCAGATTTTGTTGCAAATGTCATAAAGTTGTAGGAAGCCTGTAGTTAGTGCTGGCTCGGGCTGGACCTGGACCAGCTCCTAGTTCTGCTGCCACCGGCTTAGACTTCCTCTATTTCTACATCATTTATTACTAAATTCATGCCCCATAAATAAACCACTGACTCTGTTCCCCCCCTGAAGTCCTTGTACCCGGGAGTCTTTCTGTTCTATCGCCCCGCAGGCTCCAAGGGTTAGTGGTTGTTCTGGGTTCTGGTTCCTGGCTGTACAGAGCCCCGGATCGTGGCCGCATCATATACCAGTACTACTCTTGTATATGTATATTTTAGTACCACTACTACTCTTGTATATGTGTATTGTAGTACCAGTACTACTCTTGTATATGTGTATTGTAGTACCAGTACTACTCTATGTACTGTAATATATCACCACATACCATCATCATTGCTTGAACTGTAAACAATGTGTTTATTCCTGCTGCATTATTGTGTTGGGTATTGTAAATGTAGACTCACACCGACTATTTAGCACAAGAAATAAAAGCTCCTTCTTTTTTTTGTTTTATTATTTTGTTCCCACACTTTTCTGACGCCTTCACATGAAGCTTATGCTTATTAAAGCTACATTTACAGGACACTCTTTTAAAGGTCTGCCAATCATGTATTGATTCCCAGAATGCACTGCGGCGTAGAGCCGTTCCCTGTATGACATTAGGTGTAACAGTGCAGCAGTGCCTCATTCCCAAACTGTCCTTTTGCCCATGCAGATGTTTTTTACCGATCCGTTTGACCTCTGTCAGAGGATTGAGAGTGTGTGTGTGTGTGTGTTTGTGTGTGTGTGTGTGTGTGTGTGTTTGTGTGTCTGTGTCTGTGTGTGTGAGTGTGAGTAAGAGAGAGAGAGAGATGGATTTTGCGATGGATTAGGAGTTCTTCAAAGTGTTCTGCCAGGTTATATCATCAGTCGGAGGCAGCAGGTTCCTGTCTCCAGCTCAGAATAGAATGGGCACGGCTCTGCACCAACTTCCTGAATCATCTGGGGGGGGGGAGTTTATCTATGTTGCATTAGGTGAAAGCATCCTGGGGGCCGTCTCAGGTCATCTCGAGACCAAACATCTCCTTTTTTTAGTTGATGTCTTCCTCTGCAGTTTGACCACCACAGGTAGGAATACTTTCTCACTGCAGCTGCGGCCTGAAGGTCTCACGAAACTCAGAAGTTAAGGTTAATAAATATTTACAGGGACATTTCTTGGCAGTTTATTTACCTCTGACCGTCTTTCATTTCAACATCAGATCCTATATCATATCAAAAAACTCACAAATAATTATAATTATATCGCACACATTTTTACAGGAGTAAAAATTCAATATGTGTAAAGAAGATTGATCCTCATAGAATGTTAGAGACAACACTGACAATCCATTATAACTAAAATGGTGAATTGGAAATGATCTGATGTATTAAAATGATATTTGACATTCGATTAAAGTGTTAAATAATATTCCTGATATATAATGTTTTATTGACGTTTCGGGATGTTGACGCTTTATGACCATCAAGGATTTGAGAGTTCAGCCTGATGAAGTGAAGGACGAGGGTTGAAAACATGAAGAATGTACCAGATGTACCGTTCATTGATTTGGAAAACAGAAAACATGTTTGGAACTGGAAAATACACGCCGTGTAACTCTTTCGGCCTAATTTCCAAATCTAAGAATCCAGAATTCCATTGAGTTTTGATTAGCATGTACTGACTACACAGTGGGGATATGTCTGAGATATTATGGGCTTTCACATATCGCACAGTTGTTACGATGATGTCATAAGTCATTACGGTAGCCACATGGAGGCTAAGACCCGCGGCCGGCCCATGCTAGGTAGCATTAGCGCCCGTATAGATGCACGTGTGATATCTTAGTTACTCTTATAAATGTATGGTGGGTAATCAAAACTGTCTTGTGCTTCTTATAGGAAGCGGAGGTTACCACAAACATCTTCAACATCAAATCAATCATTCGCACATCTTTTTGTCCGATGACTAACGACCGCCAGAGTTTCTTCATCAATCTTTTTTCGCCATCCATTACAAAATATTGTTCTATATACTGCGTGTAATAAACATCACCTCGGATCTTCACGCTTTGGTTCCTCGTGTTTGTATCAGATAAGACGTGTACAGATAAGCCCATCCAGCAAACTGAATCCTAGAAAGTACTCATCTCCTTCAGTCGGAAATCAAATGTTTAAACTCCGATACGGCATATGCGAGGTAAAATGAATGAATAAATGAATGAATGGGAGACGAGAAGATAAAACCCAGTGGACTCTCGGAAACTAAACATGCATGTCACTTATACTGCATGACTTGTTTTTCTTTTTTTTTATGTCGAAAGCCAATAAATTGGTAATCATTGCATTAATGAAATATCCCCAATTTCACCCAATATACAAGCTGGGATAGGTTCCAGCCCCCTACGACCCTGAACAGGATGAATACAGTTTTCTGGAATGTCATAATCGGGTTTAGTAAACAGAACTGTGTTTAGTACGTTAACATAATTGTGATCAATAAATGAAACACAGCTTTCTTCATTAAAATCTCCTTAATTGAGACATTTTGGTGACATCAGCATAAAAAAATTCAGTAATAATTACTTTTCTATTCTTTTTTTCCCTTTCATTTATCCAACCTACCTTTGTGGGACCAGTTAATATAACTAAGTTAAGTAAGTTTCAAAAACTCTCTGATCCACTTCAGTTTTTGCCACAAGAACAATTTGAAAACATGAAAAAGTGGCTTCAGAAATCTGTTTCAGCTTTCTACTATTGATAATACAGACTTCTCTTTTAGATGTTAAAGGCACACCAAAGATCTTGTTTTAGCGTTTTGAAAAGCAACGACTACGGTGGAAAATGGAATGTATGTACTTTTAGCTCACGCGCAATCAAGAAAATTCAACTTATCTGTGGGAGCAACGTAATTGTGTTCAGTGGATGAAACAAGAATGTTGTTTGCATTACGTCGTTTTTCCCGTTAATAACCTAATAGTTCCATATTAGACCGTTAAAACAAGGGAGCTTCAAAATTAAATGAATTAATAAATTTTTGAATGAATCAAAAATTCAAAAAAGGGTTTTATAGGATTACATGAATGATTTCAGCGAATGAAACATGACCTGATTTATTTAAATTCATCATTCAGGAATAATGAGATGATTTATGACATTAACTTAAACACATTTAGCAATGATTCTTTGTCATTTTCTATCCTTTGGTTAGACCGAACCCAGTGAACTCCTTCGGTTTCTACTCAGGTGATTTTTTTCTGTTTTAAAGTTCAGAAGAAAAAAAAAAAAAAATTCAATTTCGGTGTTTTTAATTAGCTATGTTTAATGTCAGATATAATGGGCGCCTCAAATGTCAAGAAGACTTCAGGATTCCTACCAGAGGCCCTGCACTCAAGGTGAAATCATCTTAAAGATTTGGAAAAGGATCCGGTGATGAAGAGATGATGAAGATGAAGAACAAGTCATTTATTAATTACTTCATTGTGTTAGGAGCTTTCCTAGGGTTTAGCAAGACACAAGACGCGGCAGGTGCAAAAATATAGAAGCAGGGGATCTAACAGGAACAAAAAACCACTAGGATTAATTGACTAAAAACTGGGAGAGAGTTGGGATGCGCGACGACACGGGGGGACATCCAACAACGAACTGGCACAGAAGGGAAGGGGAGGACAGACTTTATACACTGACGTAACGAGACAATGAGACACAGCTGGAGGGGAGACACAGGTGAACACGATGACCAATCACAGGACAGACACAGAGGGAGAAAGGGACTAAGGCATCACAAATCAGAGTGACAGAACTTCCCCTGATCATAAATAAACACAAAGTCTTGACACGCTGTGATTGGTTGATTAAAGGCCAATAAATAATCCGGTATTGTTTTTTAAACCGTACATGTAAAATGAGTTTGGAGCTAAACACATATCAGATCACATCATGTTACGATATCTGTGCGTTCATGATTGACATAAAGATGGACTTTTATATGCAATAAATCTATAGAATTGCTTCTACCTAAATTTATTATTTTTTGTTTTTGTTTTGTTTTTGTTTTTTATTGTACAAAATGCTCGGTTTTAGCAAAAAAACCTCTATGTATGTCACAGCCAGTGGTTGTAGTACATGCATAAAGCTCCCCCTGGTGGACATAGGTGGTGGTTTGCAGCCAAAATCCCTTTTCTGCAGTCAAAATGCCATTTTTAGCACATTTGGGCTCATTTAATAATAATAATAATAATACATTTAATTTATAATGCACATTTGTTATCAAACTTTGCCTAAAGGAGATTCCGTTTCGTCCTTTCCCACAAAAACTGAGCAGAATACTTTGTGGTATTTCTATCAAATCTGACACAGAAGTTATGAAAGATTTTCGGAGGAAACTCGTTTGTTTCACGGTGTTACTGTAATAATGATTTGATAGTTTTTTGTTTTTTTAAATCTAAAATAAAACCATGCGAGGTTAGAATTATTGGTATTTTTTGTGTTTTAATTCAGGATTTCTAACAGGTACAATCTTACTGAAACTGAAAATATATCATTTTAAGAGAGTCCAATGTTTTTCAAATACACCTGATACCTGTTTGAAGTTTACTTGAAGTTTATTTTGGGTATATCATTCCGACGAGGCTTAACTTAAATTGACCGACGGAGAGAAGCGGTGAGAAACATTGACAATCTGACGGTGTAGGATGTATAGAGATAAGTCAGAGGTGGAAACGCTGACCTGGTTCTGAGTTTTATTTACCTCCCTCCTGTCCTTCCTCTCAGATTCCCCCCCAGGTCCTGCAGGAATGCAAAATTTGCAGGCAAATCCTCCTTGCAGATGGGATGCTATTGATTTTGTGTCAATCTCCCGGGCCACGGCACCTTGATTCGGTATCAGCGATCAAAATAAATGATCAGCGATAAAAAATAAATGAGACTTGTGGCGGAGCGGAGAGCAGGAAAAGAAGAGCTTAAGGGTTGGAAAGATTCTCTCTAGTTGCGACGTGGTTTCCCTGTAAAACCATCAGAGTCTGATTTAACCAGGCTTTATAAACCACAGCGTTGGTTATCATCTCCTCTTTTAATGAAGGAAGTAATTAAAGGTCTTCATAAGAGTATTGATACTGCGTTGCTGTATCTCATAAAAGCAAGTTTACTTTGTTTTTTCTCCCCATTGTGACACAATCAAACTAGTAGATGGGAGAAAATCCAAAAGTAGTTTTCCGGGTTATCCGGGTTCTGGAGATGATGTCCCTCTCCCCAGCAACACTCTCCAGCTCATCCTGGCGGATCTCGAGTTGCTCCAAGTCCAAAAGGGGATAAGTGGTCACTCCAATGAGTTCCAGCATCCACCCCTGGGTCTCCTCCCAGTTGGAGGAGCCTATAAAAACCTGAAAAGAAACTCTTAACGTTGTGGGTCTTTGTGATCCTGGGAACTTAGGGGGCATTAACACCTTAGTAGAGTCTTCCACGGCACAGTAGTCTCAGGGGAGGTCTCAGGGGAGGGCTCAGGGGAGGGCTCAGGGGTGGGCTCAGGGGAGGGCTCATACTAAGAGCAATTGGAAAAGTCCAATGTTGAGGCACCAAAAAAGTTGCAAGGCTTCATCTGAAGTAGGGAGACCGGGGCATGGAGGCGCCATCCTGTGGGATTTCCACCTGCAGGGATTTTGGGGCGTTGGCGTCGCTCGCAAAGCGATACCAAATGGAATTTCTTTGGCATGAATTACATTTTCTCAGCGCAATAAATCATCACAACGGATTTGAGTCTAATGAGAATTCAAACCTCCTACGGAGCAGAGCGCTTCTCCGGAGTCAGCACCGAGCCTAACACAATTAAGGATTCAGCAATCCTTAGCGAGGTCCTCAGCGAGGGAGCGCCCGTCCAAAGTCTGAACAGGGCCATGGCGCGATGAAGAGTGTACGTGCTGGGGGCGCTCTCACGGGAGCCCGTCCATTCCTTACAATCAAGTCATTGGGCTCAGAGATGGTTCCGCAGAATTTGTGGGGGATTTAAAGAAAAAAATTAAATGTGCAGTTTTTCTTTCCGTTCTCAGTAAACCGATGAAGCACAACAAACCCGAGAACGCTGCAGCTGCAGTGGTACTGGTAGTGGATGGTGCTCGTCACTTTGTCCGTGGGTGGGTGAAGAGAGAGAATGTCCACTTATGGAGAAAGAAGGCCCTTTCCTGTGATTTGGAGTGTGTGTGTCTGTGTGTGCATATGCATAGGTTTGACATAATGTAAGGAAGTGTGGCTCTGTTATCTGCATTCTGATGGAACCTTGTGATTCACCACGGAGCCTGACGGAGACACTTTTGTGCCACATCACTGGCAGCGTTCCCCACCTTCCCATCAGACTCTGCCGCCGCCACCCAGAATCCATTCAGCAGCTCAACATTGCCACCAAGTGGTGAGTCAAGTGGCCTGGTGCGAGGGAATCGGCTCCAGATGCTTGCGGCTGGTGCATCTCTGGGGGGACAGCTTTCCAGACGCAGGTGTCACGTCGGGTTCAAAAAGACAAGCAGATGTCAGATTTTAGCAGCACCTGGCGGCGGTCCTGGTTTCTGATGAGCCGACATCAGATCAATAATCTGTTCATTAGCCTTACAAAAGTGGTGCGCCGCTCTAACTAATCAATAAAGCATGTTGTTACTGGTTTCATGTGTACCCGTAGATGCTGAAGAGAGGACCTGCCGATATCTGCGGCACAAATAGACCCTCTCTCCCGTCAGAGGGATATGCATTACCATCCCCCCTCTAATTGCAAACGACTATAGACTGCTGCCATCTGTGGAAACGACATTTCTGCCCAAATGAGTTTCACCTACCAGGCCTCGAGTCTTTCTTCTCTCTGCACTCGAGTGTGAGCGCGCCAACAATGAGTGAGGTTGTTTTTCTCTCCTGCCTTCATTGCTTTGTAATTAGCTGAGCTGCTTTTCGGTTTCCCTCATTTCAGATTTTTCAGATCAATATCAGGCAGAGTGGGAGTTGAATTACCGCGTGATATTCAGGCCTTATCTATAGCTAAATGGACGATATCAATCACCGAACACGGATTTCGATCAGTGCTGCAGGGGGGAGGCGATGACCACCACCAACGCTCTACCGAAGGAAGATATTTTGTGTGTGTGGTATGTTGATTGGTCCTGAAGAAAATACACATCTTAACCCTTTAATGTCCTGCTCAACTGTTTGGTCGATCACATTTTAAGTCACTGTGTTTTTGAAAAATTTGACTGAAGCTATTTATAATATGACCCAGCGGCAGCCAGCATAGGGTGAAGAGGGAGGGGCCAAGGAGGGGTCATAAACACTAACCATGTTTATGAGATTATAAGCCCTTTTCAGTAACTAGTATGTTTTGGCCACATTAAATATGGAGCAAAACCCTTTTTCTATAGCTTTCTTTTTTCGTGATGAGGATATTAAAGGGTTTTAAGTTCGCTCTGGACCCCTGTTTTCCAACTGGAGGTACTCATACCCCTAGTGGTATTACTGGGGTACTGCAAGGGAGTACATGAGGTTATCGAGAAAAAATATTAACAGTATATGATTCCTGAAATAATAATACTAGAATAAAGAATGCTAACCCGGATCTAGTGAAGCACGTTTCATATTCAATATTTCACTTTCAAATGTAAAGAAGAGGATTCGTTTTTTTCTTATTTTTAACGAGAAAAACAAAGTGTATGAAACTTTTTTAAGTACTGAATAGGGTCATCTAATTTTTTTTAAATTGTCTTTACCTCAGAATGCCAGCTTCTCCTTTTGTTTTTAACTCAAATATGCCGACCAATTTATGTCTTCATTTATTTGTATTGATCCTTTACTAACAATAATGATTCAAAAGGAGTTTTCATGCAGCTTACTTAGAGCATACTAGTTATTATTTATCATTAATATTATAATAAGTTTGAGGAAAAACTACAGGACATATTTGCATGTAAATTCACGAAGAGCTAGATTTTGGCATCACATTGCTCTCTCAGTACGCTGAGCAGAGAAACTGAAGTGGAAGACGCATGAGAATGAGGCCAGGCGAAAGGTTGCCGAGTATTTGAGAAATACTGAGAGAGTTTATCGGAGCTTTTGGTAGCTTTAGAGGCAGGCAGGAATCTGTATGAACCTTTCAAAAATGAAGGGATCTAATTGAATCTGATCAAAATTTAAAGGTATTATTATTATTATTATTATTAATAATTTCTACTCGGGTACCGTTTTGCGCTCTCTGCGTGTTTTTTCTAGTTCAGATTGTTTCTTCCCTCTCCAACAGTATACAGTATATATATCGGGACCCCCATATGGACATTCTAAACTTTCTGACATTTATCATGCGGACATTACCGAATTCTGCTGTGGTCATCACATTCGTACTATTTTAGCTGCCACCTAAAGGCAACAACGTCCTGATACACGGATTTGGTGAAGGCGAAATGTTGGCGACCCCCGGTCACGATGTCTTATGGTGCCAGTCGAGATTGATTCGCATTTCTTTAAAGCTCTAGCTCAACATGAGATCTAAAAATCGTACGCTTATTAACGACACTTCGACCTAACGTGGAGTTAGATACGAGGTACTTCTGTGGGGACAACAAACAAACATTTTAGAACAACAAGAACAACATCTATCCGTCTGTTTTAAAGCCAGATTCTCAGGACAGGGATAAGTATCAACACGTGTAAACGTGGAATTCCTACACACTCAGCACAATGCTGAGAAAAATGTATTTCATTCTACTGTTAATCATCAGAACATTGAACTATTCGTTCACTGTTGCATGATGTTTTAGTTAACGTGTTTGACTGAGGTCTTTGGATCGAGAACAGAACCCACCACTGCTGCAGCCCGTCGGCCCGCCGCACAGCGGCACAGTCCAACGTGAGAGCATGAAGCCGCCTCAGAGGAGCTGATGAGATATGAGTCGACTTAAAGCCACATCAATGTCCGCCATTGGGCTGAAGACACGCGTAGCGGGGTCAGGCGTTCGTGCGCCCGGACCCGACCTCATCTCAGAGAGCGACCACACGTGGCGCGGACAGCGAGGCTCAGTCGGCGCTGGTTATCAGCTCGTAACAACCGTGAGTCAGTCGTGGAACAGGATGCGGTTGGAGCAGTTGCTGGAGGAAAGGGTGGAGTACAGCTGCAGCAATCTGTTACAACACGCAGTGGAGAAATCCTGACGTTTCTTCTAAAGGGTTATTTCTCATTTATTAACAGCTGGAAATCTAAATCCCTCCACCTTCCTCGGTGTTAAGCCTCTTTTTCATAATATATTCCAATAAACTACAGAGGGATGGACTTTATGATCGCATCTTGTTCTGGATCTGGAAACAGAAAGACAACCCTCAAAAAAGGGTCTGGTTCTGCAGGTGGTGGACACACACCATTTCTCTCTCCTCACTCTACCTGGTTGATTTTTGTCTAGTTTTGCATTTTTGCCTTTTCTCTACTGGTAGAGACACACACACATGTCTCACACATCTCTCTCTCTCTCTCTCTCTCTCTCTCTCTCTCTCTCTCTCTCTCTCTCTCTCTCTATATATATATATATATATATATATATATATATATATATATATATATAAAGTGTGTGAATTTATGATTTATGTTCTTTTGAACTTGAACTATGAAAATAAAATGAGAGACCCATTTAGTGAGTACAACTATCATATGACTTTCATCATATGAACCAAATTCAGATTTTTTCAGCGACAGAAAAGGAGGAAAAAGAAAATTAGCTTTACATGAAACAAAAATGAATAGACTCTTCCTTTGATGTATTTTTCGATAAAAGAGGAGACCCGTTTATGTGAATGTGTTTTGGATTCAGGACAAAAGTGAAAACATCGACACCGATTGAATCTTTGCTTCGAGAAGAAAAGACAAACCTTTGATGTTTTGTTTTTTTTGTTGCATTGTAATTATTATTAGTCACAAACCAGAACACAGGTTGAATGCATGAATCCTGCTGCGTTTAATACTGAGGATGGTCTGATAGTCTGAGAGCACATCACCGCGAACGCTTCATTGACAGACAGACGACGGAAACCCCCTTCGTCTTCAGCCGAGAGATGGCGAAGGACCAGCAGCTACTGCTGCCAATCCGTACAGAGAAATAAATACCAGCGGATGATCGCAGTCGGATTCAGTCATGAAGTCGCAGTTAGCAATATGGCACTGGAAGTCCGAAAAAGGATTCACGTTTCCTGCGTCTCAAATCAACGACTCGTGTTCGCTAAAAGCCCGACAAACTTGGCGTGCAACACGAAAAAATTAAAGAGAAGAGAGGCGAGGAAGACGAAGCATGCGGCGTTAAAACAGCAAAATTCATCAAAACACATTCAAAGGGGAAAAAATGTAATATTTACGTGCTGTTATCAAATGAAAAGCCTCATTACTCCCTCTTTTCTCTTTTGAGGGGGGGGTTATTTTCTTTTTTGCTGATAGCTTCAAAAACACATTTGAAAATGAATGAGAGAGTCAATTCATTTTCCTGCTTGGGTTGACTTCTTCCTCTGACAGCAGCGGTTTGCTGTTTCTTGATCGGTTCACAGCATTGCAGGAGGATCGTCTATCTGTACACTTGGACGAGACAGAACTGAAACGGCATGACAGTTTACTTCAGACGAGCACCACGAACCAAACAATGTTCTACCGGACATCAAAGTCGGCACCGTTACCGCTGGCTTGCAGGCAGGAGCTCGGTCTGGGCTGCAGGTGTACATTCTTGTCGTTATCAGCACCTCTATTATATATTGTTTGAAGAAAATCAACACCACTGACATCAGAAAATACAATTTTCAGGATTCTTTTGAATATGTATATATATATATATATATATATATATATATATATCCAGTATTACAGTAACATTATGGGCCATTTTGGAATCAAAACTTTTACAAAGGAGCCACAGGAGTACATTCCGTTTGATAAGCTGGAGTGAGGGTGCTGCTGCACGATGGGTCCACTGTGTGGCAGTATGGTCCCCCTGGATTGTGCTCAGTGCATTTTCTTCTCAGTGTTGAGGTATGGAAAACTATGAACGTTCTACGTCCTCCTCTGGCTTCTTGCAGACCGATCCGCAGGAGGAATTCTAAAACAGAGAGCTTCATCAGAGTCACATCAAGGCTGCTGCAATGACGGTTTGAGTTCTGAAAGGCATCCCAACCCTTTGTGTAATGGAGGTGTCCCTTCTAAGAGGGTGCATCCCCAACGGCTCAAAGCAGGAAACAACTCAGGGAGCTCTGGCGACCCCTGGTGGCCTCATACTCAAACTCCTCTATAAGATGTTTTTGTGAATACACCCTTCATTTATGAAATGAACTAAAACATTCAAGGTGGATAAAACAAAGGTTATTCTTGTAGTGATTTTCCAATGATAATGTTCAGACTATATCAGTAATACTTGATTATACACAAAAAAAAAAAAACCTTGAGTCAGGATCTGCTGGAGGTTTCTGCCTGTTAAATGACAGTCTTTTCTCTCCACTATCGCCATGTTCTTGCTTTATTGTAGATTGTCTTCGATATATACTAAACATGAAACTTACACTACTTTCATGTGAGAATATGAATATTTAAGACTTGTTTTTTGGAAAGCGCCTCAGACCATTTTTTCTTTGATTCGGCGCTTAATAAATAGAATTGGATTGAAAGTGAACTGAATTAATAAAAAACTTTGTGAGTAATTCATCCAATTTATTCACACGTATAAATATTTTCTATGAAAGTTGAGTACATTAATGAAAAGATAATCACCTACATTAGACGTTAGACATTTAAAGGTCCTTTTTTTTCTTCTTTTAATCATTATCGCTCAAGTGCGTTACTCTTGGTAATAATTGTTAAAGTTTCTACATAATTACCAAGAGTTGAGAAAACCTTCAGGGTGTAACTTTGCTTTGGTTTGAGGATTTTTGGAGAAGATTTATGTCGTCCACGATTGCACAGCATTCTTGACTTTTGTGTCTTATGGGACATGGGTAAGACACAAAATGTCCCTAAATGAAATTGAGTACAAGCTGCGCTTTTACGACAAAGTATCACAACCATTTATCTTCGGAGACACACGTCTTTACTTTCAATTCTTTGCTTTTTGATTATATTAAGAAAAATGATGCTTGGAGGGCAAATCTGAAGTAACTATACTAAGAAGTCTAGAAGAAGTCCAGTTACTTTGGATTTAACTTTCAAGGATTAGGCTGATCTAAATAAATGAGAATCATCAAAAATATAAATAAATATTCATAGGGGCGTTCAACACCTTTCATTTAGCTAGAAAATAATAGATTCCCAAGTAACAGAATTAGTTTGACGGTCTACTGAAGTGTATAATAATCAGTAAGGCCAGTCAATCACCTGTCAGGCAATTAACAAATCAACCAAATTCATGACATGCTTGGAAATGAATCAATCCGAATTGATTGCATAGGTGAATATCTGCGGTTAAAAGCCGTTTTAAATAGGAAATATGACCTAATAATTATGACATTATTGCTGGAGACTCTGCTCACGGACTTATATATTCCTTTTTTTCTGGAAGTCATTTCAGTCTTTGTCTGCTGGTAAATGCACAGCGGAGTTGCGTCACGACGCTCACGTGTCACAGCGTCCCAACGCTCACGTGTCACAGCGTCCCGACGCTCGGAGACCAGATCTATAAGAACAAATGAGCCGCTTAGGTAACTCTTAGTCACCTGCATCCGTCCCCGTTTAAGCCGCTGTCGACGTAACCTGTCCTCTGACCTCACGCAGCTCCTTTAATGTCATTTTTTTATTTCGCGGTAAGTTTTTCAATGAATTGATTATAAATTTCACACTCTTGCAAAATCATCTAACTCAGAAAACAATAAACATTTGCTCTTTTTCTTGTTCTGATCCAGCACTGATGGTCTCTCTCTCTCTCTCTCTCTCTCTCTCTGTTTTGACTAATGCATTGGTGTTTATGACGACACTGTGGGATTTTTATGTGTTTTATCAAATCCGTGCATAACTTGGTGAATCAGAGTTTCTCTACCTGGGGTTCAGGACCCCCAAGAGTCAAGAGATAAATGACGGGGGGAGTAAGCGGATGGGAAAATCCATTTCTCTCCCATTTAGTTTTTTTTAAAAATTAGTTTTCATTTCCCCATCTCCACTTACTGCTTTTTTCTCTCACAATTTCTAATTATTTTTCCTCTGCAGGCCTGCGAAACGACTCCAATTTAAATCGTCTCAGGGGAGAAAATTGCTTTTTGATTTAGCTGCTCGTAGCTCATTCTCATTACGCAGCAGCAGACGAGAGGTCGCTGTTCCAAGTGTCTTAATGGGTCAAAGAGGTCCTTAGATGTCCCGATGTCAACGTACAGCGGCGCGACATTCATGAGTTCCACTCAAGGGATAGGTCAACATTTTCACAAATAAGCTAATTTAATGAGAAATTGATAAAATAACCATAAGAGGCCTCCATCATGTCTGTTTGTAATTATAGGGGGTTATTGGAGACTGGGGGACGTGGGGGACGTGGGGGACGTGGTCAGCTTGGCAAAATCCGTTAACATCTCCCTGCCAGGGTATCGGACTGTTTCGTGATATTGTAACTTCTGCCACTGGTGGTATAACTGAGCACTAAACCTTCTGTAAAACCCCAGGATGGTATTTGATTTTTTACTACAGCTCTGTCTTAATAGGTGGTGAATATGTCGTTGTTTCTGGAAACACGGACTGTTTAGCACAAGACATGAAACCGTTACATCGGCTCCTTGTTTGTTTTAGAATTGATTTTAATATCAGTTGGAAGACTTCTTATGATCCAGCTCAAGTCAGAAGCCAAAGTCGAGGCTCGGGTCTAAGAGTGATGGTGTTTCTGTGGAGAGGGTTTTAACTAACTTCTTTAAACCCTCGTTTACAGGCTTCTTTTTACGTGACGCCGTCGTTTTATGCTGTAATATTGCTTTGTTGCTTTAGTGGCCCTGTGAGACGCCATCTCTATTTGTTTTACTCCCTACTTTATTTCACTGATTTTATGTCACCGATGATGTCACTGCTTTCAAATTAATGTCATTTATATAACACCAATTCACATCTTGTGTTCATCTCGGGCACCAAAAAGAGTCTAGACTTTCATCCCTGTGTTTTATTTCTCTTCTACCTTCTTAGATCTCAACTTTTTTCCTACGTTTATTTTTTTTCCTTTTTTTCTTGCTCTTCATTTCTTTTCTGTTTTTATGAGCTGATATTTTTTGGTTACAAATAAATATGATTATTATTGTAGAAAAGGTTGCGTCCTAGCCAGCAGTCCTACAGAGCCATGATTATTATCCTGTTTGGGTTGGGATGGGTTGCCACATAAAAATGTCAATAAAAACGGCAGCTGGGATGAGATATAGTGGGAAAATCTAGCAGGAAAACATTCTTTTGGCTAAAGTCAACATTGCACTTACCTGGTTATAGGTGGACATCAAACACTCCTTCCTCCACCGCCTCGATATCTTCCTCAGCGATGACTGCAAACACAGACAGAGGAGGTAAATGGATCGGTTGCAATCACGACCTAAAGCTGATGGGATGTGTGGCTTTTCTCTGTTTGTTTACCTCCGTCTGTTTGTTTACCTCCGTCTGTTTGTTTACCTCTGTCTGTTTGTTTACTATGTGGAATCATTTGCCTTACAGCATCTTCTAGGCCGTTGATCAAATAGAGGCACACTGATATAAAACACAAGAATGCAGGGAAGCTTTTCCGATGGGAAAAAAAAAAATCGCACTTCTGAGTAAATGGCGTCGCTGCGGTGGGCCGATCAAATTTCATTTAGAAATGGCGCTCCGTTGTTTGACAACATCATCCAAATGCCAGAACTCTGTTTGTTTAAAGGAGGTCAAAAGCACCCTTGAAAAAGTGGAGGTGTTGAAATACCAAGATAACAAGATCAGAAAATACCTGTAAGCTCTATTTTTCTAAGATTGCATTATATTGTTTTGGAGAAAAAAAAGGAAATCTTTTTCTACGTCTGGACATTTTGGGATTGTTAAGATGTTTTCCATATTGGTTTTAATATATTGTGAGGGTATGCTAAATCTTACCGGTTGAATTAGCTTTAAACTGATTTGATCCATTTTGCATTTGCAGACTGCAAAAGAAACTAAAAAGAAATGATACAAACGTAGAAGAGCTGATGCATTATGCAAATATTCATGAACTTGAAAAGATGAGATCTGATTGGACAAAACAAAGCTCACTTATATGAACTCACTGGAAGGAGCCGCGGCGAGACGCAATGAAATAACATCGTTAAAAGGGTTGGAACAAACTATTCAAAAATACATTGTCAATTGTCAATAAAGTTTTGTCTGAAAGCTCTAAGGCAGAAAAAAACGTTTGTTTGTTAGCAACATGCTAACAAGACCGAAACGAGCTGTATTGATCATTTTTTGCCATCCTGTGTGCCGAAACTTCTTTTATTTTTTAAGTTGTTGGCGTATCTGGACCCATAGGTGTCTAGGACGCCGTGTACAGTTCGGCTGGTCTATTTAGCAGAGAGAATTGTGGGTAAGCAAGCTACGTTTGACTGTATGGAGTGTTAACTTTATAGCTAGCACTGTTCTGACAGCTTTGAACTTCTCTTATTCTTCCTTTCTTTTTAACCACAAACTGCACTTTCTACTTTATGACTACTTATTACTTATTATTTTTATTATTACAACACGTTGTGTCGCCATGACTCCCCGCCCCTTCTCACGGGCGCAGTGAGAAAAGAAGGCGCTGATGTCAGAAGAACCTTTGAGAGCCTGCCAAAATATCTGACCCGCCAGAAAACCTTCCGATCATCGGACCCCTGGGGGGGGGACTACTTATCGGCACTCTTATTTTTGTCTGCTGGACCACATCTGGTCCCAAACTCCTCTTGATGTCACGGCTTTAAGATTTCCTGTGGCTCCTCTTCACATCAGATTCATAATAGTACATATGAGAAACTGCTCATGTCCTGTGGAATTTCCAACCGAAGCCCTCACCTGTGTTCTTCAGGCTGAACGGGGTGTTGGCAGGAGGAGGGAAGCTGTAGGACCTGGCCTGGAGGGCAGGCGGCGTCTCGTGGCTGATGCTCTTGGTCCTCTTCCGGCATTCAACAGCGAGGCGGCTCCGGCAGGCCTTGTGGCAGTTCACCCCGCAAGCTGCCGTCAGGACATTCATCGGAGCGGAGAGGTGACGGGAGAGCAGGGGGGGGCGTCGAAGGAGAGGGAGCGAAAACCGACCGCCAGAGGAGACAGATGGAAAGGAGGGAGGGGCGAGAGGGGCGGAGAGAGAGGGACAGGGTCAGACAGAGGGACGGGTGCAAACACAAACATTGGAGCAAACGGGAGAGAGAGAGTGGTGACGGGAAAGAGCTTCTACCGGCCATGCAGACACCATCAACGCTGGCACACACACACACACACACACACACACACACACACACACACACACACACACACACACACACACACACACACACACACACACACACACAGTGAGGCCAAGCCTGCCCGACAACAACTGCCTGAACCAGCGGGAGTCTAACAACAGGAGAAGGGAGATGGTTCATCGAACAAGGCACCACAAAAACACGTGAGTCAGAGAACTGCCATTTGGCACGGTGAACAAAAATTCTCCTTGACATCAATGCTCAGAAAACATATTTGTCTCCTTCAGCTGGAATGTGTTACATCCTTACGCCTCAGTGGTGGAGAGCCTGGAGTCACTGGAGAGGAACCATCTCAAACACCGAGCAACAACCTTCTCTGGCCTTCTTGTTCCCCTAAACTGTTGCTCTGAATTCACTGCTTTGTTTTTTTTTCCAGAGGCCATAGATGAAACTCAGAAGGAGGAGAATAAGGTCCTCAATACGGGTTCAAAGATGTGGTGTGGCATGGTGGACTACTTAATAGTAGGGTAGGATAAAACCAGAACGACATACGAGGAAATAAGAATTTCTTTACGTTAAAACTTAAGTCAGTTAAGCTTAACTGACTTAAGTTAAGTTTCCTAACTTAAGTCAGTTAAGTTAGGAAACTTATCTGACTTAACCTTTCAGATTTGACCCCGGAAGTCATCCGTTACTCCCGCTGTCATACATTCCTGCATCAAAGTCAAGACGATGAATCTCAGACTTTGGTCAAAGAAGTTCACTAAAAGATGTGAAAGTTCGCAAAAGTTTAAAGCCGCTGCGTGTCGATCCTATTAGGTCTCTCTTTTCTTTTTTCCTGATGTGAAAAACAGACCAATGTGGGGTGATCCAATCCGAACTGCGGGTTTGGTAATCCGCCTCCATTCGCATGGTGGCCATTCTGTTGTCATATCAAACTTGTCTGACTGTTGTCCAGGTTTAAGTAGTGTAACTTTTAGGAATCGGACGAAGTTCCACTATTATGCTACGTCATTTTTGCTCTGATGGCGCCCCGGGTGAGTCCAAACGCGTCGGCGCTATCCATGATCTAATGAAGGATTTTCAGAGTGCTTCGGATTATTCCAGACTGCCATCCATCAAGTCAGACATTTTTTCCAGTAAGTTGGATAGTCACTGTTGGAATTTATTATCTTCATCAATATTTCTTCAGCCCCATCTCTGAAGAGGAGCACCGGATTTCACATTTTCTTAATTGCCAATTTTACTGTTTTTAACCCTTTGCAGCCGTCTCAATGTTTCTATTGTTCTTCACTGAGCCATTATTTCAGGGTCAGTCAACATTCTTGTGAAAGGGAACCCCAACTATAGAGACATTGAGGCATCATCATGCCAAAGATGTTTTTTCATAATGATACACAGTGTCCACCTGTGTGCTCAGTTACTAATCATAGAGGAAGCTGTGATCAGAACCAGATCCTGATTACTGAATGCGACATAATGTTGTAAGAGTTCCCCGTCCGGAGTTTAATACCTGAGATAATCTGTTCTTTATTTCATCACATGTTACACAGTACCTACAAACAGAACAACGTGAAATTTATCTCTGCATTCAACCCATCCTTGAAGGGAGCAGTGGGCGGAGCCTGTGAAGCTCCCGGGGAGCTGAGGTTTCGTGGTCTTGCTCAAGAACCCGCGGCATGTTGCGTCAGGGGCTGGGTTTTCGAACCCTGGTCTGAGGGACGACCGCTCCCCCCACTCAGCTAAACCCGCCATAATCGGCCTCCATGTGTAAATAGTAGCGAAGCTGGCGAGGATAATACAGAATATTATAAGAGAGACTGAGAATAGTGTGACGAGGTTAGTCTACCTCTACTCTGTAGTTTCATGCTCAACGGTTAAACGTGAGAGTGGGTTTTGATCGAGCTGTGTTACTTTGATATCATAGCTGCTCTGACATATCCGTACGCCCCCACAGCGCTCCAGACACCCATTCATTTCAATTATGTCCCTGCTGCTCCCTCTACCCCCAGAGTGCACCCTAATACTGGTAATGAGGATGAATGGAAGAGAGATTTCCTCATTGACTTCCTGCAGCCTCATTATTGCACAGGAACAATCCAGAACACTCGCACTCTCTCTCAGTCTGACATGGATTATGAGACATCCACTCCACCGGAGAAGAGAGGGATGCCATTGCGGTATCTGGTCTATTTTCACCTAAAGTTTGTCTCGACAGTAGAGATTATACGGCTCCATCTTTCTTTTAGTAAACGCGTTACCTTCCATGCAGCTGACAAGTAAGTAAGTAAGAATAGGACTAATTTTCTCGGGATGCTTCCCATGACCTGACTGAAGTTATCAAATCCAATTACGGCGGTGGGGGGGCTTTAAAGGTGCAGCGTTTTAAAAATGTAGCAGCATCTAGCGTTGTAGTTCGAGATGCAGCTTCTGTTAGACATTGACTCATTCATCCCAAAATCCAAGAATCTCCAGAGGCCTTCAAGTGTCAAGATGATGTCATCATGTATCCTGTCATGTTCCTGGAGATATGAAGGTTATTATAGGTCAAACCGTACATACCAATCTTATTATTTATCTGCTTTGCATTCGCGTCATTGTCGTTGCTTCATGCCTAATGGCTGGACTTATTGTTTTGCACATCTAAAACAATAAAAACGGAGCCTGAAAAAATTGCTGTCACCATCCGACATGTGCTGTGTGTTGAGAAAATCTTAGCGCAGAGCTAAACGACAAGTTCTTGTATTTAATTAATTCAGTCACACCAGAAAATGTCCCCCAATGCTAATAGCATTCGTGTTAGCATGCTAAGCCGGCGGTCGGTGACTGCCATTTAGTTTCAGCAAAAAAGCCGTCAAAGCTAAAAACCACCGGTTAAAAAGTAATAACATTAAGACGAGTGCTTTTGTTTTAATGTTAACACAACCTTAGTTGCTGAGATATTAATTGGTGGATAAAGCAGGAATATTTGTCCTAAACACAAGTTGCAAGGTGTTGTGCTGCTGCTAACAGAACAGCAAAAGAGCTCAGAGGAAAATCATCGCTCCAGATGAGAGAATAACTATTTAATAGCCATATTGGACTAAATGAGGAAGCGGTGAATATTGAGAATACACCAGAGAGAGAGAGAGAGAGAGAGAGAGAGGGTTGTTGATCTTCAAAGGAAAGAGAGAACAAAGTGAATGTAATGAAACCTTGAATTCTCTGACATAATTTAGTTTCCCAATAAATGATGAAACAGTGTTTGTGCAAGCAA